>VZTZ01010405.1:233689-435995 GCA_013400955.1 Drymodes brunneopygia | reverse complement strand
AAAAAAAAAAAAAGGAAAAGAATTCAGAAACAAAAGCAACCACACAGTTGGGGAATGGATGTTCTGGGCTGTTGCTCTCTTGGCTGCCAGAGCAAATACTTGGTGTCAACACGGACAAATAAATATTGTATGTCTGAGTCACTGTTTCGAGCCCAGAACTGCTCAATCAATGGCAATGTGCATTAATAGCACTGCAATTCTTTCCCAGCATTTTCAATGTATAAGCAAGAGCCTTCAGGAAAAAAATAAACAATAGAAGCTGTCCATGTGCAAAATGTGAGGGGAAAGGTTTGGGTTTGCCATCACTTAGGTGTGCGTTTATTAAAATTTTTAAAGAGGTGCCTCTGCCTGAATGAAGGAGCAAATGAAGTCAATAGTGTGGATTTTATTTAATTATAAATGTGAAAGATTGAGAGAGAGAGAGAAATAGAAAAAGAGGTGGTAGTGGGGAAGAGAAAGAGAGTGGCAGAAACAGATTAAGTAGAAAATATCACCACTCTGTGGATCCAAAGTAGCTGTTTTTCTCCTTTTTAATGTTAGAGGGCAAATGGCTTAAACACTTGTGCAGATTCAACAATGATTTTATTCTTTTTTTTCCCCCCTAAGCCTTCATTACATCACTTGGTGCTCTCTGGTACCAGGCTGATGAAGGAATAAAAGCCATTGCTAAGCTCTCCAGAATGCTGAGAATGCTTTCACTTTCCATTTTATGGCCAGTCTGCATTTGTATTTGACAATTTTGGTTCAAGAAACTTGTCCAACTTGACTGGGTTAGCAAATATTTTCTGGTAAAATGAGTTCAGGATCAGTGTAAATTCATCTTTCTTGGGCTTCCTGAGTCTGCAAACTGACAAATCTCTACTTTTGGTGGCCTAATAATTAACAGACAGCAAGTGCATTCTCTTTTCATCTAAGAAAATCATAAGAAACAGGATTTTCATGCACATGGCACAGCAAAACAGCCTCACCAACAAACCAACACCAAAACTACAGAGATAGTCCCTCTTTGTAAAACTTTGGGGTTCCATTCTTAAACAAGAAAGAGCAAGAATTTTTCTCAATGAAAAATATACTGGCACATTTTTTTAAACTCAGGAAATATTTTCTTTATCCTGCTAGCAATTGTATCCCACACTTCAACCTTTTTATTATATATCTGCATAAGTTCTATTTTACATAGAAACCTGGACATCTGACACCAGAATAATATCAACAAAGTTATGAATATAAAAGAGTTTGACAGTGGAAGTAAAGGGCAATTTCAGCAGCAGAGAGCACTTCATTATTTACGTGGATGTCTACAGCATTTTTCCAAAATAAGGAAGAAGAAAAAGGAGTACAACTCAAAGTTTGAATAAGCAAACCTGCTTTGTTTTATTTTTGCTGTACAAATTCTTCAGTGCAGGCCAGGACTGAGAAACCCATGCTCATCTCCCTACCCTCCTTAAAAACTGAAACTCAATAAAAATTATTCCCTAAATATAGTCTTGTTTTTATTCAAGTTTTCCCCCAGTTCTTTGCAGAAGACGCTCTCTAAGAGTTGTGTCTTCCCAGCTCTTTCTGAACAGGAATTATCCTGAATCTCCCTCATATATTTTGAGGCCTATTTTGCAAGGAACTGAATCTGCCCATTTATTCCCAGGATTTTCATGACTTTCCCACACAGTTCCTGCTCAGGACTGCTTGAGCAGCTTAGCCCAGGCTCAGAGCTCAGGCTAACAGAGCTGCACATTTGTTTGCCATTCATAGAAAGCACCAACAGCTGAGGCTTTAGGCTGACAATATTGGGTGCATGTTGGGACATTTCTGAAACATCCAGCAGCTCATTTAGAGGTTTCTGGGGCTTAGCAAAGGTCTGCTACAGAAGCTTCACATTTTTACACAATAATCAGCTCCTTTTCATTACTTCACACCCGACTGGCTACAGGGATTTCAATCTGGGCTCATCTTTATTTGTGCAGGGGAAATTCAGATAAGGAGTCAGGGGCTGCCTTGCCCTTTCCAGAAGGCCCAACCTTTCCATGAGAAGTTCTCTAAGACACCCTTTTGCCAGCCTTTAATTTTATTTGAATACAGATGGGATATAGGAAGAGTTTCTAAGAAATCTGCATCTCCCAACTCACCCCAGGGGGACAAAACGCCAGGGTTACTTGTTCTGGTTTTATGTAATTGCCTTTGATCTCTATTAGTCACACTTCCTCTAAATGTTTTTCACTTGCACATCACTGATTTCCTCTAATTCTAGACTTTTCTGAGGGCTCTCAAAGTGTTGCCTTTAATTTGTAGAAACAGGGGTGGAAATCTGGGGGGCTCCTTTGTTGTTGCCTCTGTGCTGGGTAAGGGGCCCAGAGCCCACATCCCAACCCACAAAAAGCACTGGGGTCCCTTTATTTCTGCCATTTTCCCAGGGTTTGGAGATGATGGAGATGATGTGCAGACTTTTAGCAGCCACCTCCTGAAACAACTCCTGGAGAAAAAGCCTCTGTGCCTTACAAGACAATTCTTCATTTCTCTTTTGAAAACAAGGTGAGAATGGCAACGTTTTATTATTGCTTGCAGCCACAATAAATGTGAGAATTTCCACTTTTTGGAATGTCAGTGGAGAGGGAATAAACCTTTGTGGGAACAACAACACCTTTAGGGGCTCTGGCAAGGTCTCAGGGGGACCAGAATAATAAATATGTTACATTTACACAGTCAAGTCTCTTTTGAGAGGAACTGGTTGTCCCTAACATGAACAGTCACGGATTCAATAACAATTAAAAAATTAATGACAATTAAACAATTAAAAGGGTGCCTGTTGCACCCTTTGGGGCAAAAATCTTCTCCTGGTATTTTTGCTCTAGAAAAATTTCACCCAGATCCAAATATTCCTTCCTTACTGAGCTCCAACACCCTTTTTTAATCTAAAATGCAAGGCTTCAGTCCCACAATTTGGTTTAAAGAACAGCAGCTGTTTGATTTTGCTTAAAACTTTTTAAAGTAGTGAAAGATTTTAGGAAAGTATTATGTAAACACACCTGTAACCTCAGGTGAAAAAAAGCCTCATCGTATATCAAAGCATCCTAGAGGAGAGATAAAATCACTGATATTTATGTTGAAATTGCAGATAGGCAAATGTCAGTATTTTCTTTTAACATACAGGCACAAGAACGCACAGAACACTAAAATTTCAATTTAAACTCAGATTGCCTTTGTGTAAAAACGAAATTTTAGGAAATTAAATCCTGCTGCAGGTGGGCATGAGGTTTGTTGGCCACCACGCAGGATGTAAATTTGGTTCAGACATGTGACTCACAGACTTAAATAGTGGTAACATTAAAACTCATTTTACATTTCTGAATATTCTGAATAGAAAGAGGTCTCGGATTGAAGCTTTCAAAGTACCTGTATGATGAAAGAATGCACAGCTTCTTTAGAAAAGTGCTTTATGTGACTTGAGGCCTGTTATCTCTTCGATAGGCAATAAGACTGAACTGCTTCTTAAATATTTCCTCATTTCTTTTTAAGTGAAGGCAACTTGCTGGAGCCAACTCTTCACTTTTCCTAAAAAAGCCATTCTATGAAGATTCTTAAATGAATTTGGAAGATTCTTAAATGAATTTAGGAGATTCTTAAATGAATTAAGAATCCCAGAGGGAGGAAGAAAAAGAGGAGGTCAGAGAGAGGGATGTACTCTAAAGCACTATCTTTTCACACTAAAAAAGGTGAATTGAAACTTTAAATAACTACTTAACTTTTGCATGAAATGACTTTAAAGCTTTTTTATATATGAAGCTGCCCCAATTGCCAGAGTATATTGGAAGAATTTTTTCCACTGTCTTCAGGTTTCACTCCATAGGCTCAGTGTGACCTCACATCTGTTTCCATACACGGAGTTGCCATGGAGCTTCCTGGTGATGGAAAGCTCAAACAGGCTCAGACACGAAACATGCACGTGGATGGATTAGTGTCCTGGAAAAAGTGACTGGATACCTTTGGACCTCCACTGGATACAGCAGAATTAAAATTAAGTCCAGCAAAAAGGTATGTGCACGCTCGCCTGGTGCTGAAATTAAAGCAAGGAAAGGGGGTATTTGCTGAATAAGAATATGGCACATGAAATGATATTCTTATTTCTGTCAGTGGAAGCTCTGGTCCAAAAAGAACACCTATTTGGTAAAGCAATTCTGTAATAAGAGACAGAACTTCACACTAAAGTTTTACAGACAAAGAGTCACTCCTTTTTTCATTGTCTCTAATTGTACAAGGAAAATACTAATCATGACAGAAAAAGAGTTCTCAGTACATGAGCAATGAAAATGTTAATTCTGAGATGGGCAAAGAAGTGGCCTAAAATCAAAGGTACATCTTTGGAAAATACTGATTTTTTCTGTTGTTGTAGCAACAAGTCCAAAGGACATGGAATAAGGAAGGAAAATATTTTAATGTATTATTTATAGCTAGGATTTATCTTGACTCCCCTATTATCTTGATATCCTTTATTAAATCCCAAAGCAGATGCAACCAGGTTTATCTGTTTCTGTGTAAGACCAACCTTTGCTCTACACAAAGTTCAGTCAAAAGATGCCTAGGAGAAAGTGCATTTACATTTACTTTTAAATTCAGATTTACATTTACCAGTGAGGATCAGACCACCGTGACTTCCTCCTTCATTCCCTCCTCCTGCTGGAGACTGAGAATGAAGGAAAAAGGTCTAACACCACCTCGTAGGATCCTGCAAATCACTCTTAACTGGATGCAAATTCTGGCCTCAATTCTGGTTTAAATGCAGCCCTAAATCCTGGCCTTGCTTCAAAGGAGCTCTCCCAAGAGCTGGGCTGAGTTCTGAGTGTCCCACCTCGCAGAGCACAGGGAGGGCTCTGATGCATCCCCACAAAGGATGAAGGATTTATGGGTCTGGATCTCGCCCAAATCAAAATTGGAAGGCACCACTCAAATGTGCTTTGAACCCTGCATTTCATGTGAACCTGTTGAAACTCCAGGTGAATCAAAAACCTGTTTCTGTATCCTCTTGTGAACCCATGCTAATTCAGCATTTCAAATCCTTATAAAATAAATCCACATGGGCATATAAAATAAGTATATCCAATAATCCATATAAAATAAATTCTACAAGGGCAAGGACCTGGTCCTGTAAAGGCAGAGGCCCAACCTGGTCATTTTTGAAAGAAATTCAATAGGAAATAAAACTGCAATGCAACATCTTGGCTAACATCAAAACTGTGTTTAATCTCTGAGTCTAAGGACAAGATTGTTTTCCTTTTCTTTTTTCCTTTCTCTGTAAGGGTTTTACTTTGATGCAGAATTGAAATTTGAATGACAGCCAATTGAAAATTAGGAGTTATGTGGCATGAATATTGTAATTTTTAATGAATGAAAACTTCAGTGGATGCAAATCATTCTTTACAAGGGATTTGAAGCAAACAAACAAAAATCGTCTTGATTAGACATGGGCCTAAAAATGTGGACGATTCACAGGATTTGTTAAAGCATTTTCCAATAGGATGGCTCCTCCTTTACTCCTTTTCCACAAAGTGTTACTGGGAATCACTTTCTTTATATTTTTAAATCCAGGTTGTGGCCCTTTTCCTCTTTCTTTTCTGTCATCTCTGTCAGAGGGAATCTCATCCTGCAAACCTTTATACTGCATTAATATAGACTGGAGTGAGTTTTACCAAAGAAGAAGCAGATTTTTGAACTCTTTTAGGAGTAAGTTCCATTAGCACTTAATCCAGCTGCCATGCACTACATCATGATGTCACCCAGAATATAATAAGAAATTCTAAAATGTGAATATTTTTACACTCTATGTTTTTAAGACTGCAGCCTTGATGGCTTTAGCAGACTTTGACTCATTATATTTATTACCTCTGATATTACTTTAGCTGCCTAGAGCTGATTTAAATTCAATATTTGGAACTGTATTTTCTAATATTAGGAAATGTGCTAAAGCCTCTTTCTTTCCATATCACACTCTGTAATTTATTGCTCTGTTTCCAACCTGTCTGATATTGACAAATACTACACAAATTCTGAATCCAGGGATCCAGACATGCTCTGTTATGTTGTCCAGACAAGAAAAATTGGGCCTGATGCTGTTATTTTCATTTGCTGTGTAAAAGTTCTACTTAAAATATTTTAGCAACAAATTTCTTTCGTGTCTGCAACTCTCCCAAATGTCCTGATGAAGCTGATGCCAAACTTGGTTCCTGTGTAGTGACAAAGCTGGATCAGATCCCAGGGGATTATCAGGAAAGAAATTGCAGTGGGACACATTTTAAAAGTTGATTTTTAGAGTAAAAGATATTTAAGAGTTCACCTGCACAGTGAACACAGCAAAATCCTAGGAAATGGCATCCACAGGTGCTGTGTTCCAAAATGCCCCAAAGAGAGAGACACAGATTTCCTACAGGCTTTAAATAAGTGTTGGCACTTCTTGCTGAAGTATTTTTGGACATTCCAGCGCAGCAGATGCCACATTAAAGTTCCTTAAGAAAACAGTTAGATAAGATCTATTATGATGTTAAATCTGAATACAAAAATATGTTGCCTAAGGCAACGGGAGGCAGATAATAAAAGACAGTGCGGCAGTGGCTGAAAATAGGTTTGTTGACTTAAAAAAATAATTTAGAAATCTATTTATTTTTATAATACCACTAAGGACAGAGAAAAAAACCCCAGCAAACAACAACCATTGAAAGAATTGCTGCATTCTATACACTGGGGCAGGGAGTTGTAGTTTTTATTAGTACAAAGTAATCCAAGATTTGGATTAAAAAATAAACCCATTCCCCTGAAGGATAATAATGAAAATGTACACACCAGCTTGTCTCAAAGTGCAGTGGATTTGTCAAGAAATCTTGGTTTTTAACATCTTATCTGGCAAATTATTTCCTTTAATTTTGTTAGCGATGTTAGGGAATAGTTGTCATTTATGGCAAGAAAAATTAATTTGGTGTGTGAATGGTTTGATATTGAAAACTGAGGTTTCATTATGGAAAGATCCATGCGGAAGCTTTGCACTGATATCAGCAGTACTACTCATTTGGTAAAAGCCAATCCATGTGTAGAACTCTGAATAAATGACACAGTACAGGAAAAACCCTGAATTTTTGAGCTTTACTGATGATGGAAACCTCTGGTCTTTCAATTTTTCTTTTTAAAGTTCACTTCTCAATACCTCAAACTTCTTATTGTGTTTATTCTGAATCTAGGAGAGAAAGTGGCAAATAAAAATATTACAGCAATGCCCAATATTCCCACTGGATCAAACCTTTGTCAGTGGCAGTGAGGAGACCACCCCAAGTGGTTTATGATGCAAACTACTTCAAGAAAAGAGTTCAGGACAAAATTTTGGCTTTGTTCAAATAATTAAACTTCTTTCCTCCTCCTAAGGCTGCACATTCTTTATGTTCAGTTCTTTAATTGCTTTGTGCTTGGCCTTATGGAGAGACGCCACACAAATCTGAGCCTCTGCGTTGCTCTGCTGAAATCAGAGTTTCAGGGGAAGGTTTGTGGGACCAGGGTCTCTCTTGGAGGGACCTGTTCCTTACCCAAGGAATGTTATCTCCATGTGGGATATCTGAAATAAGCATGAGGTTGAAAGGAACATCCTGGGCAAGCCATATTCCCAAAGCTGTGCAAGCACCTTGCTCTTGTTTGGGAGATCTCAAAGGCCCATTCCATCAATTAAGCTTTAATGACTCTCCTTGTCAGTCTAGAGGATATGGGATGGAATTCCTCACTGGATTAGAGAAGAATAATTAATAAACATTATTTGCAAACTAGGGTTAAACCACTACAGCATGAAATAACTGTAAGGGACACCTTCCACCATCCCAGGCTGCTCCAAGCCCTGTTCAACCTGGCCTTGGGCACTGCCAGGGATCCAGGGGCAGCCACAGCTTCTCTGGGCACCCTGTGCCAGGGCCTCCCCACCCTCACAGGGAAGGATTTCTTTCTCTTTTCTGATCATAACCAAAGCTGAAGTCCCAGATTTGACTTACAGAAGTGAGTTTTTAAGGATATCTGTAAGGGCTGCTTCTTCAAATCTTCCCAATCAACAAATCTTCAAATCTTTGTTTCTCAGGGGAAGATCAAACAGCAGTAGCAATACCCTTAAGTACTAATTAACTTCCATGACTGCTCCAAAACCAATGGTTTAGAAATGCAGTGTGGAGTGAAATAAACCTATTTTCCACAGAGTTAAAAAAAAAATTGGGGAGATACAACCCTAGCTGGGCATTTAGCAATGTATAAATACCTCAGAAGTGTTAATGCACTCCAATGCAATTACAGTGCAAACAGAGGCTCCTGAATTGGACTTTCATCTCTTGAAGGAGGAAGAACACAATTGCTTATTGTACTTTGGTGCTGGAAATAACCTCAGCTCTAACTGCTCCCTGCTTCTTGTGTCCCATTTGCCTCTGGCAGCGAGTCCACAGGTGGAATACTCCTCATTCTCCACTCCAATATCCCTGCAGGACCTGCTCTGAGCTGTGGGAAAGCCAGACAGTGGAGAGCTGGGCTCCTCCTGGAAGCAAACAGCCCCTTGTGCCAGCGAGGATTCCACTCCAAGGGAACACCCACCAAACCCTGGACCTGTGCTTGCCTTGGCTGCAGCCTGCCCTGCACTCAGGAAATTGTTACAGGAGCAATTTTAGCTGCTGTGAATTGCACTGAAAATGTCTTCTATAGTCTGGCTGGAAATGTCTGGCACTTCATGTCGTGGGCCCACAGATGAATGACCCACCTTTAAACTCAAGTCAGTCCTTCCCTGCAGTTATTCAGGAAAAACCCCACTGTTTTCACAGAAATCAGGTGAATTAAATGTCAATTCTGACTTCTTTTGTGTTTCAGATGTCCATTAAGCCCACTAATTATATAAACTATTTTTATGCTAATATGCATATAAAATAGTGTCCCTAATTTCTTTGTCGCTGAGAAATCTGGATATAAATTGCTGCTAAATATGAATATCCCTCTAAATAAATTCAAAACTGCAGTGAGCAGAGAATATTATTTAGTGTCCTACAAAATACTCTTTGATAATTCATGCAATGGTCAATGGACAACCACTGATCATCATTTTACTTTATGCAGTTGAGTGGGAAAAAAAGAGTAAAGTGTAAATTCAAATATCGAAAGAGTTGTTAAAAACCAGAATATAAACCAAATAAATACAGTTCATATTGCAAATTGTCAAATCATTGCATCCATAGAAGAATTAAAAAAAAACCACCAAAACAGAGGACATCTGCTATGTTTGAAGTTTGGTGGGAAAAGAGCACTTGGTGTATTTTCGATGGCTCATGTCTTTCTGAAGCCCTTTGGATGATTTATGTTCAAGACAGACTGAAGTTAGGTGGGTCTGAGCTGCTGTGTGAGAACCTGCCAAGCAAAGCACAGAGAGTTCCAGAGGTCCTTAATGAGATGGCTTTTTTCTCCTCCTCAAAACCACTGGAAAATAAAACAGCAAAGCTGCAAACACACACAAACGAATACAACAGAAAAGTCTCTTCCCAGGCATCTCCCACTGCTCCAAGGCTGCCCCTTGCTGCATCAAATCTCACATTGTAAAAACACACCTCAAACCCATTAGGAAATAAAGGCATCATCAGCATTGTTCCTGGCAGAACTGTCTTGAACCAGAGGAATTATTTCTGTTATGAAATAATTCACATGCTCATAGGAATTTCATAAAGCACATTACATACAGGGGAGGAATGACAGCAGGTGGATAATTCCTGAAAGCTGCCCTGCCAAAATGAACTTCCCCACATCGTTTCAGCCACGTGGGCAGGAGGTTTTTTCCCCCACAGTGAGAAATGCACTCTCATTTCTGCAGATAAACTCCTTCTCCTCGGTCCTAAACCCACGTCAGCATCGTTCCTTTGCTCTTTTACACCTGCTGGAGGTTACACTGAGCATCAGCAGAGTTCCAGGGACAGACAGAGGATGGACAGAGAAACTGCTGTGCTTGGAAAGCTTCAAACTGTACTCAGCAGGACCCCAGGAGGACATGAGGGACAGAGAAATTGCTGTGTTTTAAAACCTTCAAACTGATCTCAGCCTTCTCCATCCCCTTCTCCTGTCAGCACAGCTGATGGCTCCAGCAAGATACAAAAGCTGAATGCTCCTTAGATGCAGGCAGAGGATCTTTTGGGACCCCAGTCTGAGTGTCTTGGAGCACTTGTGCACATCTCTAATCTGCTTTTTTGGTTATCCTGATCTCCACAAGCAATCCCAGCTTGCACACGTGGGATGTTCCTTCCTCAGCACTTTGCAGGGTTCCCTCAGTGGGAGGCCACTTGTCAATCAAAATTAAATTCCAGGCCTCATTCTCCCAGTGACTCAAGGAAGGTAAAATAAGATTTATCCTTTACAGCTTAACTGAAAGTGTCTTTTCCTGCCAAATAACCCTGTTATGTTTATATGGCCCAGATCTCCATCCTCACTTATTTACAGATACCAGCAGTGCCACAGGCAATTACCTTTAAACATCCTTTAGCAATATTAGATAAATAGAAAGCAATTGTTTCTCTAGGTATTTTTTTCCAACATTTTACATATTTCTTAAATGCTTTTAAAAGCTTTTTGCTCAACCAGGCCCCAAGAAAAAGATGAGATTGGTTCCAGTTTGAATAAGGAAGTTCTGGAGTCGATTTTAGGAAAGAAGGACTAAGTGACCTTTGGGCAATGTAATCAATATCCTGTTCTGAAAATAACAACTCACTGCCCTGGAATAGAGGCCAAGTTAGGGCCTTTTGTCCCCTGATTCTATGAATATTTTAGTGAAGAACTCATTGCTAGGTTTTTATCTGTGAGAATTTCTGATTTAGCTATGGACTATTGAAGTTTCTGGAATATTACTGGGTAAAATACAATTTTTAAATCATTTTTTTAATGTCTCCTTTACTTCTGCTTTTAATTTCTGAAAACAAATTTTATTGACAGAAAAGCTTCAAGAAGATAACTTTGATACTGGAGAGTATTTACCAACTTAGAATGTATTTTTTAAGATGATATTTACACGAACTCATAGTTGTCCATCACAAATCTTAAAGAAAATACTTAATCCAAGCACAATCTTTTATAGTTTTATCTTTTATAGCTTTATCTTTTATATACAATGGGTAAAAGAGGAAAGAACCTTTATAAAGAGTTTATCTCTGCTGTCATTCAACCCAAAGAGAGTTTTCTGTTACTGAAACCAGGGAAAACAAATAAACCTGGCTGAATAGTGCAGTGATCCAATAAGATTTTGGAGATTAGATGGAGATCTCGGTGAGCTGCTTGTATATTGAATTTAGTCAACATTGGGTAATGAATATCAAGGGTTATGTATTGATTTTGGATTATGTTTGATTTCAAAGGAAGTAATAATAAATCCAAAGTCTGAGATCACACAGGGCCAGATACACTCTCAATCTTCTTTCAGAAATGGGATAAACTACAGCATGGAGGAATTATTTTCTTAACTGAAGGAAAACCTAAAAAAATAAATAAAAATAAACAGATCTTTCTCCAATTATTAAGAAACTTAGGAAAGCTCTATTAATTCAATTAAGGTATTTAGATGTAAAGGGAAATGTAAAGGTGTAAAGACACAAAGAACAGCAGATTTTCCAAACCTTTCATCCAGTTAACAGGTAATTAATTTCCTGTAATTCCAAAAAGTGATCATTGCATTTGTTGCCTTGTAATCCACAGAAAAACCTTGCAGTTTAAAGGAAATTAGAACAGAGGATGCTCATGAACTCATTAATGAAAATTTGCTATGGAGAATTTGATGTTGAAGACTTTTTCCACTGTCTCCTCATTAACATTTTTGCTACGTTGACCCATATCTTAAAATGTTTATTTCTCTCCTATATATACACTTGATAAAGCAAGAACTTAGTGAAATATTCATATTTTTTAAGCATGAAACTTTGTTTGAAGGAGGAACTATTTGTTTGGAAGGTTATTTGAACCTGGAGGTCACAGAGCATGGAAATACTACAGCAAATTAGTTAATGATGCTGGCTCCTTGCCAGGAAATGCTGAAGTAAAATGAACAGGCTGGATCCTGCACCTCCAGACTTCCCAGAATGTTTCTGAGGAATGCTAAAAGCAGCTTTTCAATGAATTTCAGGAATGGCAAGAGTGGCCAGACTCCCTATTTGTAATTCTGAATTTCTAGCTTTCACAATGGAAGTTTTTTAGATTCTTTCAATTCAGCTCCTTAGCTAAATATTAATTTTAACAGTGAATTGCTCCTCCTCTTTTATATATTCTTTTAACTTCCTGTTCCTAAGGAAAGTACCTGAATGGAGGAAGATTGTGGAGCCCTTTTTTGGGAATACATTTTACTATTATTTGCATCTGATTTATTTTTCATAGAAGAAAAAAAAATCATAGGTGAATCAGTATCTTTATCTCTCAACTGAAAGACTATGAGTAAACAAAATTCCCGGTTTTCTATCCATGGCCATCCCTTCCTGAGCTCTTCGAGATCTAAATCCACTCTAGTATGAAAAAGCAAGGTCAAAATTGCAGATTTGTTTTTTAGAACATGATTTAATTCCATGTGCCTAAGAATGATGCCTTCCTGAGCTGAAATCTTTAAAGAAGATTTTAAATAATATTTTAAAAATTCTTTTGGAAAATTTCTCCATTTGTAGAAGTATTAAATGAAGGTAATAAGTCAGTGACTTTTCTGGTTTTTGAGCATGACCCTACTCCTGCCCATTCACAATTCTTTTTTTGCTGTGCTCTCACATTCAAGTAATTTTTGTCCTTTAATTTAACTTTTTTTCTCCGTTTAATAACCTTCCTTTGACTACAAAGATTTGGACCATTCCCCTTCATGGTGATTCTGCTTTTCTTTGGCTCAGGAACTCCTGCACCATGGAACACAAAAGCCATTTGCTTTCCAAGAGTGAAAAAAGAGATTGATGAATTGCAGTGAGAATTTCTTTATGAAGCAAAGTGCATTCCAAACATTTTTCCCATGACAAAAATGCTGAATTTTCATGCACAGACTATGTATACACAGAATAATCTTGAATAGATCTCTGAGGACATAAATTTCTCCCATGACCTGATCACTCCCTGTGTTCAAAAATTCTCTTGCAGCAGGAAACTTCAAAGATATTGAGAGTTCCAGTCAAATCCATAATTCCAAATGGAGACATTGCAGGCATCAAGGCATGGTATTTGTGATAATAAGATATTAGGAATGATAAAATAAGAATGAATGAATGAATCAATCAATCAAAGGCTCACTGAGCTGTTTCCTGCACTCTTATAATGTACATGATAGAGTTTTACATTTCTTAAGACAGAAATTGTAGCATTTTTCCAGTAAAAATTTTTAGCATTTAAAGTTGATTGGAAAAAAATTCTCTGATTAGAAAAATACTCTCTCCACTTCCTTCCTTGAGTTACTACGTGATTTATCTTGCTGCTGCTCCTGTCTCTTTTTCCCAGAGTGACAAAAATCTAAAATTGAATTGTTCCCTTGTAAAAAGTGAGTGGACATCAGGATTTTAAATCAGGGAGAGGTTGAACCTTTATGGGAGGTGTAAATCTTTGCCATCAGTCACTCCCTAGCATTGCAAAAAACTTGTCCATAAAGATGGAAGGGAGAGGGGAAAACCAAAAAACAACCTCAAAACAAAACAAACCAAAACAAAACACAAACCTAAAACCAGATACAAGGAAAGCCAATTCCTTCCATCTTTAATTATTAGGTACAAGGTCTGAAAGGCAACTTCCAGATCCCACTGAAGTTCAGGAGGATGTTTGCAATCTACAGCAGACCATTATTTTTCTAGCTCTGGTTAACCAGAAATATTAGAAAATAAAATGATGTCAGACTTATTGAAGGAAAAGTGTTTCGAGGCCTCTTTTTATATGATTCTACTCTTCCTTTTATCACATTCCCTCTCCTTTTTGATGCCCTTGTTGGCTTTAGAAACTCAAACATTTCCAACCAAACAAACAACTTCAGCAGGAGTCCTTTGAAGGGAATATTTATATGTACAATATAATAAAAGATATAACACAAACCACAGAGATATTGCAATAAATGCAGAACTTTTCCAATGGGGTATCACTGGTGGCAATGCTGGGCATGGGATACTGCTGAAGGAATTTCAGGATGAGAAATGGTAGGAAAAAGAAGAGAAAAGCCCAAGAAAGTTCTCTTCATACTCCTGCTCTTGAGATTGCCACAGCCACCTCCTTCCAGCCATATTTTCCTTCAGCAACTCGGTTTTCAGTGCCTCAGAACATTGAACAACCCCTCTGACTTGTGTCTTTGTACATATATTTATGTTATTTATATTTTTAGTATTTATATTTTTCATTTCTATTTTATATTTATATATATAAACACTGGGAAAGTTTGCAGAGAAGGGGATGAGAACTGGAACAGAGGGACATGTGGAAAAGCAGATGGAGAACCAGTGACATCTGGCAGGATAAATGGGATTGAAAATATCCCAGATCCCAGTTTGGTAGAGCTGACTGGCAAGAGAGATATTTCAGGGAGCTGCACCCTGTCACACTGTGGTATTTTTGCTGCTTTGTACCTTGAATATGGCAGGTTGTTTGCACATTTCCAATTCTTGTTTTCACAGTCCTGGCTAGGAAGAAGCTGAGAATAATCAGGACATAAAATATTTGGCCAGAGAAATTCTGTATATGAGTATTACTTATTTTCCTTTTCATATATGTGCAGTCAGCTCCAGTGGCTCAGTTTATATTTTGGCTTCAAATGCCAAGTTTAACTTGGCTCTCCAACCAAGGATTTTGGTTTACCAGAGGCTAATGGCAGCTTTTCATGAAAGTTGCCCATATAAAGACACTTGAATGAAAAGTTTAGGATGTTTGACATAGTTTTCTGATACTTCTTGTGGTTGCAAAATGGAGACCATTAATATTAATGCTCAAATGTTTGAGAAAACAAGAATGTAAAATACCAGACATGGTCCAGGTGTTCACATATCTTCCAGACTGAGTTTCCTTTCCTTGCATCTCTTCTAGGAGGAAAAATCCATAAATCTCTGGATGACACATCTGTAGAAATCTGCTCACCCAAAGTAAGTGAGGCTTCCTAAGCAGACAATTTTAGGAGGTGACCTAAAAAGCAATTTTTATTAAGAGTTTATCACTTCAGATCAAGCCTTGAGTGTCATTCTGGCTCACCACTGTCTAGATGCTCACACTTGTGCATAAACTGTATCTGCACTGTCAAATCAGAAACAAAAATGAACAAAGGCATGGGACTGATGAGATTCATCATGATTCATCTGAAAAAAAAAATTTTTCAGATGCTATTACAACCCCAGTTTCACATCAGTGAAAAATCACAGCCAGTTGGGGAGGTTTCTGAGGGCTGGAGAGAAATTAAGGAATTCTTGAAGCAATTGGGAAACAATAATTTTTCTATGCTCTTTGCCTGCCTGAACAGTTTCACCTTTCTTCCCCAACTTAATTTAAGGCAGAAGAATATGGATTATATCAGATATCCAAGATTTAGTCTAATTCTTTCCAGTAGTAATCTTGTGGTGTTATCAAATAACGTGCAAAGGTATTTTTTTGTGGGAGGATATTAAACTTTCTTTAAAATGCAGTTATCAGCTCAAGGAGCTCATTAGAAGTAAAAGTTCAGCCAAAAGATAAGGATCTCTGATGCCTGTGGATCACTGATATTAACACAAACTCTCTATTTTTCTCTGCTTTCCAAAAAAAAAAGTCTACTCCATATTATTTCCTGCTGTTTTCCAAGTCAACATTTGGCATCATTTGACAGAGAGCCCTTAATCATATTAAAAAAAAATGCTAATTAGCAGCTTCTTTTTGGCATTTATGATGCTAGAAATGAGCAAAGAAGAGGCATAAAGATAATCCATCCTTTTTCTCCTTCCCTTCCCTTCCCTTCCCTTCCCTTCCCTTCCCTTCCCTTCCCTTCCCTTCCCTTCCCTTCCCTTCCCTTCCCTTCCCTTCCCTTCCCTTCCCTTCCCTCTGAAGGAGAAGATGTAAAGTAAGAAAGAGGAACTGAAATAATTGAAGTAATTTGATGAAACAACTCAAAAGAGGGGGAAAATAACCCCACAAGGCTTCCTCAACCCTTCAGTATAAATTGACTTTCCCCTTCTTCCTCTCTGCTTTTTCATTTTTTTTTTTTGGCTTAGTTTTTTCTGGTTTTGAAAGAAAGAAAAATCTTATCCAGAGACCAAATTCTTCAGGCTGAAATCCTTGCTGGAATTATCTATTCCATGATAATAACACTGGGAGACCACAGACACGCAGTGTTGTCCAATTTTTCTCAATTTAGTTCCTAAAAAAAAGATACTGTTTTAACCCATGTGTGAAGATCTGTCCTAAACGGAATCCTGGGAAATACTTTGATTTTAGAAATGTTATACTTTTATATCAAAAAGAAAAGAGATGTTCAGGTGGCTCAGCTACTTTTTCTCTCAGTGTTACTACATTAATTGTCCTACGACGAAAGCAGTGGATAAATTATAATTAAAACTGCAAGAGGGAGGTACAGAGGTTGTGCTGTAAGCAAGGAATTAAGAGAAATGCAGAAGATACCAAACAACCAAATTAATTGCTGGGTAATAGGAAAGGAGAAAATTTTGGGTCAAATTATTAAACCTAAGGAGGTCTAGAGGAGGGGAATTTGCATGAGAGGACAATCCCCTCTCTTGTTCTCAGCCAGGGATGGTGACCAAGAGTGGCCACCACTGACGTCATGGAAGGGACAAACTGACCCAGCAGTGCCCACGCTGGAACATGGGACAGTGTGGGAACCCTGGAAATTGGGAGGTGCCATGGTGAATTCAAAAGCCTTTAAAAAAAAAAAAAATAACAAACCTGAAAAAAAATTATACAAGTGCCTGTGTGCAAAATAAAAAGCCAGAACTAAAGTCCATTGAAAGCAACGTTGGTCTTCCAATTAACTCCAGCAGGCATCCCATGGATCCTGTTTGTGATCATTAGGAATGGAAAACAGGAGTCTCATGATTGGGCCCTAATTACCCCAAATATTCATTTAATGAAATCCTGACTGAAGGGGAGTGGGTGAAGCTCTGCCTTTGACTTGCAAGGAGCCAGGAGCCCTGCCAGGGTTACACAAAACAGATTTAATTGAGGAACATTCTGCTCTTAACCTTCAGCACAGGTAGCAAATCTGAATTTAATCAGCACAAAAGCTGAGGCAATGACTGAGGAATAATAAAAACTATTCTCTTAAAAATCTAGAAATCCAGTTTTTATTAATTTTAGAGCAGTCATTAAGGTTGGAAGAGTCAAAGTAAGCAACCTTAGGAAACTCATGTTTTTATTCAGCTCTTGAGGCCACCAGAATGTTTTACCAAACTTGTTAGCGATTCATGAGGACTAAAGACAGTGCAGGGGTATTTTTCTGCTCTAAAAGCCATCAGGAAAGATCCATCCTTTTGGAAATCAGCTTTTGATTTACCATTTACTACTGAAACTATGACCTATTTGGCTGTGTCTCTCATGCTGCTTGCACAATGCAAAGGAATATAAATAAATAAATAAATAAATACATAAAACTGGGGGTGTTTTCTGCCACCTGTCCCACAGACAAATCTCAAGGTACGAGAGCTCGGTTTGGGTATCTTGGTCCTGTGTCTGGTCACAAGTTTTGGCCTTTGACAATCAAAACAAACACCCTGCACCCCGGAACAGACAAGATGTTATCTGAGGGTGTTTAAAGACAAAAGATTGTCAGGATTTATTCATGTAGGCATTTAAACCCATTCATTGCAGGGTGGGGAGGCAGAAACTTCACTATCAGAGCAGACTACGAGTCCCTCCCCAGCTGTTTCCTCACTGATAGGAGAACAGACCTGAACTGGATGTTTTACATTTTTAGGCAAATAAAACTACTACTTTTCCTTAGGAAGTAAATCTTAACCTTAATTCCCTCTCAGATTCCATACCAGCTGGGAAAAAAAAAAAAAGCTAAATTTGTTCCTCATATTTTTTAAATTAAAAATATAAATTTATAAAGCATTTTTTCAAAGTGCCTCATAGAAGGTAGATTAGGAGCACAAGAAAAATTGAGAGTAGGATTTTGGGCAGTCAAACACTGCTTGGACATTCGAGACAAATAATTTTATATGTTTTAGTTCCCTTAAAATGAAAAAAAAATTCTCTCACTTCACCCTTTTAAATGGGGAGAAATGTTTTTGTGTCAGATCCTCCACATTAAACAACTCTCACAACAGTGATGATCTGGTATTCATGAAAGGTTTAATATCATTTAAAATCACTGTTTTTAGTCTCAGCTGGGTTTAAATGAATATGAAACGACAAAGCATTGGTTAATGTGACTGTAAAGTCTTCCCAGATATTTTTGCCAGTTTCCTCTTGCTTTTCTGAAAATGCTCACTTGAGATTTTAGAGAATATCATGGACTTCATATAATGAAAAATAGTAGAGGAAGGTAATTATGAAATAAACTGTGCCTGAACTTATGCACTGATTTGAGGATTTCCTCAGTAAGCCACCTTTGCCAAATAATTCATTTTTCTATTTAGATTTTTTAAGCTTATGGACTATTTCTTACTACAATGTAGCAATAAATTATTAAAGTATATTCATACCTTCTCAAAAACATGAAGCATCACTATGGACTTATCTTTGTCTCTGCTTTATACCTCAATTCATATTCTGATGTTGGCTTCTTGCAATTGTCTTATTTAATGTATTATATTTTTAAAAATTTACATTATATGGAATGAAAATTTTCTAATGTGCCTCTTCAAATTGCACATTGAGAGGGAAGTCCTTGTGTTGAACAAATATTTTGTATTATCTTATATAAAGATAAATAGAAATATATTTATTATAATAAATATATTTCTATTGATATATTAAAGAACTATAAATCTTAATTATTTTGTATTATCTTCTTAGCAAAATCTCTTTGCACCATATTCACTCAAGCAAAGCCAGTGATATATTATGTAAATATAATTATTTTACAGAGCTTTTGTTGTTCCACCCTGCTGGGAGTTCACTGTGCAGAAGTTTCCTGGAAGGCAGTGCCCATTTGGGATCCCCTTCCAGGGAATGGACACTCAGGGGACACCCACAGCTCATGACCTCACACCACACTCAGACGAATTCTGATCATTCTGTCCTCATTCTGAAATAAATAAATGAATATCCCACACTTACAGCATCCCAACCTGCCCTTTGTCACCCTTCCAGCCACAGGAATATTTCAGATAACACGCTGAACGCCAAGAAAAAAAATTCCCTGTGAGGAAAAGCAGTTTATTTAGACCAGGAGAGGGTCAGGCCACTTTCCTGGCCTAGGAAGATCCTTGTACTGTGAATTTCAGCGCAATCTGTGCATTCCATCACATCACTGATGGCAGGAATTTGGGGTATACACACAGCAGAGGCACAGGAGGAGATAACCAACCCCTCATATCTGCAAATTCCTCAGCCATGGCCTTGCTCCAGTTCTTTGTTATCTCGAAAGAACCCTGCCTTGCCTATTGCTGTGGTGGCAAAGGTCATTTCTGGAGATCAAGCTGCTTTCCTTTGTGCTGGGAATATCCTGCAGAGTGCTGTTGGTTAATTGATAATTTTACTTCCTTTCAAATTTGTTATTTGACACATAACTCTTACAGAGACATCAGGGTTAAAAAGAAATTAAACTAAGCAAAAAGGCTTTCAGTCTGGTATATTTAGATAAAATCAAGGTTTCTGAAGACTTGGAGAGGCCTGAGGCTCAGCAGATTTGTTAAAAGAAGCTTAAACTGTGTATATTCACAGCAAGATTTAGGATTGTAAATATAATTTTAGATGGCCTGTAGGCCCTTTTTAATATTTCCTACTGTGTCTCATTTAATTAATTGATTAACTGATGAAAATCACTACTGGAACTCCATCATTGTTCAACTTTAACAAATATTTATTCACATAAAGAGTCTTCTTTCTAGTCCTGATGACTTCAGGACAAACTTGCCTTCATAATTTCCCACAATGTTAAATAGAGGGGGTTTTAGAGAATAGAAATATCACAGAAATGTCACTCCAAGGACAGAATGAAGAGGAGAAATCTCTAGAAATGAGGTTCCTCTTGGTCAGACTGTGGGAAATGGCAGGAATGGCAGCAGGTGTTGTACCCACCTATAAATGTCTGTCTCTAGGGAATGGAGCTGTCTCTTGGTCTTCTGCTGCTTATTGCTCTGGATCTTTCTGATTTTCAAAGAGGAAAATTGAAGAGGAGAGTTCGTTTAGCTTTTAAAATATTTCTTCCTTAAAAAAAAAATCCTCACAATTTCTCAAAAAGACCAAGAACAAAGAGGAGACTGAAGAGAATTCCTTGTTATCCAAATACCACTATCAACAAGTACATTCTTGGCAAATTCTTAGTGATATTCTTGTTAAAAACCAAACCCTATATTATTTAGTACAAATAAAGATTCACCACCTTGTGCTGCTTCTGAGCCAGACATGAGAAAGCTGATGACAATACCAAGTTTTAGATCTCTGAACTCAAAGTTACTTCAAGTGACACTTCAATATTGGACCACAGTCTAGAAAACACCAATACCTTGTGGAGGTTAAACTTCAGGGAGGATTGAATAGCCCTCAAAAATTCCCTTTTTATTATGGTCCTCTTATACAGCAAAAATATTGTGATTATAGGGTGAAGATGGTTTCTTGAAAATAGCAGTTCTCTTTACCTTATGATGATATGGATATTTAGAAAGACAAAAAAATGATAGGATGTTCAACAAGGTCATAGAGATACTACAGAATTCTTCTGGTAAAGAGAGGAATGGTTCATTTCTGACAATAAAGATGAGAAACATCAAGATGCCACTGACCAGCACCAGAAACTGAGCATCCTGAGCTGTGATGCTCACACTGCCTCAAAATGATGTGCTCTTTCAGAATAGTTTAACAAGTTATTTTTTATCATTAAAAAACCCTGAAGGATTAAAAGATGTGCATCACACAATGGAGAAGAAAGAATTCCTGAGGCCTTCTGGAAACAATGTTCTTAAACTATGGAAATTTGTTCATAAATATTTTCTTTTTAGGAGTGACAAAAACCCAAACCCCTGGCATCTATGAAACTGTAATTTCTTTATGCTGAAATTGTGAATGAAAGAAACCGTTCAGAAAATTGTGACATCTGCAAGATCATTCTGTTGCCATTTTAAATTCAAGTTTTCCTTCCAGTTTCATCTCATACTTCACTGACAGCAAATCTTATTCTTCTGAAACCTTTTTTTTTTTTTCTGTTAAAAATTCTCTTTCCCTGTAGGATGTTCCCTTCCCTATCAATCCACTCCTGCACCACTCGGAGCATTATTTCCCTCTGTCCCTTGTGTGTGCTTCACCCTTCCCAGTGTCAGAGCCTTGACAAAGAGCTCTGAGCTGGGAACCTTTTGGAGCTGCTGTTGAATTGTGGTGGCCATGCCAGCTCAGGATGCCAACAATATCATCCAGTGGATGCTGTGTGTGGCTCTCCCCTCACTCCTGGGATAGAGTTTCTTTGACAGGCTGGATAATGAAGTGGGATGCAGCGGAGGGCAATTTCTTCTGTACGTGTTGGAAGCCATGAGGCTGAACGTTCAAACAGCTTTTAATGACAAACAAGAAAAGAAACTGTGCTGCTAAAATGTCCCAGTGTCATTTTTGAACATTCAGACAGCTTTTAAATGACAAACAAGAAAAAAAATGGTGCTGCTAAAATGTCCCGGTGTAATTTTAAATTACAACAGCCTTGACAATACGTGTGGGTTCATCCTTTTAACAAAGCACACAAGTTTAAGCCTTGAAAAACTTTGCTAAAGTCACTGACTTTGGGGCCTTCTTGTCATGCGTAGATTCGAGTGTTTTGTGGCTTTAACATGGACCAAAATTTTGGTCCCCCCTCCTTGAAGACTATTTTGGTGGAAGTGTTTGCGTTTTAGAAAGACACCTGAAACTTTGGCCCTCGTAAATCTTGAGTTGAGCAGAACTTTACCAGCTTTCAAACCACCTGACTTAGAGGGGCCTTGCATACCACCAGCCTGAGGAGCAAACACGAGGAATAAATACCCAGCTACTAACAAAACATTCCATTTTATCTATTCTGTTCAACCTCTGCAAAGATAATATTCAATATGTGTACCTATAGTTGATGAAAGGCATAATAACCTGGTTTTAGAAAAATTTAACTGGCAAAAAAGACATTCAAAATGAGGTTTTGTTGTTGTTTTGGCATGAGAAATACAGCACTTGGTGCATGCACAGCAGGCCTTTCCTTTCCTTTCCTTTCCTTTCCTTTCCTTTCCTTTCCTTTCCTTTCCTTTCCTTTCCTTTCCTTTCCTTTCCTTTCCTTTCCTTTCCTTTCCTTTCCTTTCCTTTCCTTTCCTTTCCTTTCCTTTCCTTTCCTTTCCTTTCCTTTCCGACTTTATTTAGCACCCTGTGCTCCTTTCCACGTTTCCAAAGATACTGGCCTTTAATTTGCCCTCTGCTCATGCATAGTGCTGAGCAAATAAGGGCTCCAAAAAACAGAGAGGCTCCAAAAGACAATTTCTCTAATCAGGATATCTCCATCCAACTGCCTGCTGAATTTCAGCAGCTCCTGACGCATCAGAGGAGTCACAAAGTTCATGAAATGCCTTTGACAATGACAAACCTACTGAGGACAAGCTTAGAAATTATGGCCCAGACTAAATGAAATGACAGAAATAAATATTGGGAATATTTATTAATGTGCAGTCATTCCAAACAGCCACAGGGCAAGTTGCAACCCTCTTTGAGGGGCATTTTTAATGCATAGAACAGAATACTATCAAAATAATCCATGCCCAACCTACAAAAGGAATCATTTTTCAAAGGCAAAAATCTGTGGCTGCCCTCATGCAAGGCAAAATATACATCAATAGAATAAACTTTCCAAATACCTTGAAATTGGTGAACTAGATAGAGAAAAATAAATGCTTTTAGTAAAACAGGCCATGAAATATTTTTTATTAAACTGCTTTTCACTTTCCTGGCACTTTTTAAATACTTTTGGCATCCAAACACACGGGAGCACTTCTTGAAACTGCTAAAATACAAGGCTCAGTAGCGTGCTCTGTAGAATTTTTCATCAATTCCCCCCATCTGCCTGCCAAATTTTTAGATAAAATTTCTTATCACTTAGCCCTCTGTTTATCCGTTTATTTTGAGTTTTTTTCCCCCACTTGAAGCTGGGAAAAGCAACAGCACATGCCACACTTAATTCTACAAATCTGCTCCCTCTTTTTGCCATTCCCCCAGTGCCTCAGAAAACAATGTTTCAAAATACACTCTGTGCTCTATAATTAAAATTCATATGGGTAAATTTAATATAAATATGAATGGTTTGTGTCCTGCCTTGGCATATGCTTTCAATCACATTTTCTTAGGACTGACACATTATTCTCTAGGTCCATGGGTACAAACAGGCTCAGTCTTTCTCAAACCATCAGAGTGACCCATGGCCATGCTGATTCTGGATTTATCAGAGTTATCAGAGGAACAGTTCAGCACTTCAGGCTGCTTTTGCTGAGATATTTACAATATCACATCAAACCTCTCTGTTCCAAATGGTATCTCTTTTTTCCCCCTGCAATAACACCAACAGCACTGAAAATAATGACATTTCTCCCAGTAAAAGCACTGAAGGAATTTAGCAGCATTAACACAAACTTATGAAGGAAATCTTATACAAAATCTACATCACAGGCAAAATTACTGCCCTCCCACAGTTATTGGGCCGTGCTTTATTAACAATTTCTTAGGATTCATCCCTTCATGACACCATAGAAGTGGCAATTTCTTAGTCTCCTCAGACTTTCTGCAGTATAAAAAGTACTTTTCAGACTGACCAATTTTGTTTGCCACAGTATCAGACCTCTGACTTTCTTAATACATTTATCTGGAATATATTCCTGAAAACCTGGAGGATGATTTGGGTCCTGCTGATTTTTCACCTGGTGAATGATTAAAAACAGGGACAAAATCCCAGGTATGAGAAGGTTGCAAAGGCCAGTGAGAAACCACACACAGAATGAGGTAAATCGATGAAAACTCTGAATGCCACGATTGTAAAAATGCAACGGGGTGAACTTTGAAAATTAGGAAATCAGAGCCTAAGATGTTTTAAAAGTGGTAACAATTCAGGGAAATAAAACATTCACTAGTAGAAATGTGTTGGGAGAAGCTTTAAGAAGAGAATTTTCTGAGAGAAGAAAATAAGGTTTTACTTCATGGTGGCTGTTTGGTGTTGGAGAAGCACAAGCACCACCCTCAGAGTCTGCTCCTTGCCAAACTCCCTGGGCCTTCTCCTTCCTAACCCACAAGAAATTTATTGTTGTGCAGGCAGAAGCAAGTTATTAGGTTTATTTCAATTTGGATTCTGCAGATAATATTTTCACTGAGCCATCTTTGTGCACTGGGAAAGGCAGTTTAAATTTCATAAAGAAAATACATTTTTGATTTCATAAATTAATTCTTTTAGCCATGCATTACATCAGAGCAGTGGAACAAAACTGCAGAAGGAGCAATTTAAAGTTATTTTAATATTAATTCCCTATTACACTTACTGGTACCTTAGAGGATGTCAAGAATAAAACCTGGTACTAAGTTCCTACAAATAAAGACACCATAAAATAATTTCAAAAAGATATTTTAAGGGAAAAAAGAGCTAATGTCAAACATCTGAGGAGACTAAGAGGAAATTAAGAAAGTTATTCATTGGAATGAATTATAGAAAGAGAATATATTTTTATAATATGATAGAAAACTTAAAAAACTGTATTTTATTATATGCATTACCTACCCCAGGATTTTCTCAATAGTTGGCCAAGCTAATTGTTGGTGAATCTTTTCCTCTCCAGTGAGACACATAAAATTTGGAAACTAAACTCCTCCCTGGATAAAATAGTGACTGATTTTCAATCATGTTCAGTAGATTGCCAAATATTTTCTTAAACCCCACATTTTTACTATACAAAATCCTCTTGGGAAAAAAAAATCAAGCAGTTCGCATGGAATCTTAAGATTTTAATGTGAAAATAAAAAAAATATTCCACTAGAAATTTTCCTCCACACTTCTGCTACTTGCATTTAATTTTTTTTAATGTTTAGGCAGTGTTTTCTGATTCTTTGCTGCCAGAAAAAGCGTTGGAGACTGTCAACAGTAAGTAGAGATTCAAGATGCCCTTGACTTCCTATTTGAGTGCAGAAACCCTCAAATTAATGTCTCAAATGTTCATTCAGGAGTTTAAAACCTGTACCCAAGGCTTCTCGTTGCCACAAGGAACACAAAGGAAGTATGAATTCACCTGGGATGGTTTAGAGCATAAGAGTAGAGGGGAAGGGAAATATTCTGTGAAAATGTAGATTTTAAGGTCCACATGCTTGCAACAAAACCAGAGCTCCCCCATTTAGCCTTACAGCACTTTAATACTCTTGTAAAGGTTTAAACCAGATGTTTAAAACCATAATGGCATTTTACTAAAGGTTTTACTCAGTTGGGAGTGGTGATTTACAATTGTGTGTGTTTAAGCTTTAAGATTTTTTTTTTGTCACTAAAAGAAAACCCCTGAGTCTCAAAACTTCCTCAACACAGCCATACTTTTTATGAAAATGAAAGATAAAAGAGAGGCATGCAGCTCAAATTGTTTGAAGAGTTTAGGAAGCTAAAAGCGACGAAATCCATTTTTTCTTCCTTGCTGTGTTCCCAGAGTGAGAAAGCATTTGTCACAGCCTAACAAAAAACTTCAGCATTCCTGAGAAACATGACAGCCGAGTGGAATTTGTGTTTCCAAAGCTCATAAATGGGTTAAACCCTCAAAATTCCAAATTCCTTGAAACCAGGCCAAGGCAAATAAAAAAAAAAAAAAAGAAAAAAAGAGGGGCAGAGGAGGAAGAAGGAAGCTTTCCCAGCTGTTTGACACTTCCCAACATGCTACTGTGTGTTGGTTATTTGCACAGCACTGCCCTGCACTCACCAAAGGTACTGCATCATAAAAGTAATGAAAATATAATAAATTGTTAACCGTGGGTGTTATGGGCATATAAAAACTAATTACATCTCATTCCATTTTTGTGGAATTGCCACGCGTTCAGATTCTGGGATTTGACACTTTGCATGTCAAGGGCCTTTATGTTTTGCTTTATTCTTGTGGATAGAGGGGAATAACCCAGAATTAATTCTGCTAATGCATGACATGGTGACTTGTGACTGCTTATGGAAATTGCCTGACACTTCTGCTAGAAAAATCCATTTTCAGATCCTTAAACTTTACTGTCAGACGTAGTCTGGTATTTTTCATGCCACTCCAAGGTTGATTTATTGTTTTACATTCCAGCCATTTCGGAGAAGAAGAGAGGAGAAAATGTGCTGTTTTACCCACATGAACTGCAATAATAATAATAATGAGAGTAATAATAATAATAATAATAATAATAATAATAATGATGATGATAGAAAGCAGGAAAAAAAGAAAATAAAGCAGCTGAAAAGACCTGGCACTGTTGAAAAGCAATTTCACAATGATACCACTGACGTCCAGATGTGCCTGTCCTGATCACTCCCAGTAAAATGCAGCCAGATTTAACCAAATTTAAAGAATTACAAACACAGCTCGACATGACCAACATCAGATTCCTGCACAGGAAAAGAGACTTTTCCTCTCAGGAACAAAGCACTTCAGACTCTCTGAACATCCCTGTTGTCCTGCCTGTGAAGAGCTTGGAATTGCAGAAAACTGGAAGATCTTTGGGGCATGAATATCAAATGAGGAGTCAGTGGGAATGCAGAGTGCTCAGGTGGCTGGAAGGGTGACCACACACAAATAAAGCAGGGGAAAAAAATGGATTATGAGTCAGGAAGAACAGGCACTAGCTAAGCAAGCAGACTGAGGCAAGGAGGAGAAAATCAAGTTTGAAGGAGTGAGCTGAGTGGTGAAAAAGTTGGGACAAATGAGTCAGGAAAAGAGAAAGAGCTATTAGAGACAATGGAACACAGGTCAGGAGCAAGAAGTCCCACTCTTGCATGTCACATTTCCTACCCAGAACTTGCAAGACACCTTAAATTATAGATATATTTCTATTTTATTTCTATTTATTTCTATAATTTATATTTTTATTTATATTAGTAATACTTTTATTTATATTATTTATATTTTTATTTATGTTATTTACATAAAAACCTGCTGCTCATCCAGCCAGGAAAGTGTCCCCCAGTGGCCCTGGTCCCTGCAGAGCAAAATCTCCCTGCTCAAGGCTCCCTCCTCTGCCTCCAGAGCGATCAGCAGTGCTCTGAGCTCTGGATTTTGCAGCTCCACGCTGCTCCCAGAGGTTTTCTTTCTTGCCCTGGACTAGAACCAGTTCCACATCACTTCTGGAGGGCCTTCCTGGCTTGTTTTGTGGCCTTTTTCTCTCCCTGGTGCACACACATGCACACACACACACACACGCACACATGCAGGGTAAAATTAGATCTGACAAGGCATGAAGATGAAAGCTGGGAAATGCTGCAATTATCGTTTCCCACGTAATCTGAATTCAGGCTTTTGTGCACGGATTTTAGGGTACAGTTCCTAAAACTGCTGTGTCATTTTGAACAAAGAATGGGCCCTCTCTGGGAAAGAATGAGAGTCATGATGTTACCTACAGAGATGAAAAGGCAAATGAGGCAAAACCTCAGGAAAACTGGTTAGAAATGCCAAGATCAGTAAAAAAAGTTCAATTCCCTTGAAATCAGAGAGTTCTCTTGTTTTTTTTTAAACATTCTGATTTCAAATAAATTCACAATATTCTTCATTTAAAAAAAGACTCCACTTCTTTGTCCTTTTTATTCAGTTAGATATTATTCAAAGATGATGGAAGAGATGTTGGGAAGTGCCTTTACTACAAAAATAATTAATTAAAAAAAATCAAAATGCTTAAATCCAAGCACTTCAAGCAGTACTTTTTGCTAAATGCTGAAACTCTACTCCGTTTTTACCCCATGTTCTGAGCAGAGAGAAAATAAAGATAAAATCTTAAAGAGCCTTTTGTTTTCAAAAGTTTCTCCAAATTCTGGTCTCATNTAATAATAATAATAATAATAATAATAATAATAATAATGATAGAAAGCAGGAAAAAAAGAAAATAAAGCAGCTGAAAAGACCTGGCACTGTTGAAAAGCAATTTCACAATGATACCACTGACGTCCAGATGTGCCTGTCCTGATCACTCCCAGTAAAATGCAGCCAGATTTAACCAAATTTAAAGAATTACAAACACAGCTCGACATGACCAACATCAGATTCCTGCACAGGAAAAGAGACTTTTCCTCTCAGGAACAAAGCACTTCAGACTCTCTGAACATCCCTGTTGTCCTGCCTGTGAAGAGCTTGGAATTGCAGAAAACTGGAAGATCTTTGGGGCATGAATATCAAATGAGGAGTCAGTGGGAATGCAGAGTGCTCAGGTGGCTGGAAGGGTGACCACACACAAATAAAGCAGGGGAAAAAAATGGATTATGAGTCAGGAAGAACAGGCACTAGCTAAGCAAGCAGACTGAGGCAAGGAGGAGAAAATCAAGTTTGAAGGAGTGAGCTGAGTGGTGAAAAAGTTGGGACAAATGAGTCAGGAAAAGAGAAAGAGCTATTAGAGACAATGGAACACAGGTCAGGAGCAAGAAGTCCCACTCTTGCATGTCACATTTCCTACCCAGAACTTGCAAGACACCTTAAATTATAGATATATTTCTATTTTATTTCTATTTATTTCTATAATTTATATTTTTATTTATATTAGTAATACTTTTATTTATATTATTTATATTTTTATTTATGTTATTTACATAAAAACCTGCTGCTCATCCAGCCAGGAAAGTGTCCCCCAGTGGCCCTGGTCCCTGCAGAGCAAAATCTCCCTGCTCAAGGCTCCCTCCTCTGCCTCCAGAGCGATCAGCAGTGCTCTGAGCTCTGGATTTTGCAGCTCCACGCTGCTCCCAGAGGTTTTCTTTCTTGCCCTGGACTAGAACCAGTTCCACATCACTTCTGGAGGGCCTTCCTGGCTTGTTTTGTGGCCTTTTTCTCTCCCTGGTGCACACACATGCACACACACACACACACGCACACATGCAGGGTAAAATTAGATCTGACAAGGCATGAAGATGAAAGCTGGGAAATGCTGCAATTATCGTTTCCCACGTAATCTGAATTCAGGCTTTTGTGCACGGATTTTAGGGTACAGTTCCTAAAACTGCTGTGTCATTTTGAACAAAGAATGGGCCCTCTCTGGGAAAGAATGAGAGTCATGATGTTACCTACAGAGATGAAAAGGCAAATGAGGCAAAACCTCAGGAAAACTGGTTAGAAATGCCAAGATCAGTAAAAAAAGTTCAATTCCCTTGAAATCAGAGAGTTCTCTTGTTTTTTTTTAAACATTCTGATTTCAAATAAATTCACAATATTCTTCATTTAAAAAAAGACTCCACTTCTTTGTCCTTTTTATTCAGTTAGATATTATTCAAAGATGATGGAAGAGATGTTGGGAAGTGCCTTTACTACAAAAATAATTAATTAAAAAAAATCAAAATGCTTAAATCCAAGCACTTCAAGCAGTACTTTTTGCTAAATGCTGAAACTCTACTCCGTTTTTACCCCATGTTCTGAGCAGAGAGAAAATAAAGATAAAATCTTAAAGAGCCTTTTGTTTTCAAAAGTTTCTCCAAATTCTGGTCTCATGACTTGTGCAGCTGAACCCTGCCTTGGGGAAAGGGATGAGACAATAACATGCTCCAGACTTTCAGTGTGGTGCTGGACAACTCCCTGAAGCTGAACTTTTCCTGGGTCAGCTGCAGCTGGGCTGTTCTGCATTTTCTGTTTGTCTAGACTGGTGTTCCTGGGTGCGACGCACAAAATAACTGCACTCTCATGGTGACAGCTGAAGGTGGGGGAGATTTTACTGGGAACGTTCCACATCTGTCAAAATAATTGAAAAAAAAAAAAAAAAAATCCAGATCCTGCCTGTCTTAAATTTGGCCCCAAAAATGAGTGGCCACTCAATCTCCATGTCTGTCCTGTGGTTTGCAATTTTCACTGTGGGAATGACTCGAACGCTGCACTGTGAAAATGAAATGTTTGTGAAGTGGTTCCCCTCCACTGACACATCCCTTAATAAATCTCAGGAGAAAATGGATGGCATTGTTTTCAGATGTGGCTTTGAGCAGCGTGCAGTAAAAGGGCCACACAATGAGCAGAAGGAAGAATTATTGAAGAGTTGCTAATTAAACCAAGTGGAGCCACCCCAATCTGTCTGGTCTGTGCACAGAATTAGCAGAAATCTTGTGAGGGAAAGAGAGGGAAAACAACTCTCCTAGAGCCTGTGAAGAAGAGACTGAAAATGAATTCATGTGGGAAACTTCAGCTTCTAAAGTTTCTACTTTTCAGGCTTTGACTTTACATTTTCCACTTTTCCTATATCTTGTCAACAGCATCATTTTAAGGGAGGAGGCTCCCAAAGGCTCATATTTAATTTCATGTTGGAATTGCAGCACAGCATCTTCCACGGGCAGAAGCAACCACTCAGCAAAGCAACTTTTTGCCTTTAAACAACACTGTTGAAAATTTCTGACTCCAGTCACCCGGATCTCTGGATCCACTATGAAGTTCTTTTGAAGGTTGTTTTTTTAATGTGGGTACCATGTTGATTTTGTTTATGTGTCCTGCATTAGAAGCAGTGCCAATAGTGAAAGAAGGCCTTTATAACAGGTTAAAAATAAGGAAAAATGAGCAGTTGCAACCCTTCCAGAAAGTATCTACCTGAGCAAATATTCTCCTAACACAACTGCTTCCAGGCCACCTTCTTGGTTCACAATACCTACTCCAATATAGCAACATTTTCTCCACGTAAGGACTTTGTTAAACTCATTTCTCAGCTTTGCTAGGCTCCATTTTCCTACTTTAACATCTCAGAACAAAGCAGTGAACGTGAACAATTCCACCACATCTGTTTTCTGGAGAAAAAAATGTATTCCAAATCGATCAGTCAATCAATCAATCAATCATAATTTAATTTCTCTGCAGAGCAGAACTCCTGCTCTCAGGTAGCAGCACATTTTCCCTCCCAGGCCTCGCAAACCAGCTGCCCTGCAGATTTTCCCTGGCATTTCCCTGGTATGAAAACAGAAACAACTTTCATTAGCTGCAGTGGCTATTGGAAACCTCGTGTAATTCAAGGGCCAGACAAAAATGAACAATGCTCAGTGACCTAAATTCCTCACATATTAACACAAAGCATATTTTTGTTGTAAGCCAATATTCTTCGAAGTTGTTGGAAAAGGCTGGAAATCCAAAGGAGCAGGGAAGGGAACAAAAAATTGAGTTTTACATAAAGACACCTCTGACATTTCTTTTCTTCTCTTCACCAATGCACCAGAATTCCTTTAGGGATAATTTCAAGACTCTCATTACTTGAGTTGCATGATAAAACACACGGTGTCACTTACAAGTCTGAATTCTCTTCACAAATATTATTTTCACAGCTACTCAGTGTGTGGCGATATTGAAGCCCCAGGGATCTCCCAGCCTGTGTCCAAAAAATGTGCAGGAAACAAGATGTTCCTTAAAAACATGTTTAACAAACAGCCTGCAAGGAGTGTTGTGAAGAGACAGCCTGTTTAATAAAAACTTGGTTAAATAATAGATGTTTCTGAGCTAGGATTTCTCAGACACTATGAATTTGTTCTTCTATCCACTATTTGATAGGGAAAAAAAAAATCACAGAGTATTTATTTTGTATTTCCATTCATTTCAGTGAAAGTATGGCAAATTCAACTGATGTGGAAAGTGGGAGAGAAAATCTGGTTATATCCATGTCATTGGATTCAGGCTCTTTGGTGTAAATTGCACAGGGAGGGGGAAATGGGAACTAAACAAGAAAGGAAATTAAAGTTTCAAAGCAATTTAGAAGAGAGTGGGTGAATTGGTAAAGAAAAGGGCAACATTGACATTGTGAAATAAGTTAAAGGAAGATCGATATTTTAAAGACAGTATTAAAGTGGCAATTTCAAAATATTTGATATGGCTGTACACAACTTCCTTGTTTCAAACCTAGGATGGGAAACCACTTCTCACTTAGAGAAAAAAAATTTCTAAATGCAAAATTAAAGCAATCACAGTTATGAAATAATTTTCTGCAGTTTTCTTTAGCTGTGCAATAACACTAAATTATCATGGTCCTACTGGATGGAGCATCAGTTCTAAAGTACTCCAGTTGGGACATTCAGAAGTCATTTAACAGGATCAGAGCTGTCAGGGAGATTTTCTATCTTAATTAATTTACATTGGCTTGAAAAGCTGACCCCCCAGGAAATAGATTTAATTTTTGACAAAGTTCTTCTTTTTGATTAATTGTCTAATTTTTCACTTGTTCTCAAACTCTTTGTAATACTTCTTTAAAAGAGGACAGAGTAGACCAGATAGGATCTCTTGGAAAAAACACACAAAGATTGTGCCTTGTCTTGGGGACACAAACATGTCTGAAGAAAGATGTTTTAGGGGTGGCAGAGGGAACTCAAAGCTAAAGGAATGTAAGGAAAATTCTCAAATTCTGTTGATTACTGAAAGGAGGAGGGAGCACTCACTGGGCTTGAGAGACCGTGAGGAAGATGGTGAAAAGAACTCTTGTAGGAAGCAGAATCTGAGGACCTTGCAGCAAGGTAAAAGACTAAAATATCAATTAAACCTTGGAAACAAAGAACTGTCATCAAGGAAAATTGGCAGGAAAAGAGCCAAGTACAACCTCTTTGTTTTTATTATTCCCTCCTAGCTGACCCAGGATCATTGGGTCAGAGTTTAGTGGCATTTATTTGTCCTCAGAAGAAATAAAGGGACAAGGCATGAGACACCTGCCAGAGGATCTGACTGAATGTGGAGGGGGAAGAAAAGGTGCCCACTTGTACATTGAAGGCAACCTGCAGCACTCAGGGTGTTCTTGATGAGGTTCTACCAATCCTGCAGGAATGCAGATACTGGTGGTCAGAAATCTCAGGAAGAGTCTCTCAGGAAGGAGCTTTTTTTTTTGCTTTTAAGCAAGTCAGTTTAACACCTAAATAACTCAGCAATTGTGTCCTCAATTCACTCAGGGTGTGGTTTTAATATCAGAGTCAGTTGTGCCTAATGACATTCCCTATTTGTGCTGTTTTAGAGACAATATCATGTTTAACCAGCTTAATATTTTCCAATTGTACAGATTTCAGGCAGAAATTATTGATGTTTCTGGTTTCATTCTCAGTGGAGGCACTGGCATTTTTCCATCTTTAGCAAGGGGTAGATTCAGACATACACACTGTGGTTGTGGAGATGAAATTAAATCATATTTTTGTGTTGAATTTCTGCTGCAAATTAGCACTTAGATTTTGTTAACAATTTCTGCAGAGAGTACATTTAATCATCAGCAAATTAGCATTGCTTCAAATTTTCTAATTAAGCTGTTTTCTCAGAATGCTTGTAAAGAATGTTACAATCAAGAGTTACTGAGCTGAGGCAAAATTTAGTTCCAAGAAGTGTTTATAGTCAACATTTATTTGTTACAGTTACAGCAGAAAACATCTGAATGAGCAGGAATTTACATCTTGTTTCGAAAGAAAATATTATGAGAAATAATCTTTCTTTATCTCTCCGCAAATTTTTGCAATTCTGTAACATGTGGGAACAGAAGTATTTAATACAGGAATAACTTGCTATTCTGGAAAAGGAATGACTCCTGAAGAGTCATGTTTTCATAGGAAAGAGCAGTTTTTGCCAGAAAGAAAAGCACTTTTATAGGTGTTATTTTGGTCAATTAGACAACGAACAAAAAATATACCAGAAAACCATATTGTTTGTATGAATTTGGGTTGTTTATCTGCTCAATTTAATGAAACAAACAAACAAAAAACATGTAGAAACTTCTGTAGTTTTAAATTCAACAGAGTGGAGTCTCTTTGGATTCCTGCAGAGTAGCTTTGCCCATCTTGTCTCATTGGGAGAAAGATGGAGAGAGACCATTTACAGCAGCCTGTGGTGACAGGGCAGGAGAGAATGGCTTCAAACTGACACAGAGGAGGTTCAGATGGCATTTTGGGAAGGAATTCTTCCCTGGGAGGGTGGGGAGGCCCTGCCACAGGGTGCCCAGAGGAGCTGGCAGTGTCCAAGGCCAGGTTGGATGGATCTTGGAGCAGCCTGGGACAGTGGAAGGGGTCCCTGCCCATGGCAGGGGTGGCACTGGATGGGCTTTAGGGTCCCTTCCAGCCCAAGCCAGGATTGTGCAGATGTCCAGCTGATGTCATCCTTCCTGAGCTGTGACAGCCTGGATGGGTGGGTGCATTTCTGTCAGCGTGCATGGCACAGACTTTTCCAAAAAGCTGCCTCAATTTTGGGAATTCTGAGAGCAGAGCTGACTTGTGATGAGCACTGATGGAACACTGCTGGCTGTGGGACAGACTGGGCAGGTCCCTCTCTGGCATGCTCAGGTCACCAGTGCCCCTGAGCTCCTCAATATTTGCTTTCTCTCCCTTGGACACATTAATCTGCTGCTGCAGCTCCCCCTGCTTTGGCTGATGATGTCTTTAGCCCTGTCAGCTAAATTATGAAATTATACAGAGCTGTCAGCTGGATTCATGGAATAAAAGCACACCCTGCAAGTTATGGACATCCAGCATTGTTCCCCAGAAATGTCCTTACCTCCACTATGCTATGAATGCATCCCTGTGATCAAACAAATGTTTCACACAGCCTTGGAAAAAAGCTGGGTTTAGGCTGTCATGTGCTTTGAACTGTCTCAACTTTGTGATGTTGAGCATTTCGAAAAAGTGAGATTTTATACACATTTTTGAGTCCAGAAAGAAATAACAATATTTCATCAGAGCATCCTTGTTATTACTGTATTCTGTAGTACAAAAACCCCTCCTGCAGCTGCTGGAAAGGAGGGAGGACAAGTCAAGTTCTGTCTAGAAAAGCATCTCAGGTGAAATTATGTCATAAAATGTCACTCATCAATTTTTAACAGAAGTAAATACAGGCCTTGCTTTTATAAAGTGCTTTACAGAGAGGGGCAGGAGTCCCTGTCTTTACCTTAATAATTCATTTTCCTCACTGTGACAACATCTGAAGTCCACAGAGAAAAATTCTAGGAATACAGTAAAAAAATTGTTCTCCTCCACTGAAAGATAATCAACTGAAAGTAATTGGAACATCTGAATAAAAGTGGTCCTATTTCCCAAATTTCTTAGGGGTCTAAATGGCACAGACTTGAAATTTCTTAATATCAAAAGCTTGAGATGTAGCTATAATTATATTTATAGGCAGGCATTTTTGGTGTAGGTGAAAGCACTGTGGGACTCCTGTCTTTTCAATAGCCTTTGTATAAAGATCATCTGTCAAATCTGTATTTTATCGTAGAAATATCAATTTTACTCTAAGTGGCAAAACACTGCAGCAAGGACAGGAAAATCTAGATCAGAGCACTCTGGGAAACCAATTTATAACTGGGTTTATTCTTATAATTAACCCATCACAGAAGTTCTACCTGAATCAATTTCAAGGCTTGGACTTAGAGAACTCGAATGTCACCTCCCATCTCCCTTTCCTTTCTTGGCAGATGTGATGAGAACAGTTTGGATTTTTTGCTGAGAGTGAAAATATCTTGTTTTTTCCCCCCCTCCACATTCCCATTTTCACGAAAGGCGCAGAGATGATGAGGAAAAAGAGTCTGTGAAAGTGGCCAACAGCTCATATTTACCAAACATAGGCCTAGGTTAAAGATAAGATCAGGATTAGAGGCTAAGCAGTCTGACAGGGAACTCTGGAATTTAGCATTCTGAGTGTTTTGGTCACATTGATTCATGATTAGATCTGTTCTACAATTCAGCAGTCTCTGGGATTATAAATTATAAATCCCAGTGCTCGTGGTTGCTGGAAGGGCTCCCAGGGGATGGCAGAATTTGGCCTCCCAACCTCTTGTCTGCTCTCTGTGTGTTTGCAGATAGAGAAACCCAGACTCCACTGGGCTCTGCAGTCTGGACCAGCCCTTTGGAGAAACATTCCTGAGGGGGAAAAATCCTCTTGCATTCTGTGACAGACCCTATCCACTGAAAATACCCCTCTGTCCTCCTCTGAGCTGAGCAGCTCTAAAACACCAGGATAATCCAAGCTCTCACTGAATGAACCATGGCTTGTGAACACAACAACTGAACAGGTCCAGGCAAATTTCCTTGGCTTCCAAAACTCTGGAAACATTATATTTTCATTTTTTTAATGGAAGATTTCTGCCCCTCTAGAACACACTGGCTCATCACATCAATAGATTGGTGCCCGGATCCTGCCAGAAGGTTTTTGGTTGTTGAAAGCCCTGAGCTGAGGATAGGGGTGAGCAGAACATTTTCTTGCAGTGGTTTGCATTTGTTTCATGAAAACACACTGCACTGCAAGATAATTGAGGTAAATATTGTTAAACATGCAGAAATTCAAGGATGCTCTCTATATCACTGGGACATCAATTATCCTCTCATCCAGCAGTTTTCTCTGTGCTTACATAAACCTGGGGTACATCCAGATTAAATACGTTATTGCCTGTGTTGCCTTTTTTTTTTTTCCAGATTTTTCCACTGGAACGTGCCCAATCCAATTCATCCTGGCTGACTTTGTAAGCTTCCCCCTCATGATATTTCTTCTACAAAGACAGAACTACAAAGAAGATCATGGTTTACCTGTCATTTTTCTCCAATACCTGCTTCCCTCCCTTTCTTTTCAGTGGCAAAATAATAAATGTATTTGTTGGGGAAAAAAAAAAATCCAATTGCAGTGTTCCCTGACTGAAGTGAGACACTGTAAAATTTTTTTGAAAATCAAGAAGTAATATGAAAATGCACAAAATGCACTGATTCTGTTTTCAGTTCAGTTTTGTATTTTATTATTTAGCTTATCCATTTCTAAACTTTATACTTTTTATGTAGTTCTGAGGAGAAAATACTGGAGAAGTCTATTTGATTGGGCCTTCCAGAATGAGAAAAATAAATGGAAGTGTGTCCCACTGATCTGCCAAACATTAGTGGCTAAAGTGGAATATTCTGACTTATAAACCCTTCTAACTGCTATTCTCATCAGGAACAGGCTGACAAGCTTGAAACCTTGAGTTTATTAACAAAACAATCATCAATAAGCTTTATCTACACATATATTTGGCATTTTTTGGTCTCAATAGTGTCTCTGCAGCTCAGAGAGAGAGAATACAGGGGAAGGAGGAACTCATGGAGGGGAGTTATGATTTCCTTGCATAATTAAGGGTGAGAATCCAAAGAAATGTAACTGTATCAGCAAATACTCCACAAACACAGAAGATTATTCTTATCTGCACCAAACCATGAATCTTTTGGATCAAATGAAGACTGTGACAGTCCACTGGAAATTGTCTTAGTGCTGGTCAGTTGTCTAGACCTAGATTAGTGAAAAAAAAAGGACATAACCTTGTCAACTGGACTAAAGTTTTATTATTATTATTATTACACTCATTATTATTATTATTTGTTGAGAGTTTCATAGTAACCAAGCGAATCTGAAAATGAAGAGTTTACAATGCACAGTGTAGATTGTTCATTGCATAAATAAAAGTAAACCACTGCATGGAGTGTTTTGTTTCTAACAGTGACCACAGGGTGATGTAATAGAAGAGTGGGATACCTTATCTGCCTATGGACCTGCAATCAGCAACAACTATCGTATTTATTAGCTTTTGCTGGAGAACTACACAGCTGTTGACAGGCCTGAATTGCTGCTTTCTCTATAATTAAAAATTCAATGGGTGAGCAGCACAGAAGGTCTGAAGGTCCTCACTTAGAAAAACAACGCCTCCAGAAGTAAAGAAACAACAAATAATGCACATGAAGGGAGAAAAACTTACAAAATATCTCACATAAAATATTTGTATTTCTGCTGCTGTTGGTGTTAGGTTAAGCTGAAAGCAGTGGAACCACCTTTCTTCTTTTAAAAAAATAAGAGGTTTAAATATTGATTGTAACCAATTAATTAATTAGTATTAACAGGATTTATTGACCCTGGTAGACATTTGGCACTGATCCCACCACTCCTGCCCCAAACTTTCCCTTTCCCTGCTCTTTTTTTCCAAAGAAAGGGAAGCTCATTGGAAATGATCCAGCTTAGACAATAAACAACAGATTTATAACAATATGGCTCACAGTCTGTTCTCATTTGTGCTCTTCCTTGGCCTTAATCCCCTTGAAATCCCAAGAACTGCTCTGAGTTACATCCTTAAAATTAAAACCAGAGTGACACCTGTGGATGTTACAGACTAAGCCACATTTGAAATCAGAATTTTGTATGGGCACTGAAATCACAAACCTCTTACAACAGCAAAGGATTTTGACCAGTTTTGATCATCCTTTAACACCAGATGTCCACCTTCCACTACCTGAGGTTTCTTAGAGCTCCATCCAACCTGGTGTTGGGCACTTCCAGGGATCCAGGGGCAGCCACAGCTTCTCTGGGCACCCTGTGCCAGGGCCTGCCCACCCTCACAGGGAGGAATTAACAAAATTACAGGCTACCACAAGTTTAGAAGTCTAAAATTCTGGACCAGTCTCCAACTCACCTCCAACAGAGCTATTCTTAATGCTCTCAGGTGATAAAGCACCCTGAGGATGAAATGCTGTGGGATTTGCTCTCCTCAAGTGTGAGGTGTTTTAAACTACCCAGGAGATCACCAGGAACAACCCTGGAAGACTCCTCCTTTCTGGCAACGTGGGGAGGCAGATCATGTGTAATTGAGAGTTTTACATTAAAGCTCCATTTCTGACTCCAGAATGATTCAGCAGATGAGGTGCAAGGTTTAAACAGCCCAGGTGATGTCACCGCATGTGAAGCTCTGGAAGGAGATTCTGGCAATGCAGGTAATGATGTTACTGCACTCAAAGAAAGCCAAATACAGTTTAAGCACTTGTACCACAGACTTCCCAACTGCAAGCCAAGTGCACTTGCCAAAAAGCCCTCCTAAGACACCATAAATAATATGTGAACTGTGAAATTTGTGTATAAAAGAGCTGAATTGGCCTTCATGGCTCTGGAGAGGATGCAGCAACACAACAAACGTTCAGGTGACTTGCCTACAACACTCCATAAATCAATATTTTGTGTGCAGGACCCAAGTAAAGGCTCCATGGTGTTATTTTTATTCATATGGGTACGTGTGGAACATCTGAGAGGAAGAGTCTTCATCATCCCCATATTTCAGCAGGGAAAGTGCAGATGTAAATGAGGAGCAGTGAAGAGCAAACCCCACCACACCTCAGGGAGAAGAGACTTTCTGGTGAGGGCTGCACTTCCAAGGCAGGGGATTTTGTGGAGCTTGTCTGAAGTGCAGATATTTAATATTTGATTGGAAAGCTTCCTTGCTGAGTTAGTGTTTCCTACCCAGATAGCTGCTGTCTCTCTGGTTCCAAAAGCCACGATAGAAGAGTGAGCACAACTGATGCTGTGCCAAGTGATAGCACAGAATTATCCTGTGCTTTCATCACTTGCCTTTCTGATGGAGCAAGAAACTGCTGTGCCATAAAAACTGCACAGTATCAGAAAATGTTCTTTCTTATGACACAAGAATAACATCTCTAAACAGTTTTCTGACCTCCTTGTCTTCCAAAGACTTAACTTTAATTTGAATTTGATTTTCAACGAGTTTTCCTTTGTATTTGTTATCTATTTAATGCAAATTAAAGTTATGGTAAGTCATAAAATGCGATCAGTCCATAAAGTCCTGTTTCATTTCTTAATTTCTAAATGTGTCTTAAATATGAAGTAAATTTTTAAAAAATTGAGGCCAACCATTCAAAACCAACTCCCTCTCCCAACAGCAAGAGACAAGATACTTAAGCCAGATCTTATTAAAATCCTTGCTTATCCACATAAGAACAGAGCTTTTCTTCCCAGTCACACCAGAAATGCTGCAGCAATTGAGAATAAGATTATATCTCAATATTTTAAATCTCCAGCACAAAAAAGAAAAATAAAAATTGATTTAAAATATTTTATACATTACTTATTTTCCAGCTGAACATTAAAAAAAATGGAAATTTTTTATCTGAATACTTCAAATACCTTAATGTTTTTATTGAAGAAGGTGTTTTTCTTATCTTTGACCACACAAAACAAAACTCTGTATCTGTCTCAAGGGTTAAAAATTTGTGTGTTTGAAATAACCTCGATTTCATTTTTCTACCATTCAATCTTTCAAATATACATTTTGTTCCATCTGAAAACAGGAAGAATTTTCAAAGTATCAGTATGTCTTGAAAAATGAAGCAAAATAGTTCTTGGTAGGTTTGCCAGAATTGGGCTTGTTTGCTTTGAAAGCAAAATTCAATGAATTACATGAGCCCTGCTGCTGCTATCACAACTTAGACAAACACATCTCTCATTGTTAAATTTGGGGTGATATATTTGACTTATTCCCTGTCAGGAGCTGCATGGACAGTTCCAGAAGTTTCAGCTGGGCAAACAGAAGAGTGGGAGGAGATATTCCAGTCACAGTAAATGGAGGAGAAATTTGATTCTATTGAACAGTATAAAAAATATCAATTCTCAGAATCACAAAGTTTTAACCATGTCCAGCACAATTTACTTAATGTTATCTTAGAGAGCAGTTTTTTACCCACTTCCACCTTGCCTTTGATCCATCACAGAAAACACCCAAGGAAAACCAGGCAGACATCAGCACCTGCCTTCAAAACTCTCAGCAGCTGTGGAGCTGGAAAATTCAAAGATACTGAAACATATAGTTCTGAATTTTGTATGGGGTGTACAAATTTGGACAGGCAAAGGTCACCCTGCACGTCCTCCGCAGCTCTACAGTTCAGAGTGACCTCTGCCCATCATCTCAGTCACATTCATGAGGGATGTGGAACTATTTTTATCGATGCCAACCTTTAGTAACCAGAGAACGGGGCCCCAAGTGTTCATTTTTAAAAAATTAAACTCTTACTGGTGCTTCTTCTCTTTTTTTTTTTATTCCTGTCCTCTGCAAACTGGTTTTTATGGTGCACAAATCTGATTAACGTTAGACAATCTCTTAGATGAATTATAAAATACTTTTGTACATTGTTTTTATTCCTGTTTTGATGACAGTGTAACACACAAAGACAGATGTTTCCAACACAGAAAAGACTCAACCTGAGGAATATTTAATATCTGTGATAAAAGCCCCTCTGTACTTGTCAACCATCACAAGCACAACAGATAGAAGATGTTGTAAAGAAGATGAGTGAGGCAGGGAGGTGTCATGACAGCTGTTCCTCACAGAATAAATATCTGCTCTTCTTTCCTTCTAGTCCCTACAGGAAAAAATGAATTATATCTATGTTCTGGGAGTTTGTGGCCTAAAAGTGCACTGTGTTAAATTTCTAATGTGCTCATGGAGAGTTCCTGAGCAGAGCAGCAGCCTAGAAGTTGTATTTTTATTATTTATACACAAAATTGGGAGAAACTGAACCCAAAATCTGCTTGTTAATAGAAATTCTGAGAGGATACTTGCTCGTAGCTATGCAATATAACTAAACCCATCATCAGATTGATGGTTTTATATGGTTATCTCTGAAAAACCTGAATGTCTGCTGCTATAGCCCCAGCCTGGGTAAATTTACAGATCCCAAATCTCCTTAATGTCGTGCCAGACTTAGCATAAGACAAGACAAACATCAGTTCCCTTGCATTCATTAACTATTTCTGTCTATGAAAAAACATTCCAGGTTGCCTTTTGTCACCTGCTTAAAACCAGAGTTGTCTTTATCCAAGTGTTAAGTAGAGGAAGGAGAATATTTTCTAAATATTTTCTTAATATTTTCTGAAGCAATCTTCTTTATTCTTTATCATTTTGAAATTCAGTCAATACATGCTGCATCATTATTGTTTTCCACCCCTCATTTTCAGAGCTGCCCATTTTGCTGAAATACAAATTTGTGGATGAAAACCTCTTGGCAGAGGAAATTCTGTCCCACAGTTCATGTGGAAGATGTTCAACCACAAATAATTGACAGCACAGGGTGTGATTTTCCCTGTTTATACCAGGAAATCAATCAGATGTTCAGAATTCAGCCTGGGATTTCCAGAATCCTGGAAATTCTGGCCAGGTGTTTCTGTGGCTGCCTGAACGCTTGGTTTGCCTGGAAAAAAGGTGCTTTAAGGCAATGGGATGGGAAATGAAATGCCATTTTCCCACAGGATTTTCCGTTCATTATGCATTCTTGTAAGTTCAAGTGTATATATAAACATCAATAGAAATTTTACAGGAACAGGCAGCTTGTAGGAAGTCGATTTGGTATTGTCAGAGCTACATGAACATTTTAAGGAAATGCTTTCAAAGCTTGGTGAGTTGAAATAAATCCCAAATCAGACAAATGTCTGAGAAAGTGGTGCTTGATATTCTTTGTTGCTTGATATTTTTTGTAGTCCAAACCTTGAGCAAAGATGTATTTTGGATATGCAATTTGAACAAGATATAATGCATTTCTGACTGCCTTCCCCCATCCACTGCCATCAGCAAGCTGCTTGGCTTTCTTGTCAGTAATTTTGATTGTTGTGCTTGCTCTTACATTTTCAGGTTTACTCTTGGAGTGTTCCCTGGAGGGTGTCTTAACTGAACCAAAACCTGAAATCTATGGAAAGAAAATAAATCCAAATAGAAAAAACTGTTCTTTTCCTCTTATTATTACGGAGTTGAGATGCCTGCTCACGTCACACAGATCTTGGTCAGGTTTCATGTACTTAGGTGTAAACATGGAGCATTCCATTAAATCAAAATAACTCTTCTCTCCTTGTGTTATTTTTTGGGACTTTATTTTTTGGAGGGGGGTAGAAGACCAAGTTGTTTGGGGGTTTTTGCCTCTCTATAACTCTGTTACCCCACTGAAAAGGCAGAAAGAATCTGCTTTAAGACATGACAAAGTGTTCTACAAAGAATTATGCCAGAGTATCTGTATGCCAGCTATGGCTGAGGGACAAGAGAGAGTGGAATCTCCCAGAGTTCAAGTTTATATTTAACCTTTGGGTTGCATCTGGCCACTGGAGCCAGACTCTAAACTCCAGAATTGCTGAGTATCAATGAGCCAGTGGTCTGGGCTGATGTTCAAAAGGAATATAATCTGAGTGAAGGATTAGAGAATCAGCAAATTCATATGGTTTATACCACTGCAGCATGTGCATTCATTCACATTAATCATGCTGCAACACCCCCCTGCTCCCCCATGCAAAGCCACACATTTTCCAGTTTAATCTCTTTATCCTGATGTTTGGGAAGGGTTCTGTCCCCTGAGGTTTCACTGCAGACAAATCCATCACTGGAATGGCAATGTCAAAAATGCCATGGAAACTCAAGCGAGGACTGCTCTTATTTCACTTTTCCCAAACAAATGGTCACAAATGCCACACAATCAAAGGATTCTTTCCAACCAGAGCCTCATTTCACTGTCACTGTATAAGAGTATATATTTATGTATTTGTCACCAGTTACCACTCGTGTCTCTTCAGAATTCCCTCTGTGTTACCCACAACCAATGAGTCACAGCATTAACAACTCTTCCAGCTTTTTCTTGACTTAGCCTAACAGAATTCAAAGAAATCCATTATTTTATATTCTTCCAAAAGAAAAAATTCTGTTTCAACACTTTTTGTCTGTAGCTGCCCATTTTGATGAAAACCCAGCCCTACTTCCACAGTGCTTTCCTGAGCTGTAATCTGCTAGAAAGCATCACTTTATCAAACTACCTGATGTCCTTGAAAAGCTAAGGATAGATTCAGACAATATCCACTAAAATGGTATTTAATTTTATTAATGGTAACTTATATTCTGACAGGAAAAGAAATTACTGCCTTAGCAACATAAAGAGTGAAAATTTTCATAGGTCCATATATTCAATGGGGAAGGGCAAAATTTATTAATGAATCAAAATTTATTAAAATATTCACTTGTTAGTCTAAAGAATATCTGCAAGCCTCCACACTTGCAACCTCACACCAGGTTAGTTTTTTTTTAAGGGATGATTGGCACTTTTTGTCAGAATTTGATCAAATTCAGACGTATCATATTTCACATCCACTCCTCAATAAACTCATTATCAAATGTGGACACAGGATACCTCAAATGCCATCAAAATCAGCCACCACCTTCCTGAGGAGCTGCTGAACCCAGCCTGGCCACTTTACTGTGGTTTCAGGGAAGATCTCCTGATAGTCAGGGCTACAAAGAGGGGTTTAATGCAAGACCAGGTACAAATGAAACCCTTCCCTGTGTTCTCAGCCTAAAAATTGCATTTCTCTACCTGGAAACCATGGAACAGAATTACCTGGTCAGGAGATGGGCAAGCACAGGCCTAAATTTGATATTCCAATAAGCCCAGCAAGGCTTTGCATTATCTGAGATGTGTCTGCAGCAAAAAGCCATTTATGTGTTTCACAGAATCCTGGATGAAAGGAATTATTTACTTAGAATGTCAAATTATTTCAATATTTTTGACCACACATCCACATTGCTGGATAGTGTAAACTTGTTTGTTTATTCAGGCAAGAAATAACTGTACTTGAAAAGGCAACAATATTTGGTTACATGAGCTTTTTTCTTTCCCTGAGATTTCCAGAGAGATAAAAAGAGAACACAGGGAAATCAAAACAATGTCGCTACAGAATTAATGATGTTGGATTTTATTATAACACTATAAATCCAAACAATTTTGTTTGGAGCTGCAGAATGAAATTAATGATGAAAAAAATCAGTATGAGAAAATGCTGAGGGTGTCGTGCATGGCAGAGGGAGGAGAACAAATTTGTTTGGATATTTCATGATTCATTCTTAGTTTCTGTTTTCTTTTTTTTTTTTTTACAGTCAAGCTTAAACCAAAACATTTTCATAGCATTCCAAAGATGTTTTAAATGGCAGGAATAAATCCATGTGGCAAGGGAAGCTGGAGACATTTTTGCTTGCCATGTACTCCAAAATATGTTTCACAACGAGAGTGAAAATCAAGTGTCACTGCATTGTTATGTGTGATGTTATCTCAGATGGGAAAATGAAATCACACAAAATGTTCTTGATTTTGGAGAAAACCAATAAGTGACCAGATTTAATAAACACCACTTAAAAAACATCTGCAGGGAATTTTCTCTTTTGGAGTTCTGCTTGCATAAATTAATATTCATGTGATCCAAGAACATTAAAATAACATTGAAGTTGTTTGCCCATGCTTAGGTTTTGAAATGGAGAGGAACCTTACAATACTCCTGTGCTTTGTAGATGTCACCCTTTTCTTTGACTGTTTCAAAAGTCTATTTATTTGATTTATGCCGCTTTTTGGCCAGTGCAGCAGGAAAAAAGGCAATTAAATATAAAATGCTCATTTCTAATCTATGAAATGACAGCAAAATTCTGAGTCAGTAGCTTCAACAGGAGCCATGGGAAAAAAGTAAATGAAAATCATTCAGTCACCTCATGGAACTAAGAAAATATTTCTTGTAATAACTTAACAATCCATGACAAGTCCTTCACGAGCTGAAGAGTCCACTTATCTGGAGAAAATAAGCTTAAAACCTATAAAGCAACTCAGTTTTGGAAACTGATTCCTGCCAAATGGAATTCAAAGTTCAATCAACCATCAGTAAATGAGCCTTCTGTAACAGAAAACAAATTACATCCTCTCAGTCCAACAAGGCTGTGGGCAGCACGTCCAGCTGGTGCTTTTTTTTGAACTCCAGGATATTTTCTTGAAATATGAAGCAGGAGCTGAGCCTCCTGCAAACTTTCAGGGTTCATTCAGCTGCCAGGAGCAGTAGAAATCAAGAAAGATTTCTGGGTTCGTCCAGAACATTTCAACAAACTCAGAAAAAAATACTCCAGTTTAAAAATCGTGCAATCTGATGATTTGCATGCCTTAAAAATTTCATTAATTTTGAGGGAAGATTAAGAATTCCAAATTAATTTGCATCAGTTTGGCTCCAATTTACCTGTCAAATGCTTTGTCTGAACTAAAGGTTGAGCTTTAGAAAATCTGCCTTTGGTAGCTGGAGTAGCTCCTCCAAAGCCTGGATCACTGTTAATGTAGTCCATTTTTTTTTTCCTTTTTCTGGAAGCAGACAATGAATTTCACCAGCTGGCAGAGAGAATTCTAGAGTTATGTCACTTACGGCATTTATTGGTAAAGCTTCAGACTGGGGAGCTGCAGAAGCCAGGCCTGATTAGAGTGATAAACCACTGTTGGCTTACGATTATATTAAAAATAAAAAACCCAGATATCAGCTAAAAAAACCCAAATAACATTGCCTTTACAGAAAAAGGCCCTAACTGAGAGGTTAAGACAGAAATCAGCTTTGCAGAAGGGTATTGGGGTGTCCTAAAAGTGAAAAATTCTGTGAATATTCAGGAATGTGCTTGTCTGCCAAGGAAGGCCAACACCACACACTGGGCTGAATTAAAAGGCTACAACAACGATTTAAAAGGAAGTTTTCCTCATCAAAACTTCTTTTGCATTTTATTGAAGGGAAAAGAGGGGGAAAAAAAGCTGCTTAACGAATATCTTAATCTTTGTAGCGTGGCATCCTGATGTTTTCCTGGTTTTATGAGGCAAGTAATTGTTTATTGCTTTTTTCTTAGCTGCAACACACTGAAGATGTGAACTGTATCATCACCAGTAAAAAAAGTTTTCACAGAGATGAACTCAAATTCCTCAGAATATCACTATTTTTTTCGTTTTCCTTTTGCTTTGTTTTGACTGTATTTGCTGAAAACTAATTTTTACATCACTCCTCCATTTCATGTAAAGTTAGATTTAACAGGAAAAAAACTTCTCTGTGCTATTAAGGATCCGATTTATAAATCCTTTACTGCTTTCATGTTGCTCAAAAACATGTAATTTTTCAGGGAAAACATTCCCTGGATGATCAGACACTTGTAGGCACCTCTTTCTCCAAAATAATGCTATTGGAAGAGATATTTTAATACTTGATCCGAATGAAATTTTGTACAACCAGGCCCCTAAAGCTCATCCTGGAAATCCTGTGAGGTGAATTACAGGTAAATAAATGGAATTACAGGTAAATAAATGGGATTACAGATTGTGGGTGCCCACAGGTTTTACAGGAATCAAGAATGGTGATTAAAATAAGTGTTCCATGTTTCTTTACTGGCTCAACTTTTGGTCCGTTTGTTTTGACCGCAGTTGGAATTAGATCTTTAAATGTTGATATCTGAAGTGCTTTATTTTGATTCGTCAAAGAAGTATAAATCAAACATGGCATTTTCATTCAAATCCCATTTCAGTCACATTCATGTTTTAGGCCCTTCTGGATGGATTCTTGAAAACAGAAGGTTAAAAACGTTTCACGTTTTCACTGTGCCAACTGAAACAAACCCAAATGTGAGCCATTAGCGAGTTGTGAGAGACCATCCAGAGAGATTTCACAAGGCTCCTGTCTAGGGGAAAATATTTTCTTTTCTCTATATTCCCTGTGTGATCACCAGGCAGAGACAGACATTCCAAACAGATGGCCAAGATTTGCAACCCCACAATTCCTGCTTGGAGATTCTTGGTGCATTTATCCCAGGGTGCAGGAGTGAATCTTGCCTCAGGAGTGAATTTTAGGTCAAATCCACCACTTTTTGTTCAAGAGTTGCTTGGGTAATCTAGCTGGTCTTCATGGGGAAAACCTAGGCTTTTTCCTGAATATCTTCCTTGTTACCAGGTCTAAAAGCTTTATTTTAGACTGTTTTCCATTGTATTGGATCCATATCTGGCAGACAAAACAGCCCGGTGTGTTTCTTAGGCAGAGCTTGACTTCATCTCCCAAGATAATTTGGGCTTTGCAGCCAGCCTGGCTTTGTTTTCCTCTTCAGTGAGGGGAAACAATAAAATATGGGGAATGCCAAGAACTTTGAGAGTCAGTCAGGTGTTGTTTTTGTGTAGGGAATCTGAATCATCAGCCACTTGAAAAGCAGCTAAGCTAATTAGTTCAAAATTAGTTTCAGCAGCTTGAGAACAAACACTCCTAGGCTAAACCACCAAAATATCAGTGGTGTTGCTCAGAACCATGAAGTAAGAATTTGGGACCATGGGCATCTCACTGGTGTAACATCTGTTTGGGGGTTGAGGAGTTGGGGTTTTCCCGGTTTTGGGTAGGATATGAGATTATAAATACCTCACAGAACACAGAAATTATTGTAATTTGCAGAAATGTACTTCTGCCAAGTTATCCTCTCCTCCCCTTTATTGATACTTTCTTCCTACTTCCCCATTTTCAGTCATTACATAAAAATATTCACTAACCAGACATTTTACACTCAAGACATATTAATGGAAATTTAGTTTTGAATTCTTGCCCTTCTAACTCTGCCTTGACAAGGCATCACCAGTGAATAGACTTTTTAAAAGTTCCCAACGAGTTAGGAACACACCTTTAGAAACATGACTTCATGTGTTTTATCCCTCTTTATCTTATCCTGGATTTGGTTTCCTCTGCCCCCTTTTGCTGCCCTCTGTGGTGAATGGGCTCTGGAAAATGCTGGGTGTGGAGAGACTTCCTTGCTCACTAGGGAAGAGAGGAGTTTTCCCATCCCAAGGAGTGCTGCTTGTTATTGTTCCTCACGCCCTTCTGAATCATAGAAAGCAACCCCCTGCTTCTCTATATCTGGCTTTTCAACACAGGACAAGTGGAAAAAAGGAGTTAAAATCATGCCCTCTACCAACAGCACCATTTTCCAGGCACATGGGTAAACTCCACCCTGGATATCTGCCCATAAATCTCTGATTTCTGTGGGAAATTGTCAGGCACGTTATGTACAGCAGATATAAAAATGCACAACTTTTGCCCCTCACTGAGGTCAGTTCATTGTGAAACCTCACAATTGCTTCTTCATGCTTTCAATTAAACTTTGCACATTCATCCCCTTAATTCAGAGGGACTCAGCTCAGATTATACAAAAACTGAACAATACAGAGCTTATTCCATGAAACAGCCAAATCAGCCACCCACCATAAAAACCAGGAGGGTATATTGGACATTTTCACATGGACAAGGGGGACTCCACCTATTTCCACTTGGGATTTATCACCAGCATCTCACGCTCATTCCAAAGATGGAAATTAAATTAGGTCATATGAGACTCCACAGGATTTGCTGTTAAAATGGTTTGACGTTTTGTCTGCAGATCATGGAGCTGTCACAAACAAACTGGGGGGAATGCCAATAAAATATTCATCTGTGTAAAGCCCCTCAGTGTTCTTCTTGCTGGGAGTGACTTAACTGAACCCAAGCCTGTAAGATTTCCTTCTTCTACTAATTTAACTGGAATTATTTTGGATGTATAGCTACCAAAAATGCTGTTACGTATATACTGAGAATCCAAGAAACAAAGGGGGAAATGATTATTACACAATGAAACAGCCACAGAGGCCCCCAAATAAACACAAACCAAATGTGATCTTATTCAAGTGTAACAGTTTTGTTGTCGTTGTAAACCACAGTCCTTGTTTAGGAAAAACAGCTACTGATTTACGCTGGGAAAACTCTAATATTTGGAAATATGGTTTTCAGTTGTGTTATATAAAGCTCTCCCACATGAGAATTTACCATCCCCTCAAGTCCCCATTTAAAAATGACAAATTATCTGCCTCTTTATATTCTGTTCGCATTTTCCCCATTTCTCCATCCTGAACATCCATTGAAGTTTTGATCACTCACTCACCTGATTTGCTCAACCAACAGCATTTTGGAGAGCAAACACACAAAAATAAGTGAAACCCACCCGCTGACCTTCAGCACCCACTGCTGTTGCTCACTTTTATTCTCCCAGACTTCCGTAGCCCTTTCTGCTGTGACAAAAGCAGTGCTCAAGACCTGTGACTTCCACTTATTATTCCAGAGGATGTGCCAGGACAAAGCCAGACGTGGAAACTTCTGCTTTCACCAGGGGTAGAAGAGGGAAGGGGTGTTATCATTTTCTAAGGTGAGAAGTGGGTCTCAGACAATAAACTTCACATAGGAAAAATTATTCATCCCTGATGCTATTCCAGGGAGAGGGAGCGCAGTTAAAACTGCAGCTCTGTCAAATGCTGATAAAAAAATGTCAGTTTTCTTCTTCTAAGCCAAACCAGGACATGTGATAGCAGCCTTTAGACTGCATGATTTTGTCTAAGATCAGGGCAACAAAGTCTACTAGAAGAAAAAGGAGGATTGGTATCACAGTTTGATTTTTAATTGCTGAAAGTTGCGTTACTGTGAGTGCTGTGACGATAATTTCTGCCAGGTTTTTGTGCAAGAATTATTTTCTCTCTGCTACAGATACTCTCACAACTTTCAGCATCCAATATTCAACCTTTCCTTATTTGCTTTTTGCAATATTTCACACCTATTGAACAAGTTTGATAGAAACAACCAGCAAACCCCCTGTACTTAGTGCAATGGGCAAGAATCATCAGGAAATCCCTCATAGGTATGAGATTATTATCAAAAACCTATTAGCCCCACAGGACAGAAGAAGGATCCTGGACATTTCTGTCCTGTCCCTGGCAGCAACTCCCAGGAAAGGAGCAGCCAGCTGCAGGTAAGGAGTTCACAGAGTGCTAAAAGTGCCCCAGTTTTTACCAACCCAGGCTAAAGCAGAGGTGTGAGCACGCCAGGTATCCAGGGAATAATCTGCAGGATAGATCTGGCTTCCTGATACCACCCCAGAGGGTTTCCAACAGGCAAGAACATGAAATAATCTGGCCCACTCCACATCCACAGTTAAATAACAGGGCGTACAGAAATGTACCTAAGATTTTCTGCCAGCTAATAACTGACCTATTATTCCATATCGTGTGTTCCTGAGGGCACTGGCACTTCGTTTGTCAAAGGCAGTCCCATTTTATAACCAGGATTTTGAATGCCCAATCTTTTCCACACACATCAATCCTAGAAAAGAAGAGTCTTCTTATTTTATCTTCCCATGTAGGTAAATTCTCCCAAAGGATTAAACTAAAATTTGGGATAACACACAAGACTGTGGGCTCTTAATCATGTGTCAGATCATATTAGATGTTAAAAGGTTTGGGGAAAAAAAGTATTTTGAGTTGGATGTGGTAAAAACCCAGAAAATAATGCCTAGCCCCAAGAAATTCACTCTCATTACTCAGCATACAAAAAGGAGATGAGTCAGAACAGGAGAGGATTTATGACAGTAAGGAAACATCAATGTGAAAATTTGAAAGAGAAAATACACAGGCCACCACCTAATAAGAGGCTATCTCCTTAATGTCAAACATAATTGACAATGATGAAGGATACTGCAGAGTTTCTCCTCAAAGGCAAATTTAATTAGTAAAGTGAACATTGAGATCCCTCAGAAGAGCAACCAGAGGGCTGAGAGCTCCTTCAGGTGAAACGACTGAAGGAACTTGACCAATGCATAATGAAAGACTTCCATTTAATTGCATCAAAAGGTTGGGACCCTGAAAGAAATCATATGATCAGAGTTGAAAAATAAGAGTGTGATCACATCATGTGTTTAAGAATAAAAACAGAGGAGATATTACAGCTATCTAGGGGAGAAACAGCAATAACCACAGTCTGAACATAAAGCTGACAGTCCTCAGTACTTCAGCACCCTCGACAGAAACACCCCTGGGTTATTTAGTTTTGGTTTTAAAGGAAAATATTGGTGTGGGATATTGGCATGGCAGTCCTGGATAAGACCTCCCGGAGAAGGTACTCAGAAAGTTAAAAATCCTAATTTTCCAGTGCCAGGATGTCCCTGTTGCAACTCAGCAAAAGTAAAAAAGGGATGTCTGGAAGCAATAAAAAAAGGACTGGTGGATCACAGTTAAATCAATTTGTTTGGAAGCAAATTGTGGCAGCAGTGACACAGAGCTTTACACGAGCCCACAGGATGTGACAGATTATGTGTGGGGCAAGCACCACCTGTGCTCAGATTTGCACATCCATGTGTGTTTGTGTGCTGAAAAAAGAGCCATAAATTGTCCTTGTCTGGCTGTTCCACAGCTCCTGCACAATTGTTGCCTCTCCCAGCTGATGCTGAGCACACCACAACGATGTGCAGCACTTTGCTGTTACTCAGGGTTGAAAATATGTGAGTTCAGACCTCATTTTGCTTCCTCCACAGCTGCAAGGATGATTTTTTCCATTTGCCTCCTGCCTCACAGGCAGAGGTTTGAATCTTCTCACCACAATGTAAACACCCGGCTTACAAAACAGGAGGATGACTGAAAATGGTGACAACAGCCCTCAGCAATGAGGAGCAATGAAAAACCTGCATCTGGAAGGACAGAATGAAAAGATTTCTCATACAGAACTCTAAACCAAAACCCACAAAGTTCAACTCAGCCGGGGTGAGAGATTTTAGCTGTCAAGTGTGATTGTCTTTTTTATTTCAGTGCTTTAATTTCAAAGGGGAGTTGAAAGTGATTTTGTCTACATCTCTTAACACATGGATCATTAGTTCAGAACCTCCTGTATTTAAAAAATACACATTCCATTTATTTTTTTAATATTTTAATAAATCTAAACTTAAAACAAGGTCCAATAGTGCCTTGTTTTTGAAAAAAAAACTTTAAAATCTCCAATTTTCAGAAACAATGGCCTGCATACAGATTTTAAAAGCCAGTTGAAAGACTAATTTTCTTTCACAGCACACAACTACTTGCACTCACCAAAAAAACCCCAAAAAACAACAGGTTTATTAAGCAATAACTGCCTTCACACCTGTCTTACCACAAGGCAGAGCTTCTCCTCACTGGCACCTTTGAAACCATTCCACAGCAGTGAGTTAAAGTTCATCTCAGACAAGGATCAGGGCCTGCTTCTGCCAGCTTGTGGCTTTTGGAAAAGCACTGGGAATGTTTGGTAGGTCCACAGCTGAAGGATGAGCCATGGCAGCTTTTTAATAAACCAGTCAGGGCACAAACTTCCTGTCCTGAGTGAGAGGGAAAAACTGCTGCCTGTTGGGAAAAGACTCCAACATTTCTGAGGACAAGAATCCTCAAACCTTGTTTACAGCAAGTGATGCAATGTTTTTGCTCAGCTTTTCAAAATAACCTCGAGATGATGTTCCAGCAGCTCTCTGAACCCCCACAGCCACCACGGCTGCCAAGCAGTTTGTGCTCATCCCATGGCTGGAATTCTGCTTTCAGACAGGGAAATGTGGGTGAGGTAGGCAAATTTCCATGGAAACCTGCCTGGTTTTTGCCAGGAGGAGCTAAGAAAAAACAACTTTTTTTTTTCCCCCCAGAGAGTGTTTTGATGATTTTTGACTCAGCATTTTCCCAACAGTTCTATTAATAAACTCCTAAAATTTATAGCTGGGGGCTGCTGACAGAGTAACACACTGTGATCCCAGAGTGAATGACTCTGCTCCTGACTTTCTTATCAGCAGTTTTTATCTCAAAGACATCATTCTTTCCACCTGGGCAGACCCCTGACACTCCTCTACATAATGTCAATGCAAGTGTGTCTGTACACACACACAAATCACCAAAAATCCCATCTTAAAGAATAAACTTTCAGTTTCTTACCTCCAACATTCACTTAATTGCTTTAGAGGAAGGATTACAGAATTCTGATTTATCCCAGCTCTGCAATATATGGATGTTTATATTTCACTGCATTTTTTTCCACCCTGCATCTTGTTTGGTTTTTTTTTTCACTTTGTTGGTGGTGTGATGGGAGGTAAAATTAGATTTTACCACCATGAAATTTACTCCTTCTGCACCTGAGAGCCCCCAGGGCTTATCCTACAACATGTTGCTTCCAAGGTGCTGCTTTTAAGTTTAGATGGAAAAGAGGAGGAACATGAATGGCTGATAGGCTTTGTGCATTAATTATGAAATACTTTAAGCTCACTTTAATATTAGGAATTATGTGTTTTAAGCTTTTCTGCAAGTAAAATTTTGTAAAGATTCCACCGACTCTTGACGAAATGGAAAGGATTTTGGTTCTATCTGAATGGAGAAGTGTTTAAAAAAACGGGTTCTGCCCACTTTAAGGGCAAATTTTCTGCTAAGGAGGCATCATACAATTCCTTCAGGTACTGGAAGGCCTCATTTAGGTCACCCTGGAGCTTCCCTTTTCCAGGCTGAACAATTTAATTAGTGCAAAAAGAACAGCCATGATCAATTACAGCCATTAAAGGCCCAGAGCAAGATAATGTAAATAAAAAAGCTGGACACTGCTGTGCTGCCAGTGAATTCTTGCATCATTGCAGAGCATCGTGCAAACTGCAACAGGAGATAAAATTTGGCCAGAGTGTGTCCTTAAAGACTTGGCCCCAGCCTAATTTCATTTCATTACTGCACTCAATCACATAAAAAGCATGCAGAGCAGCAGGATATCATTCCTATCACATCTGACGTCAGCAGCTTTAGGCAGATAAAGAGATATTTCATGTATCTCATCCCCTCAAGGTCCTCTCAGTTCAGAGCAAAGGATTCTTTGGAGTATCAAACCCAACAAAAACTTAGTTAAGATTTGGATAGGTGCTGGAAATGAGGCTGGCAGTTTTAAGCCAGGGAATTGCAGATTTTTCCTATATAAAAAGGAGGCTGGAAGTTCAAAGAGGAAGTAACAAGATTACTTTGGCACTCAGGAGTCCAAGCCTGTTTCTTCTCTTTCAGGCTGAAGCATTGCAGCTTTTATTTGGGAATGTGAGTTTGATAATCCCAAGTGAATTAACTGTGCCACCAATGTTTATCTTGCTATCTAGGTAAATAGTCTGTATAGAGGCAAGTCACTTAATGGCAAGAAATTTAATTTTCAGGCTAATTCTAAGGCTTGTTCTACTGTATTCCATCATCCAACAAGCTTCCCCTCCTCTTTTAAAATCTTCCCATACAATTTGCTACTTGATGTACAAAAAAAAAATCTTCATTTCAGGCACAATTACTCTGCAAAGATATTTCTATACAAGGGATCTAGCTGGAACATTAAACTGTTTCGATATTAACAAAATATTCAACTTCCATTTTTCAGGTTACAAAAGAGCTGCTTCCAGAAAAAAAAAAAATGACCAGGTGGAAGCAAAAAGGAAGAGAGAAAGCAAGAAAAAAAAGTATAAATACATTCCTGTAAAGCATTCTGTAAATTAAATACACTAGCTTGTGTTACCATAAAAATTCTCATACTTGTCCTTTTGGCATCTTTTGTATTTGTTAACAGGTTTTATAATTCCCAATTTAATCAGTCAATAAGCACTTAGACATTTCTGCTAAGCAGATGTTGTTTTGTTTGAATATAAGTAAGATATGTTATGACCCCAACATCTACACGCAGTGCTACAAATTCAGTTTTACTCCTGGTTATTTTCAAAGCAGGCTCCCACACTGAATTTCCGATTTACCACTATAAAAACTTGGTTATGATTAACCTTCTCTTGCCTTGCTAATGACTCCCAGATTGCCAAATATTTCAAGTTGATCTTCAATAAAATGCTTTGTTAACATGGGATTCACAACAGTTTTGCTTCCTGTTCATTTTCTGAAGTCCATCAGAGCAAATTCCCTCTGCTGCGCATCACCGAGTGGGGGAAGGATGTGTTGGCAAAGAACCAGAGAGATTTTATCTCTCTGGAATGAAGCCTCATCTACACAGAATTCTGTCATATAATGTGTGTGGGATTATATTTTAATATCTCTCAGCTTCTTCTGGGCTTCTTGTCTCACACAGTCCTTTTTTCACCTTATTCTCCCCCAAAACACTGGATTAATTCAGTACCTTAGGATGGGAATCACATAAGAATTGTCTGAAAAAAACCCATCAGTAATTCCTTCCCCAGCTTTCTGGAATACAGATGATCCTGAGCTCTCTCCACTGGGCATGTCTGAACAATCAAGCAGTTGAGATTGGAAGGGCATGGGGAGAAAATATCTAATGCTGCCATCTGTAAACCGAAATTATGGCTAAACTGATATAAAAACAACAAACTCTTAGGAAAATAGTTTTCTTATCCAACTCGGCAAGATGCAAAAGCACCAGGAGAGGTTTAATGTTTCAGCCGGGTGTATTGCCACACTTTTCCATGACAAGCAGGAAGATGGTGCAGGGGAAATGCCAGGAAATCTCTTTTTTTTAAAAAAGAAAGGTACACACGTGTAAATATTCCCTACTGTGCAAAATGGGAGATTTCCTTATCAAGCTGTGCCTGTTTAATATAAAATTTTAAATGGGTATTTATGAAAATGAAGAGTAACAGAAGGTATTTTTAATATTCAAAGGCATAATTCTGTCATATATATTGTACTGGTTTTTAAGCCCTGAACAAATTTTTCAAACTCAGAAATTACCTAGATTACTTAGGAGTCAAAGTGGGAAACATTTTTCAACTCAGAGTTGAAAATTTGTTTCTCCCAATTGCAAAAGATCCTGGTTCTACTCCTGGGCAGAGAGTTATTACAGAATACATTAAAAAATTACTTTTCTAAAATCTAACTGAAAATCTCCTGTAGGTGTAGTGGTAATTGCCAGCAGCTACAGCCCTTATTCACTAATACAGAAAAGATACTTTTTACTGCAGTTCAATCTACTCTGTGCAGAAATTTAAGAATTAATAGTTATTCCACAAGCAACAAAACTGAGCGAAGAATATTTATTTCTTAGATAAAGGTCATGCAAATATAGTAGAACCTGTTTGGACCAGTTTATTTCTTGTGCCATCCATTAAATTATGCTTAAGCTGAAAAAGATATTAAGTTATATATATATATACATTAATATAAGAGTAAGCTTTTTTTTCCTGACACCTCTAAAGGACTGTAATATTTTAAAAAAATGAAGAACCAAAAGATGAAGGAAAACCAGAACAGGAAGATGTTATTTTTTAAATTGCTAATGTACTTGATTGATCTCAAACTTCAACAAAAGATACCTCACTCTAGAATTTCCTTTATTTATCTTCATGGGTGGAAATTCTGAGTCTGATTCCATTCCTTTCTCCTCCTAATCCCAGGCCCTCTTTCACCTTTTCCTCACTTTGGGGATGTTCCTGATAACTCCACTAAAACCCCCAAAATATCCCAAAAAATATAAAATCCAAAAGTGTTTGCTCGAACTTACCTATCTGAGCACTTACTGATCTCAACAGATCTTCAGGTACACTTAAATAATTTATTCAAAGTGATTTTATTCTGCACTATTTTACATGGGGGAGAGAAAAATTATCCACAGAGGATCAAAAGAGAAATGATGGAATTTGTGCACAATGACTAATGGAAAAAAAAAATAGCCACACATAAAACCTTGGCTTCAATCTCCTGCTTTCCAAGGTGAGAGCAACATGGAAATAATTAGCCAGTGATAAGATTTCACCCAGGATCTGAAAGTGAGATTATTGATTGGCTTCTGAGATGCTGAAATATTAGTGCCTCTGTACCAGAATTTAAGAGAAAAATAATGAAAGAAATAAAGCTTCTTCCCTAATCTGAGGGAGTTTGGGGTTTATGTTTAGTCAGAAACCCACATGAGCTGAGCTTATTCAGGATGTTAATGTTGGCTGTGCTGATGTTTGCTTTAAATGTAGTGATTTCATTTCAAGGAAATGCAATTAAGTACCAGCCACACTTCTGCCTCAGAGTTGCCCCCAGCCTTCACTTGTTCAATATTTAATAGGTGCTTGAAGAAGCCAGCAAGTGCTCTAAAATACAGAGGGGAAATGACAGGAAAACTAAAAATCCTTCACAAAAATTCCCTTCGTGGGCAGCCTATTCTATATTATCACTTCCAGAAGCAAGAGAAATAAGCATTAAAAAATAAAATTAAAATCCCAAATGTTTCCTCACCCACCCCCTGAGAGCAATTGAGCTGCTCTTTCAGCTCCCCAGGGGACTGGGACCTCTTTTGCAGGGCTTTCAACTGAAAAAAGCCCATTAACATAAAAAAAAAAAAAGCAAACAGAATTCTGGAATACTGGGAAATATCAATTATTCTCTCTCTCTCATCCCCAGCTGGATGAAAATCTATCCTATTAGGAAAAGATAGAGTTCCTAGACAATGAAGGGATTTTGAGGGTGAAAAACAATTCACCAGACACTTAATCATATTAATTATCCATTGATGTATTTTATTTAGCCCTCTCTCATGTTTAGAATACATTCACACTATTTTAATATACTGGATTGATGCTGATCAGTTGAAGTTACAGAACATCTCAAGTTGGAAGAGACCTCTAATGATGACTGAGTCCAACTCTCTGCTCCTCACAGGACTGCCCAAAACCCAACCATCACTAGAGAAGGTCATCCAAATACTCCTTGAATTTATACATAAGATATGCTCTATAAACATAATATTATATCTATCTACCTAGATATAAAATACAGTTCTTTGTAGTCTAAAACCCCGAAAAGACTAAAGGAAAAATTCTGAAGGTAGGAGATTCAGGACTGGCTTTTCTTAGCTAATAATCTGCAGAATGGAAGCACTGGCATGTAGGGGTTTCAAATATTTTCACAATTAAAAATTCTAGATCAGTGAATTTCTTCTCTCAGGAAAGAAGCTGATCTGTTTCCCTTCAGGTTTATTAAAGTTGGGGAAGAGATTTCTCCAGGCCTAACCTTGCTGCTCCTCACAGCAGAGAGCTGTCACATGGATGGAAAGCTGTTCTGGGACAGAGCAACTCAGACTGAAACTGGAGCCTACAAACCCTCTCTTTTGCAGAATTCCAGCAATTCGAGTTCCCTAAAACACTGATTTGACCTCCAGGAAGCCTTTCAGGATGGTTTTCCAGTGCATAAATACTCACCAGACTATGCTGAAGTGTGAAGAATGGGGTTTTTCTGCCTGCAGTAACATCCTAAAGCAGCCCTACATTCCCAAATCTCACAGATTCCCATCCCTCACAATGGCCAGAGAATTCAGGAGTGTCTGTGACCTGCCTGGCACCTGGACCAGGGCTGCAGCCTGAGCTTTGCTGATAAAAATCTGCATTTCTGGGCAGAGTTGGATGGTTAGAAGGTGACAAGGACCATTCCCACTGGAGGCAGCCACTCTCTTTAGATAAGAACACTTTGCTGGGATGAACTTGGGTTGTTTTTATCCAGTTGAACTCTCCATGTTCTTTGCCTCAGCCTTTAAGTGGTACCTTTAAACCAACCTACTCTGCTGCTCGTGAAGAAGGGAATCTTGAAAAACCCTCTCTCCCCAGGGACAAGATCTCTCCCCAAACTGAGCAGGAAAGGCAGGCAGTGCTTCCTAGGGATAAGATTTACTTCAAGGGAGGGTCCCACAGCTCCTGGTAGTCCCCCACCCTCTAGTGACAACAGTCACAATGAATTCTCCTTTTTAGGCCCAGACAGATAATTCCCTCTTTCACTGGGCCTTTGGGTGAATAGGCTCTGGAATATTAATGCTGGGCTGTAAAAAATCAGTTTATCTCAACTGGGAAACTGCAGAGTAACCAAATACAATAATTTGCTTCAAACAGGAATTTATCCTCACTTTGGATGCCTGAGTTGTGGTAGGTGAGTCCTACTCCAAGTGTCTCCAGTGTCATCTACTTGAATTTTTATTTAGAGCGTATTACAAGTCTTGACTCAGTTTCCTCTTCTGGGTTTTGTAATTTTGCTAGAAGAGACAGAGTGGGTTTTCTGATTCTAAATCAGGTTACTTGCTTAGAAGGAGTGAGTCATGCAAACTTCACAGGAAAAGCTAAGGAAACAAAGATCCTCAAGAAAAGCCCAGCAGCAGGTAGATTTCTCTCACAGCTGATCTGAGGAGTTTGTAGCTGTACAGCCCAGTTCCATATTAATTAATGCCTCTCAAGCATTCTTTCCTTGTAATTAAATAAAATACGAAATATAAACTATAGAAACACTTTGCAGGAATAAGTAGGATTAATAGCCATTTGTACAACAAAACACAATAAATCTTATAATTCCTCAGACATTACAGCCACAAAGGCAAGTGATTAATAATTGATGGGTGTGCCCAAGTGACAGCAAGGTCCCAGAACCCTGTGGGCCACCAGTCAGAGGCACAGGAAGCCCTGAGAACGCTGTCCCCAGCCCCATAAATCTCCCTGCTGGGTTACTGTGAGTGCACAGGTGCTAAAAGCACCAGCAGATGTTTCCAATGCCGGGGTTGCCTGAAAGCAGCAGCACTAAAAGCTCACCTTTGATTAACAGCTCATCAGTGCCAAGCAGGCACGCACAATGATGGATGTTCCTGCCGCCCCAAATCGTGGGAAATAGAGTCCAGCTCTGACTGCAATCTGTATTTCACACATCCCCCAGACTGTGAGTGCTGGCTGCACAGAGAGAAAGAGCAGCAAAACATTGCCCAGTTGTTCAAGCCACCCTTCTGCTTGTGCTGCATTGCCCTCTGCCCTCCAGACAGAGCTGCCTTTCAGAGGAGAGCCCAGGGCACCGTGCCAGCCCCGGTCCTTTGGCCCGTGCTGGTTCCCAGTGTTTAATCCATGCAGAGAGGGGGGACAAGCAATTTGAGAGGCTGTGAAATGCTCGGGAAGATAAATGTGGGCTGTGGATTTATTAACTCGCTTTTCTTTCTGAGAACTGCTGGCCTTTCATGATCAGCCAAAAATATGAACCCTGAGAGCTCCACTACAGGGAAACTTGGAGCACGCTGGCATTTGTTCCACAGAGAGCAAGGGCTTACAGAATTCCAGCCTCCCGAGTTTCTAGGGAGAAGGATATTGCTTAGGGCTTTCTTCTCTGTGTTCCTAATTCCTACTGCCCATCAAATCATGCAGCAGCACAACAGGAACCAAGTGCAGAAAGGACACAGCTACCTTGAGTTCACAACTACAGAGCTTCATCTCATTTGTTCCCTTCCCTGCAGAAAGAAACTCTACTCTTTGGACTACAGCACCATGTCCCACTGAACCAAGCTTATCACTTAGGCTCAGTATCAGATTTAACTGAAGGACTCTGTAAACTCAAAGTGAAGGTGGGAGGTCTCAAATCTGTATGACCTATTTTTTTTTTTTAATGGCCTCAAAAACAAGCTGAGGAGACTTTATAAACACACCCAAGCCACACATCTGAAAATTAATAAAACCTATTCTGAGATAATCAAACAGGTGCAAAATGGGGAAGTTTCTTAGCTTTTCTGCTCTCTAAGAGTGAAGTTTGTATTTTAAACAAAAAATTCAACTGTGCTAGAGCTTGAAATACCGAGCTAATTTGGGGGAAGAGGGAGAATGAGCAGTGGTGTGCACATGTCAGTTTTTTCCAAGCTTGTGAAAAAAATGATATTGTGGAATTATCACATTAATCACAAAATAATTGAATACCCAGCTTCTGATTTGGATGGAAAGAGCAGGGCTGCAGATGAGTTCCATGCACATTTCATTCATGTGCTTTATCATCATCCCAAGCACAAAGTTCACTGTTGGAATTTTGTTACTCATTTTCAAAACCTGGTGCCAGCCAGGGGCAAGTGGGCACAGAAGTGATGCTGTTATGAAAAATGCAGAAGTGAAAAGCCTATAAGAATTGCCATGGTGCTGCTCTGTGCAGCAGCAATGAAAATGATGGGCCCAACTCCCACAAAAGCTTCCTACAGCCTAGAAACTGAATAAAGAGAGATGAAGTCCGGAAAGAGCTTGATACCCAATTATCTTTCTTCTTTATTTCTAAGTAAAATGCATTTAAACACTGTGAATATATAGTATTTTACAAATATGTTCACCTAAGGAATTGCTTTAAAACATTTATTTTCTTAAATTTCTAAACAGTGTGATCAATTAATCTACTATTTATCCAAGATTTGCATGAGTATTACCCAAATATAATGGCTTTTAAATTATTTTTCTGACATCTACTGTAAACCTTTATAGATTTATATATAATGCTGTATGGAAAGGAAAATAATTTATCTGCTGAATGGGTTAGGAAAATGGCTTTTGAGAACTTTTCCATTATAACTGCTGTTTTCCAGGCAAATATATCTGCATGTTGCTGATTTCTGTTGAGAGGGGGGCAATGAAATGGCAATAATCAGCTTGCAGGCAGCTTGCAGTGACTTCCTGGATTACATTTCAAATCAGCAAAGTCATCATCAGCCACAAAGTCACCGTTTGTCTCCATCCAGGCTCTTGACCTTTAGATTGCCCATTAAAGAGAGGAAGAGCAGTTCCTGTCCATGTTTTGGCAACAGGAGGCATTTTCCTGCTCTAAATACTCATTTATTCTGCAGAAGTTGCAGCCCCAGTGACGTCCATTTGATTTGGAGGCTTCCTTCCTCTTTACTGGAATAGGAAGCACATATAATTATGGGCTGGCCCATTAATTAGTTTTGATGGGGGTAGATTGGAAGGGAGGAAAACTCTGTCTGCACAGATAGAAATGCTGGGCTTGAGATCACCACTGAGAGAGGATAAAATGTGGTGTTGTACCTTCACAGCTTTTGATTGGACACATTAGAGGCCGAAATGAATTCAAATCTAACAAAAGGAAGTGACAAATGACAGCTTTGGTGGCACTTTTCCTTTATCTAGAACACAAATTACATGCTGGGGAAGAAAAGAAAAGCACACTTCACTTGACCTTCCATAAAGCAGTGAGGTCTAAGATTATAGAGCCCATGATTGCCAAGAAAATGAAATGCCAATTGTTTAATTGGTGTTTCCCAAGAGTAACTGCATGTGAAAGGCCCCAAAAGTGGAGTAAATTTGGCAGTCAGGCCCAAATGCTGTGCAGCAGAGGGATGTCAAAGGGAACTGTGTGGAGATTTCTGGAGAAGCTGGCCCAGAGAGAAAGGAAGTGAGCTCCAGACACATCTTTCTACAACCACTGGGCCACAGATATATAGTGGGAACTCATCTGCAGTTTTTTAATTATGCAGAAGGCCCTGAAATCAGGAAAACTCAGCATCAAAAGGACAACACAAACCTCAGGTGGCACAGAAGATGTTTGTGTATATCCACAGCAGGATCAGTGTGAGTTAAATTCTTCTTTCTCCCCGTGTGTAAGTTTTGGGAAAAGGTCTAGAGATGAGTAACACATTACATCCCCCTCTTCCCTAGAACTCACACGTGTTTTTACAAAGAAAAGTTCTTCATCACAGGAAATAAGTGACACAAAATCTGTCACCGTTGTTGGAGCATGTCAACAGAAACCACAGCTCTCCCAGCTTCCTGTTCTCCCAATTTCCTTTAAGTGAATCCCACTTCAGATGAAATCCGTGCAATTCAATGCCAGAAGTGAATTTTTGCACACGCTACACATGCATGCACATATCCTATAAACTATGTAGGTGGCCCTCTTGGGTTTGGTTCCATGTTGGACTGATAGTAAAACAAGAGAAGTTCTTTTAAAGCACAGTTAAGTCGAAAAGAAAACTACAGGGAGGGCAGGAAGGTGGTTGGGACTCTCTATTAAACACACGTGGAAGTGAAAGGACCGACCCAAGCCTAAACAAGTGCTGGAAAAACCAAAGTGGGAGAAACCGTGGTGGAAGCCAGGCCACATCAGGAGAGGTTTTGCCGTAGGGAGGAAAAATGAGTAGGAGGAAAGACCTGTGTACACAGTGTTTTCACACAGCTTTGTTCCTGAATTTTAAGAGCTCTGGCTCTGTCTCTGGAAATGGGATGGATGTTTAGGAATTCAAACTTTTAAATGAACGAGCATGCTGGAGTTCCTGTGCACATTCCAGCACCCAACCCAGCCACGGCCTTCCCTCTCCAGCCTTTGGATCAGAGACTGAGCTGAACCCAACACAGGCCTTTCCTTGGGTTTTGCCTTAAAAATGGTGAACACCCTTGTTGTTCAGGTTCTAAAAGAGCAGACCACTCTGCTAAATGCACATTTACAATTATTTATTTGCAATTAAACCTGAAGAGAGCAACTATCCCAGAACAAGGCGTGATTACTTGGAACATTGTTGTTTTACTGCTTTCCTGGCTACCAAATATGCAAAAAACTATGTAGAGGGTGGCCTCTAAAGAAGTTACAAGGAGAAATTGAATATAAATTATTTTTCTTATCATTAGTGATGGAAAAGTCTGTGTATTTCTATGTAAAACCAAGTACAGAATAAAAAATACATTGGCATGAAAAGAACAAGAGGAACAAGGGGCATGAGAAAAGAATAAATGATACAAAGGATGATAACCATTTTTCAAATGTTAAATGACATTGAAAAAAAGAAAGAGAATAAGGTACCTTCCCTGCCCAAAGGAATTAGGATTTGGGGTGACAAACATAAATTGTAGCAGGAGATATTTGATATAGATCTGATGGAAGGAAATGTAAAATGCCAGCATTGTCACAGTGATTATTATGAAGGAATCAAACAGATTCCCTGGACAGGATGTAAAGTTTGGGTTTTATAAAGAATATATTTAAATATAAACTAAATACCTCTTAACCCCACCTGTGCTCAAGGCAATGGGTTGGTCCAGAAGACACCCTGATATCGCTTCTTGTGCTCCAATTTAATGATTTTCAGAATACACCCCTGATACGTCTCATTTTAAAAATGAAAAAAAATATCCTCTTCACATAGCCTTGTGTCCCACTTTAATTTTCCACTAATTAAACATTTCCCAGTAGCTGTTGCCAATCAATTTCCCCTCAGACTGAATGATGACCCAAATCCTATGCTCTGATGTTCATGGATGTGCATCTCCTTCACACATTTATTCTGAATTCAAAGTCAAATTTCTGTCACATGTTATAAAAGTAAGCACAGGGTGGATCTTTGGGTATGTAAAATGAAAAATAAGTTGAAGATAAAAATGTAAAAAACCAATTACAAATGTAGCCACATAAGCAAATTGTTTTTATATGGGAATACTTATTAATACTACTGTTCTTTAAGCTTTTTGTGCATAAATCACTGGATTAAGTTAAAACACTATTCAATCACCATTGTAAAAACATATATATTTATGCATGAACAGGAACTAGAAAAGAAACGAAAGAATTCAAAGCCAAGTATTTTTAGGCAAAGTGTAAGTTTCAGGATGTAAGGTTAGCTGTAAATTTTGTAGCCAACTCATGCACATTTAATGCTACAAGCAAAACCTCACATCAGGCCATATTGAAATATTTAACAGTTTGTTCTATTCAAGATAAAGGTTTGGCAATACCTAAAATCACCAAATCTTAGGGACTTCAGGTTATAAAATAGTTGAAAGACTACATTCCAATCTAAAAGGTTGTCATTTAAGGCATCTATGATACTTTTGTTGCCCTATTACCATTTAAAATTTAAGTTAAAATGTGCAGTATTGGCCTTACTAATTTTTTTTTCTGGTTTTAAGCATTAGTATGTGAGCAAAAGTTGTTTTTTCCTCCGTGACCTCTGGAAAGCATTTCTCCACTTTCCCAGTGAAAACAGATAAAGCCACTCTGGCTCCCCCCTCCTCCTCACCCGACACAATTTCCTGAGGTTTAAAAGTGGTGCACTCACACATCCCAGTGCAGAAACAGCACAGAATCTTCTCCCCCTGCTCTGCTCACATTTTTCTGATTTGTACACTGATCCACTCAAGCAGAAGGAAATTGTGTCCTACGTGTGACCTCAAAGTCCAGATAAATTATTTGCTTCCCTTTCTGTCAGAAGCTGAAGCATCCATACAAATACAAGCATCCCAAAGGCAGCTGAGATCTGTATTTGTGTGTTTATAGGTTTGGGGTATCTGCTGTAATTTACAGAATTATTGCAATCTGTTGGATTTTGGGTCAGAATCTGATCTCTTTCCAGAATAAAGTTGTGAAATCGGACTGGAGACTGACAAATTTATATAGTATTAAAAGAAGCAGTTATTTACCTTACAGAAACCACTGTAATGGGATGTGCTGTGCACTCCTGGCTTGTTCATGACTTCAAAAACATCACCCTGAAGATATCCTGGACAAGATTTTTGAGGCCAGAGCTGTTACAGAGTGCACTACCCCAAGTGTGATCACAACACTGCTTTAACTTTCTTTGCCAAATACCAAATTCTTTGCCATTCTTCCTGCTGAGGTGGGAAAGGGGCTGTGGGATACAGTGAGGAGTCACACTGGCTTTCTGATTTTATGCTGCACCTACCCCAAATTACTGGAAAAGACTGTGTAGAATCAAAAAATAAATGGTAATTTTTACACTGCACAACATCATTGCTTGTTCTTTCAAGTGCAGTTTGGGGACACTTGGGATGTTTGTTCCTTCCATGTCTAAAAATGCAATATATAGCCTTCAAGAAACTCAAGTGCCCTGCTTCTGTTTATGTTAAAAGAGATGCCATTTAGGATTTCAAAGCGGTGAAGCTCAAGAGATGAGTTTAAGAGAAAATGTGGTGAATGCATGAAGCAGTTTAGTCAAAATCCCAAAGGAATTTGGGAGAAATTTTGCATGTAGCCTGAGCAGAGTTGATCTGTGGGGAAGCTGGACCATGGTGCACATGCCATTATTGTCAGCTGAGTAAACAACTTGAAATCGTCATGAAATTTTGTGTTGTCAAATACTGATAAAAACATTTTATGAATCCTCTTACTCATTTTCTACTAGAGTTACCCTACATTAAAAAAAAATTAAATATTACATCTTTTAAGTATGTTTTATTAAGCTTTGGGTGCTCCCTAGTCCAGGGATAATCACTGAACTCTGAAGATAACAGAAAATATAATCTTGACAATTTATATCAAGTCAGGTTATCTGAAAATACCTACTAGAATTAGTATTACTAATTATAAATTACTAAAATACCTAGATTTCCAAACATATAAGAGCTTAATTCTAAGGAAAATATTTTAGTGTTGATAGACATTATCTATTGTCAGAATAGTTACCAAATTTGATACAGTGCTTATTAATATTAAAAACCCCAACATATTCTTCAACTCATCCCTTTGTCAGGTTTAATGACCTAAATGAAAATAAATAAATTTCACAAATTTACTTTTAGTCCAAAAGAACACAAAAATGTTAAATGATATTTTTACCACTGGAAGCCTCAGAAAAAGAGAATCACAAACTTAAAGGTTTCCAGGTCTGTGCCAAACAGTTCAGGAGCACAGTTACTTTAGGTACAGCCTTTCTTTGAGCCAGAATATAAAGTTGAGATGTCCCCTGTACCTCTTGAAACTATTTTTTAACATCAATTTCTTTGTGGAATATTTTGTGTCTAAACTGAAGTCATAAAAAATAAACCCTGCTGAACACCAGTTCTTTTCAAGAGCATGGTCCTAATTGCTCTGTGTTTATTTCATCATGGGCTTGTTCTTTTCTAAGGAAAATAAACCAAAAAAAGGTGTTGTGCAACATCCAGTTCATCATCTGAGAGGCAGGAAGTGTCTGAACACACACTTTTAAAGATTTCTAAACACAGCTTCTCCCCTTACCTGTAAAATGCTGACAAATATAAAACACTAACAATCATCAGCCACTTTGAGGCACAAAGTCTCTGAGAAAGGTTAGATTTTATAGTTCAAAATACATTAGAAACTTTTGTCACAGAATTTGCTTTATTTTCCAATTTTAGGTAAATCTTGAAACCACTTCTCTGAAAAAAAAAATGAAAGAATTTCTCATTGTCTGCTTAAATAAAACTCCCACTAGGCAAAGTAAAGAATTATTAAAATAGACATCAAACCATCACTGTTTATCTCAAAATTTACCAATCTTGGCACAGGCATTGTGGAGGAATAAAATATTGTCATTAGAGCACCCACAGAGCAGACAAAAGATGGTGTGAACAGCTGGGTTTCAATCATTTTGCCACAGGAGGAAAGAAACTTTCCCCTTTGGTTTTATTTCACTCAAAATTCATTCTACCTTCAAAAATTAATGGATTTCTGGATGTACAAAGTTTTAGTTATTGAGTTTAACACACTTTTCAAAGTGTCAACACCTAATTTGTCAATTCTTCTTCCTTCTACCTCCAGCTCAAAGAGCTCCAATCCCCCTTTCTCTGTTTATTACCTCTACAAGGTGAAGCCTTCTGAAAGGAATGGATCTGAACAACTTTGAGAGGGAATATTTTGTTGCCAGTGAAATTATGAATTCTAAAATTATCTCAATCTCATAGAACTGATAGGTAGCAATGATAGTGATTGCTCAGAATAACCTGTGTCCCTGTCTCCCAAAGTTGATTTTCATAATGTTTGGAAATTTTCAAATCACTGAGCATAGCAGGAAAAAGCCCTGATTTTATGGGAACCATTCTTTCTTTTTTTTTTTAACATGTCAATCTCTCTTCTAAGAAGGGAACAAAGGAAGAAAATTGTGGATTTAAAAAAAAAAACCAAACAGTTTGAGGTTTTCAAAATTGTCCAATTCCAGCAGCATCCTGTTTGTTACCTGTGACTCACCAAGCCCTAATGAGTCACAATCTCAAGGACATTTCTGTTGCAACTTCCAGCCTGCCCAGAAAACAAAATTCTGTAAATAATCGAGTCACAAGCAGCCAGATGCTTTTCTCCAGATGAAAGGGGAGTAAAGCACATTCAAGAGCTTAGGTGAGGACAGCTTGTCTGTTTACCAGCTTTCACAGACTCCAAGATTTTTCCAAGTTTCCATTATATTACCAATTGTTCTCTTATTTTCTGTCTTCATTAGGTTTTAAGATGTCTCCTTTTCCTGCACACAAGGCTCTTTATTAGAAGCTTTTTATTAAGACTCAGCAATTGTTTGCTTCTAAAAGTAGTAACAAGAATTAGAAACTTGAGGGAAGCTTATGGATCAATTATGTAATATACATTATACAACATAAAAATGGCATTTCAAACCTAATGATCCTGCTGGGTCCCTTCCAGCTCAGGATGTTCAATGATTTTAAATTTCAGACTAGCCAGTGGCTTTAGTAAATATTGTAACAATTCACAAACTTCTAAAAGTCTCCCGAGCACCATGAATGTTTCCATTTTAAAATGAACCACATTTCCTTGTTATTTTCTTATGTTTCTCTGCTTCTGTGGAGTATGCCCATAATTCATATATTTATAATAGCAAATTATAGAGCAATGCATTAAAACAAAATGAGACCCCTCAAAATCACATAGATTTTATGTTATTAAAATGTAACTCTTCTGCACAGAAATCAGGTTCTTCCCATATTTATGTTATGAACACTTTTATTGGTAAAGAATTGGTTCCCACATGCAACAAATAGAGAAAGAAATGGAAAAACAGTTTCTTGTATTTCTTAGGGTCTCAGCTAACAGAATTTAAGTCTAAATGCTTTCATCAGTGATAAAAATACAAGAATTTTAATTTCAGCCCAACAAAAAAAAAAATATCAAACTATCAGAGAAATACTGTAAATGTTGTAAACAGAATTTTGAGACAAAAAGCAAAAATTGTGCTAAAAAGTTGAACTTTTTGGGGGGGGGTGGGGGAAAGAGATACATTAAATTCTAGTAATATATTGAAGTTTCCAGGTTCCCCATTTTATTCACCTAGATGTCAATGAAACAGGTGAATATTTGAGACTGTTGAACCTCTGTTTTGATTTAGGTTGAGTCAATCATTAGTACAGTCACTATATTTGGTGCCTTGCTTTTCTAGAAAATTCACATTAAAGGTTTGTGCAGCAAAATCCGCCAGAATTAAAGAAACCAGGGAGAAATGGTTTCAGTCTTTTTTTTCCCACATGCTCAATGAATGAATGATGTAAATAATTTCTTCTGGCTTAAATAGTAAGGAAATATTTCGTCTATATTCTGTCAAAATACTCTGGATTCCCTTTGAAATTTTTCATTTATATCCTCTGATATTTGTAAATTCAAGACAAGAGATAAAGGATAAAGGCATAGCACCCACTGGTAGCCTAAGAAGAATATCAGAACAGAGCCCTGAAGCACCTGTTAAGAGTGCAGACATTTTTCATGCATTTTTAATGCTTTATTGGCCCAAGCATTGCATGACTTTGCACATTTTAATGCCTTTCTGAAAACGCAGGAGTTCTCTCTTTGAGTCAATACAAAAGGTATTTAGAACGCTGCATTTCTCAGAAATATTTGCGGTGCTGACCCCAGTCCCAAGGTGAGCGTCCAAGACTTTTTATTTTCTTGGCTTCTCTCATTATTGTCACCCATTATGAGTGAGAAATAAAAGTCTTATTTGAGTAAGAAATGAGGAAAACACCCTCATTTTTGTTTACATGAGTACAAGGATCAAAATTCTTTCACACTAATAACTGTCTTTTTTTTTTTCCTGTGCAATGTCACAGCTCACCAGAGCAGACTTGCACAAAATCTCAAGTGCTCCCTCTTAGCAACTGAATTTAGATGAATTATGCAGTTTTCAGGAAAAGAAGGGGAGAAGAGAAGGGGGAAAGAAAAAAGTTTCATTTCAATTGGACTTTTAAAGGAAGGCATCACTTTTCATGATGTGCTCATTGACTAATGAATTATTAAATATTTACAATGTTCTTCACTGGAAATTGTACCATGAGCATTTTTGTTCTATTTACAGGAGAAAACTTTAAAAATTTGTAAAAGTAAAGGCTGCTTGAGGTATTGATTGGGAAGAAGCACTGTGAACAAAGATCTTTAATTGTATCAAAAGAAGTTAAACTATTGAGGATATGAGATGCTTGGTGCTGTGTGGGAAATAATTTTACTTCTATAATAATAATTTTTAGGACCAAGAGGGAATCATCACCCAAAAGTGATGGTTCTATACGAAAGAAAATACAACAGACTTTCTTTAATCAATTTTTAGGCAATATCCTGGGCTTAAAATATGTGATAAAGTTCTCAGTGTAATCCAGCCACACCAAACACCACATTTTTTGCCTTCTCAATGACTGGTCCAAACTAAAACTCCATATCCCTCCTTCAAAACCAGACTCCAGTATTTGAACTCCAGTCACGTACCCTGCAGCAAATTTTGGACCATCACAACCCAACTGTCTCAAAGTAGAAAAATCAAAATTAAGGAATATTTTTAAATCTAGAGGATGAATGTATCAGAGCTACCTTTCTTCAGACCGTGGAAGATATTTGTGTTTAATATCTGCTTTGATCATTGTTTCCAGTTAGGGAGATTTTTTTTTTGTTGTTTTTTGTTTGTTTGTTTTTGATGGTTTTTTTTCTTTCAACTCTTGTTTTCACTCACAGTTTTACTACTAAATTTAGTGGGGTCACTATTATCTAAAGGTCTTATGAGATTAATAATTATGAGGATTTTTTTTACTATTAGGGACCCTGCCTTGGCAGGAAGGTTGGATCAGATTATCTCTAGAGGTCCCTTCTGTGATTCTGTGGGATCAGTGAAGTTTAACTTGGTCTAAATGTAATCAGAATCACACATCAGAATTGATAAGTATTGATTGTATCTAGATGATACAGAAGTTCACATCCATCAGCAAACTGAAACCACAAATGTTCTGCTACTTGCACCACCCACGTGGATATCTAAACCCTGAAATTGTGAAGTTATTACACAGGAAAGATGACTGGGACAAGCACAGGATGTTACTGAAGCTCATAAAAAATCCCCCCAGAACTAATGGAATTTAAATCAACATTAAACCTATGTGGTCAAAAAATCCTAATGTCAACTGCTCATCACTGAAAGCAAATTAACACACAAATTATTCAAAATACATGCCCTGATAGGGAGAAATTCTTATTTCCTGGATGTAATAACTGCATTATTTGCTGCTTTATGAGTAAATTTGTTACATTTGGATCCCAAATTCAGCATGACTTTCATCTTTTTAGGAGAATAAGGAAAAAACCAAAGCAAAATATTACATAATACTCTATTGATAGAGTACTGGGAAATTTCTAGGTTTCTAAAGTTTCCTTGCTGAAAGACACTGTCCAGTAATTAATGCTGGCAGTGTTTCTCATAAATGTCAAAATATAATTATATTAAGAATTGAAAATGTTACCTCAGAAGTCAGCAAGGCTTACAAACTTTTCCAGGTCAGCTCCCCTCAGCTGCTGTAAAAGGAAGTATGTTTTTAATTCATGGCCACTATCACTAATACAAGGAAAGGAAGTGATTTGGTTTGGGGTTTTGTTGAATTTTATTATTTTTTATAGATTTTAACAGAAAGTAGGTGATTTTTTTCTAGGAAACAGAATCCTTTGGTCAACTTGAATTCAGGAATCTCCATATATACTAAAAAACCCACAGAGGAGCATTGCTAGTACCTAAAAAAACCCAGTTATTTTAAGTTTAAAAAACTCAAACATATCCTTTGAGCATTCAAAACCAAAACAATAAGAAATTAAAACCTCAACCCTGAGACAGGTTATGAAGAATAAATACGTACAAAATGGAAACAGTGAATAAGGCAAATAGCCTGGATTTTCTCTGTTCTTCCATCATGGGTCAAACTGATAAATAAACCTGTTCACAAGACAGGATTTTGGCACTCATTGCATTCCTTTCTCTACATTTCACCATATTGATGGCAGTGCATATTTGCCTGTAGAAAACTATAAGGAATTTTCTATATTTCAAACACTGGATTTTTTAAAGCTTATTTTTTTCCCATCTAGTGCAATATTTGCTTCATTTACCTCAATTTCACCATTCTTCTGTTGCATTTAGGATCTAAAGTTGACCAAGAAGGAATACAAGTGGATGTTCCACATCAAAATTTGCAGCAGTAGTGCACACTGCCAGCTGTGTCAGGCCAGAAGCTGAGCTGGAAAAGATTCTTTTTCTGCTTTCAGCCTAGCTTTGGTTCATACCTGAACATTTGGATGGGCTTAAACTGCTTGATTTGTACATCTTGGATCATTTGGTGAGGACCAGACTCAACCATTGCATCCCAAACCTCTCCAGAGCAGCACCTGGAGGTTTCTTGATTGCGGGGCAAATTCAGTGTATGCCCACCCCATTTCTGAAGGATGTGCCATCTTTAATCACACTTCTCTTTTCATTAAAACAACCCCAAAGAATTTTTGCTGCTTTTCCTGCCCCATAAATGAAATAAAGGAAAGCAGAATGGAAATGGCTGAAGCCCAGAGTTCATTTCCCTGCTGGTGTCACTTCAGATTTGCCACAGCTCCAAATGTTGCTGACCAGGGCTCCCGTGGAGGAGCAGGGACCCAGCAGAGCTGGGTGGGAATCCCTGAGCCACACCAGGCACAGAGGAACAGAATATTTTGGGTTTGTTCCAAGGACCCAGATGTACTGGGAACAACCCTGCACCTCCTGAGTGACAGCCACTCAAATGAGATTTCAACACTTTTACACTTTTGCTTTCACTCTGGATCCAAACCATGAGATGCAGATGTGAACAAACAGGGATTGGTTTGTTTTGTGGTTGTTTGGGGGTTTTTTTTATAGCCAAGCTGAGGCAGTGATTTGTTTATTTTTATTTTTTTTTTGCTGTTGTATTAGAACATCATGAACAGATCCTTTGGCCAAGGTTTATGGCAGGCCTTCTTTTTTGCACTCTGACATCCAGCTACCAACCAAGATCCTAGGAAGCCTCTCCTGCAGATCACAGGTTATGAACATCCTTTTAACTCCTTTTTTTTTTTTTTTTTGGTGTGTGTGTGAATGAGAATGAAAGCCTGGCAAAAGCACACTGTTGCTTTTAGGATTAAGCCACTTTTTCCAGATGAAGCAAAGCAAGGTGGAAGCAGAGGAACACACTAAAAATACGTCATGTGCAGTTATTGAACCAAGAGCATGGTGAAACTCATCACTGACAATTAAAGCAAAATTTGTTTAAAATCTTAAACCACAGCATCTAGAGTGACACATTTTGAATTTACTTTGGCTTTGATAGCAGCTACAGCCACAGATATGATGCTGTTAATGAATGCCTGAGAATGATGCTGTTTAACACTGTGGTGTTGGATACTCTCCTCAACTTGCAGTGATACAGATGGAGTCAACTTTATTCCATCTCACAGCTCCTTGCCATCACATTGATGCTATTTTTCCAAAGAAATATCTTCTGGAGGAAATATATTCCTCACGTGCAGCAAATGAATCATTACTGAATGTTAATTTACATATATATAGACATATACATACACAGAGTTAAATCTTACTTTTTCAGGATTTGTTTTGGCTTTTTTTTTTAATCATCAATATAATCCGAGCTGCTCAACTAATTTCTTTCTTGCTGTTTTAGCTGGCTAATTAGAAAATGTCTCTCACAACAAACTCTGATTTTTATCTTCTCTGAGCTGCACGTCCTCTCAAGTGCTTCCTCCACCAGTTGTGATATATCAGTAGATATGTGAGACGTCAGAAGGCTTCTGAAGCATCCTCTCAGAGACTGTTACAGTTTATATCAATTATTCTGCCCTTGAATCCAATTAACCCATCATCTTTTCTCTTTCCACACTGGCAAACCCAGAGCAGCAGGGACTCTTTCCTGAACTGAATGTTTATATTTTGTACTCCCACTCCCAAACCAGAGCCTCTGTGCAGGATATCAGTAGCAAAGGAATGTGGTGAAGGTGTTCAGAACAAGTGAGAGTGTAAAATAGTACTGATACAACTTGTCCAGCAAAGTTCTATGTAATTATTAGAGTCCTTTTAAGTTATATTAATTACTACAGGAATTCCAGTGCTACCCATCAGATCCAGGATGTCTTTCCACACAGCCCCATGCTGTGACTCCCATTCTGAATTTTACTGGACACTGCACTTTTTGCTCATATACTTCAAAAAAATAATATCCACCCATCACGTTGATTGCCACAGCAATACCTCACATAGGCTAAGGGACATGTCTAAAAAAATCAGTGTCACCCTGATTTTTTAGAGTGCTGTGTTTATAGTTGGTAGCAAAGGTTCTCATGGATTTTGTGTAAACAATCCATGTTTCTATAACTGGCCAAGGACTGTTTTGTACTTTGGATGTTGTTTTTCATTCTTCTTTCTGGGGTGGAGAATGTGATGGGCTGTGTTTCTCACCTATGGAATTGGAGAGGTGGTAACCTCTTTGTCCAATCCATAACTGTCTGTAAAAAGGTATAAATATGAGAATAAAGAGAGGCTGGGTCTCTTTTGCTCTCTGCCCGGCTGAGCTCCTGAGTTGTCTGATTGTCTCGTGTCCAACAGAGCGACAAATCAGCATCTTTAATTTCAGTCCTATTTTCACAGCTGGTAACAGAAATGATTCCTTCACATTTAATACCCTCTGTCCTCACAATGATGCACAAATGAAATGAGACTCACTATTGCCCAGCAAAACACGTGTCATGGCTTGGACTAGATAAAGGCTGCAGGGCTGCTCCTGCCAGATCAGGGGAGGGGATGGAACATTCAGATCCTCACTAGAGCTGCCCTGGGAGCAGCCTTTGCAGCATTAATAATGCACAGTCCTACAGTGAACTGCCTCCAGCCTGCCCTGGCTCCAGAGGGGACCCAGCAATGCTGCAGCTGAGCCCAAAATGAAATATTAGCTGATGTCATGCTTGTGTGTGTGCAGCCTGCAGGATGTCTCACACCCAGGCCGTGTCCAAGAGAAATACAGAGGGATTGTGTACAAATGGATCAGCTCACAGGGCCCAGGGTGAGCGCCTGGAAACGGCTCCAAATACTTTTATATCATAAAAGAAAAATTCTCCTCACATGCTAGCACGTGTTGGATTTCTTTCTGTTGTAACACAGATGGGCAAGTGAAGAATGAATAAATAAATACAGATTTTGACACAGGAGTGTTCCTGGAGTACATAACAGTGCACATGAGCTTCTTGTTACCCACAGTTTGCAATTATAAAAGTAGGAAAAAGGGGAAGAAAACAGAAATTCTTGTGCTACCCATCAGTTCTAGGGTGTCTTTCCCCACAGTCCATGCTGTGGCTCAGAGTTCAAATTGGAGTGGACATTTCAACCCCTCAAGATCATCACAAGGGTTGGAGGTGAAACAAAGTCTAAGGGAGCAATTATCCTACTCATAATTGTTTTTCTCAGCATTTCCTACACTTTATTTCAGGTCTGTTTAGGGAAAAGGAAGCCTACAACAGCTTCACCTCGGAATCTGAGAGAGGGCATAGCCACAGTACTCTCCTACTGCCTTGGAGATGATGCTTGTCTCCTTGGGAAAAACAGAAAAATAAAATAATGGATAATTGTTTTCCAATCTACCCATTTCTGCCATCTCTTCTCCTTCAGCAATGGCTCAGAAAGGCTTGGATCATGCCCCTGAGTACAGATATTATCCACTCATTTTGTTAATGACATTTTCACTGCACTAGTCAATGAATTAATAGAAAAAAAATACCCATATTATAAAGCTCTCTTGTCAGCTTTACCCCAAGAACTTGAACTCAAGAAAAGTTCTACTCCACCCACCAACAGTTATGGACCCCCAGCTCTTCTTGAGGCCCTCTATTTAAAATATTGTAAAACCAGTACTGGAAGCATTGCATGTCACAGACCGCCAGTAACAGGCCAAGGTGCTCTAAAGGTGATGATAATTTCAGTGTGAATTAGGGAATCTGCCACCAGCTGGTTGTCTTTAGGCAGGTGCTGCAATTCTTACAGCACAGAACACTTCCAGGATGCTTTGAACATTTCACATTCTGTATTTTTTTGCCATGTGGCAGAGAGAGAGAGATGTCATTTTGAGATTTAGCATCAATTCATCTCGTTGTGGGTGAGACTTGAAAGTCTCTCAGCTCTGGGCTGACATATTTATAATCCATTTCCTTTAATTATTTCTTTCAATGCCTTCCTAAATATTATTTTAAAACCATGGGTTATATTTACCAGGTCATCTGATACCAACAGCAGTCTCAAACATTTTAAAAGAAAACTGTGTTAAGCCTGAAACAGAACACCAGATATGAGCACTCTTAAATATTTCCCTGGATCCCATTCCAGTTCCTGCATGCCATACTTATATTTTGCTGAAGCACACATTCATATGAGTAAAAAAGGGAGACAAGAGCAGATGTTCTTGCAAGACTTTCCATGTTTTGTTGCAGCTGCTGCAAGAAGCTTCTGAAAGAACTGATGCTGCAGCCTCCCCAGAAAAGGATCTGCAGTCACATAGAAATAGCTTGCAGGAGGATATATTTAAAAAGTCCCTCCCTATCCCAACAGAAGGACACCCAATCACACATTTATGAGGCTGTGTTTAGTTAAAAGTAGAGGCCAAGCTTTTTAAGTAATTCGTTCCTTTCTACTTTGCCATGATCTCAGTTTAGCTACAAAATTCTCTGCCAGAGCTGCAGAAAGCTGGTTCCTAAACAGGGTCTGGAAAACAAAACTGTTCACAATTTAGATATCTGAGGAGGTGATGAGAGACAAACACACACACGCCAGTAAAGGATGCTGAACATTTTTCTTCAGTGATTCTTAACTTTGGAGGGACTGGCATGATTCTCAAGCAGCAGATTGATACACAATATTCTGCACAGTTTTTAACAACATCCTAATTTGCAATCTGCCAAGGACTGGGTGACAGACAAGCTTTCAATGTTTCTTCACATGATTTCTAAATCTGTCCTTGGTTCAAGTTTTGTTTGCGAGGTAACGTTTTGAGACGCGCTCGTTCCCTGCTGAAGGGGTTTCTGCACATCAAAGTGTGAAAATATGCTCTAATGACAGCTCCTTCTGCTGTGTGACAGCATTCCACACCAACAGGATGCTCATTTAAAGATGGGTGGGAGATGCAGTTGCACATGTGAGTTACATAACAATGACATCCGACTCACAGAGTGCTCTGCATGTCACTGACAGAGCAAAAGGAGCCTTGGGCCCCATCAACTTTGAGAGGTTTTGCTTGATTTTTGTTGATTTGATGGTTCCAAATAACTTTCTAGATGGAACAGCTCTAATATTACCCACAGAATTAGCGCCCTGGATCCTCCTTCACCCTTTCCTCAACAGCCACTTTACAATCTTCAACTCCCTCACATGAAAACTGAGACAGGAGGGCCCAGGTTTCTTGTTCTGTGCTTGCATTTCTCACATTATGGCCCATTCTTAAGCCCCTATCCTCAATTTCTTAGCAGTTCTTAAAAATATTGACAACAGGGACAGCTGGAACAAGACCCAGAGGCTGCTGATGTGCCCTGCCAGAACACCAGGACTCTGACAGGGGGTATTTTATGATTTTATAGCATTCCACACCAACAGGATGCTCATTTCAAAACAGGTGGGAGATGCAGTTGCACACGTGAGTTACAGAAGAATGACATCAGCCTCACAGAGTGCTCTGCATGTCACTGACAGAGCAAAAGGAGCCTTGGGCCCCATCAACTTTGAGAAGTTCATTTGGCTCCAAATAAAACAAGTATCTAGATGGAACAGCTTTGGCTCCAAATAAACAACTTTCTAGGTGGAACAGCTCTAATATTACCCACAGAATTAGTGCCCTGCATCCTCCTTCACCCTCTCTTCAGCAGCCACCTTGCAATCTTCAACTCCCTCACATGAAAACTGAGACAGGAGGGCCAAAGCTTCTTGTTCTGTGCTTGCATTTCTCACACTATGGCCCGTTCCTAAGCCCCAAGCAGAAGATATCCTCAATTTCTGTGCAGTTCTTAAAAACATTTCCCACAGGGACAGCTGGAACAACACCCAGAGGCTGCTGATGTGCCCTGCCAGAGTTCCAGGACTCTTACAGGGGGTATTTTATGATATTTCTGGGCTGATAGTGGGCAATGGAAATGTAACTTCTACAGTGCTGGTTTTCAGCCTACAGCACATACATTACATGATTACTGAATTCTGTATGAACTTATAAATGTGTTTTTTGGAACTGGATTGATCCCTCAGTTATTTCTGAAAACAGAAGTGACAGGAACTCTAAATACAATCAGCAATTGGAAGGACAAGGAGCTGTAGACAGTTTCCCACTTTGAAATGCTGTCTTCAGAGAAGCTTATAGGATTTTTTTCTTGGACTTCCCCACTACCAATTTTTGCCTTTTGTGTGAAATTATTATTAGAAAAATTATTTCTATTCCAGGCCCTCTGAACGTGTTTGGAAACATCTAAAACTTGAACTACAATGTTATATTTGTCCTGGTAAAACGTGGCTGTACCAGTGGAAACTGGACAGACTTAATTTGATCACCAAATTCTAGAAATTGTTAAAAAAATTAACAAATAATCTTTGCCACATCTGTATGCTGGGTTACTTCTCATATCAGAGGTAGTGGAAATAAGATCCGTGCAGTGCTGCTCTTCTTTTCCTCTTCAATAGCATCAATTTTTGCCTTTACAGGAAAAATTCTTTGAGTGTTCTGAATATACAACATCCTCAGTCAGTAAATATGAATTTTTATATGACTATATATATGCAATGGTGGATTCTAATATTGCTCCACACTTCCTAAGTTTCTCACCTACACAGGGTGAGCATTCAGCCCAGAATTTTGAACACCTCACTACAATCTGACCTTCATAACACTGGTTTTGTTTAAAAAGAAAAAGAATCATTTAAATCTGTGATTGAATGAAAATGATACCACTGCAAACAGGGCTGTGGCTTGTTGTTATCCAAAGGAGGTCAAGTACAGTATCCATTAAGCACAGGAAATAAACAGAAACTACTTTAAGAGTAAATAAAACACAGGCAAAGATTCCTGTGGCTGCCAGCCCAGTTCAAGCCAAACATTTTTACAACTGACCTCACACTTCTTGGTCACGGATGATTCAGGGACGCCACACTAAATATACAAATGTGCACAGTAGTGTAGTCTAAAACCATAATAAAATTAAATAAAATAATCTCTATGTGAACAGGAAGTGCAAGGAAGATCTAAATATTTTCTGCTTCAGAAGGAGAAAGGTCAAAAGGACCAGTGTCTTGCAGAGCTATACAACATTAACTGATTACAAGCACAAGGAAAGAGCTGGTTAAGATTCCACTACAATTAAATCAGATTTTTTTTTTTTCCTTTTTGCAGCCAAACTTTATGTTGCTGTATTTTAATATTATTGCTTAGATCTAGAAACTGTGGACTGTCTCAGAGGACTAAACAAAAGACAGAGAGGAATAATGAAGGATATGAAAATCTCCAGACTTTCCCTGTTCTAAAAAGGAGGGGTAAATCATTTGCCTCTGAATGAAAACCATACACAGATTTTTTTTATCACACAGGAAAAAATCCAATGCTTAAATGTTATTTTTCATCAAAATGTTGTTTTAAAAACATTAGGATTAACTGGAAAAACATTCCCTGTCTTTTCATGCACCATTCAGCAAAGTGTAACCAACAGCCTTTAGTGATCTACTTCAACAGAGAATCTGCAGAATCTTAAGCAACAAAGACTGAATTTTGAGGGGGTGCTTGTCCTCAGACCTTGTAACCCCACAAAATGCAACCAAAATGGCCAAATTCCACATGGTTATTCAGTATCTAGAACCACAAACAACACAGAAAAGAAACATGACACAATATTTTAAGGAATTCTAGAGCTCCTACCAGAGAGCAGAATCCTCCAGAAGACCAAGCCAGAGACACCCCCGGAACTCCCAAATGAGGGGCCTCAGATGCTTTTTAAAGACAGGACCACAGCAGGACCACATTTGCAGTGATTTGCCACAGGTGCACCCAGCCCCATCACAGCTGTGCCCAACAGCCCTCACTGCCCCTAGAACAAGGGAAAAAACTAGAAAATTCGTTTATGTTTAAGCCACCACAATCACTACCAGAAAGGCTTTTTTTTTTCTTCTCTTACCTACCACTCTGTAAGCAAAGTGAACTGCCAAGGTACCGGGACTTATTTAAATTTATTTAAAGAATTTAAATTATTTATTTAAATTTCTTCGAATTAATTTATTTAAATTATTTAAATCAGGACAAGAGGAAGAATAATGAGATCCTCAGGTCTCGTATATATGATTTGTTCTCCAATAAATAAATTATGCTCTTATTAGGCTCATGATGATGGGAAGATTGAGTTTTTAATTTCAAGTGAGGGCCTGCTCTGAGAAAGAAGCCTGCTTGATTCCTTGAGCATGGATTGAAATTCTCCTTCACTTCTTTCAGAATTCATATTTCTGTTCTTAATTCATGCTTGAAGATTTTGTTTTTTTCCCTTTAGGCAAAAAATCTGAACTGGAAAAGATTCTTGATAATAAGGACAATGTAAAACCAACATTTCACTGAACACTTAGCATTTCCCCTCCGTTTGCAATATCACTTTTCATAGTATTTCCAGCCAGTGTGCATTTTTGCTTGAATTAAACTGTTTAGCCACATGTGCATGCCAGTTTAAACAGTGCTGGTTGGAGAACATTATTTTCACCTTTATTGGACAAAAAGTGTCATAGGAAGTTGCCTCCCCCTGGAAATTGAACCCAGTTGGAAATAAATGATCTGGGATTTCAGCCAGGCCTGGAAACTGTAAAACAAAAATCTACTTAGCAGAGAGGTGCACATCTTAAATGCTTCAGTGGAGTTATCTTTTAAGAAGATGGAATTCTTTCTGTGGCTACATCCTATGAAAATAGCTGGATTTTACAGAATTCATGTCATAGCTCTGCATGCTCCCAGAGATGCAGCAGGATCCTAAAAGCATCTGATTTTAATGAGATAAAATATTCCATATGAATGCATCTCCTACAGTCTGCAGCTACCAGAGTCCTACTACAATGTATTTGTGTATTGAGAGTATAAATGACATTCTGGCCTCAGAACTTATTTTGTTTTGAATTCATTTCCGGGGGTACTGGATAAAATCCTAAATGATTGCCTAAACAACACCCAGAACAAAGTTAGTAATTTAGGATACAACTCCTGACTTCTAGGAGTATCTACAGATAGCACATTCCAAAGAAATTTCCAAACAGCAGAAGCCACAAAATCCCTGCAGAGCGCTAAGAACAGGTTGTAGAGAAAACACAGCCAACTTTTGAGGAATTTTACAAATTAAAAATAGCCCAATGGGCTATTCCTCAGAAAGCTCAGAGCAACATGCTTTTTCAGGAATGGGTTTTTTTCAGGAATGTGTTTCCTGAAAAAATCCCCAAACATTTTCTTTATACATGATGGTGTGTACTTCACACCGAGCAACATTCCTTTCCATTTTTCATGCTATTCAAAGCTGAAAATGTGATTCAGCCATCCCAACTGTTTCTAATGCCTATATTTATGTGATAATGCAACCTATGAGAATATGCACGCTCTTGCTATGTGGAAGAAAACGCTTTCTGTTCTTTTTTTAATTTGTATTTAAATGTTTGCTAAAATAGTCGATTTTTGACATCTGTGCTGATAAATCAGAGAGTGCCATGAAATTTCTCCTGCTCATGAATGTGGTTAAACTGTTAGAAGACACTTTTGGTCCAGATTGCTCTCTCACTGTAAATGCCACACTTTCCCTCAGACATCCTGTGGCTGCAAAAGTCCTGGGACTACATCCCTTTTGGGGGATATGAGTTACACTCTTACACTAACAAAATTTGGGATGTGTTCATCTCAGCTGCATATTTCTTAGCTTAATTGGCTCAAAAGGTATTTCAGAATTTCATTGCTGCCATAATTTCTGTGTCCACATCTTGTAAAACAATTCAGGCCAGTGGGCAGTCGTATCCCAGAGGAATCAGAGTGAATTTCATAAAGCTTGGCCCATTTCTCAGACTAGCTCAGTGAAGATTGCTTTGAAAACCCTGCAAGATATAACTGCTATTGATATTCTGGATATCTTTACATCTCCTATCAATCACACAGGGCTGTCAGCAAATTATTAACAAGTGAAATGCCAGCTGTAACCAAGTAATTTGTGAAGCTGTGGGATTTTTTCTTTCTTTCCTTCCTTTTTTTTTTTTTGATTTCCTGCCTAACATTTTATGGATTAAATTCTCGGGAGCTTAACTCTGGCAACAAATCTACGCGACAGGTGAGATTGTTTTGCAGGAAGAGAAATAATTTTCTTAGTCAAGGAGTGTTTGGTGCCCACCAAAGCCACTCTAAAACTTGTCCTCATCTGGACAGGGGAGAGAAAATATCACGAGAGGCTCGTGCGTAGAGATCAGAGAGGGAGAGATCACTCAGCATTTACTGTGTGGGTGAACCAGACTCAGCTTGGGGAAATTGGTTTAAACACAAATCAAATCACATTAGAATAATGAGAAATAAAAGCAAATCTTAAAAAATCCTCCCTTCCCTCCACCCCTCCCTACTTCCCAAGTTTTGCTTTAATTCCAAACTCTCTCCTTCCTCCCCCAAGCCGGGAGAACAGCAGGATGGGGAAGGGGTTTGTGGTCAGTCCATCACAGGTTTTCTCTTTAGGGAGACTCCTCACACCCTTCCCCTGCTCCAGTGTGGGGTCCCTCCCATGGGACAGTGTCCTTCATGAACCTCTCCAATGTGAGGCGTTCCCACTGATGCAATACTTGATGAACTTCATGAAGTTTCAATGGAACCTCCGGAGTTCTGAATGAAAGGCTGAAATTAAAGGCTGAAACACAACAGCAAAGTGTTGTGATGAAGTTTCCATCAGAAATTTACATATCTGTAGCAAAAGAAATTACCAATGTCCAAATTACTTTAATCATATGATTTTTTTGAAGTGCTGTGGAAGAAACAACTGGGTCATCTATGATTGAAATGATTGCATTTTACTGTCTTGATTGCAAATGATTTTCCCTCAGTTTCTCAATTTGTACCCACTAAGACACAGCTAACTGAAGGCCTTGGCTTCACCCACCCCCAGTTCTTCTCTGTTACCACAGCAGAAACAATGAACAGATGGCAAAAAAAAAAAATTCCTCTTCCCAACAGGTCACTCTCATATTGTACTCCAGAGGGCACCCATGAATGAATGGCAAATGTCCACTCGGAGAGTTGCCAAATGCCATTAATCAATGCACCAATGTGGCAACCCTGAGCTTTGTGACAGGCATGATTTAATCTATTGTTTGGTAATCAACCTCATCTATGGACATTCTGTAGCTCTTATAAACCCAAGAGTTATTGTTGGTCTTTTGGAGCAGAGCTCTTCCAGAATGTCTCACTTAATAACCACAAATTGCTCTTTTCTGCGCTCGAAGAGGTGAACATTTCACGATTGTTGGAGAGAACAGATTATGTCAGCTGGACCCAACAGTGTGTGCTTTGTCTCACTGAGTGCTGCTGCACCCCAAGCAGCCCTCCCAAAGCTCCGTGCACTCCCCACGTTGGAGGTTGCTCCCTGGGAGCAGTGGATAATAATGTCATTCATCCAGTGCCTGATTCAGATTTAATCACTGGAATGACTTATCCCCCAATTAAAGGGCAATGGTACTTCCGCTGCTTATTGTGCCTCTGATTTACAACCTAGCACCACAAAATATTCAAAAACCCCCCAAACCTATCTCATCAGTGTGCAGCATTTAGAGGATTACTTCATCCCTGACTTTATCTTCTGAATTAAGACAAATTACCCATTTGATGAAGGAAGGAGTGAATCATTTTTCACATTTCAGAAAGTGCACACTCAAAAGTTTTCAAATATTCCGAATTTATACTGAGGCAAGATCTGGGGACAAAGCTGTCATTTGTAACATTTCAGATTGCAAAACTGAAGCCTATAGAATTGATGCTTGTAAAGATTGAAAAGCTCCCAAAGAAAATGGATCAACTTATGGAGTCTCCCTCACTGGAGATATTCCAGAACCCTCTGGGCACAATCCTGTGCCCTGTGCTCTGGGATGACCCTGCCTCAATAGGGTGGTTGGGCCAGATGACCCCACTGTGGGCCCTTCCCACCTCACCCATTTTGGGATTCTGGGATTCTTTGCCTGAGAAAAACTGGGGCTGCCAGATCATAGATTCATAGACAGAATGGTTTTGGTTGCAAGGGACCTAAAAATCCTTTTTGTTCCACCCCCTGCCATGGGCAGGGACCCCTTCCACTGTCCCAGGTTGCTCCAAGCCCCGTCCAGCCTGGCCTTGGACACTCCCAGGGATCCAGGGGCAGCCACAGCTTCTCTGAGAATTCCATCCCAGCCCCTCCCCACCCTCCCAGGGAACAATTCCTCCCTAATATAAAATCTAAACCCACTCTCTGTTAATTTGAAGCAATTTCACTCCAGGCTCTTGTCAGTAGTCTCTCTCCATCTTTCTTGTAGCTCCCTTCAGGTCCTGGAAGGCCACAATTGGGTCACCTTGAAGCTCNTTGGGCCAGATGACCCCACTGTGGGCCCTTCCCACCTCACCCATTTTGGGATTCTGGGATTCTTTGCCTGAGAAAAACTGGGGCTGCCAGATCATAGATTCATAGACAGAATGGTTTTGGTTGCAAGGGACCTAAAAATCCTTTTTGTTCCACCCCCTGCCATGGGCAGGGACACCTTCCACTGTCCCAGGTTGCTCCAAGCCCCGTCCAGCCTGGCCTTGGACACTCCCAGGGATCCAGGGGCAGCCACAGCTTCTCTGAGAATTCCATCCCAGCCCCTCCCCACCCTCCCAGGGAACAATTCCTCCCTAATATAAAATCTAAACCCACTCTCTGTTAATTTGAAGCAATTTCACTCCAGGCTCTTGTCAGTAGTCTCTCTCCATCTTTCTTGTAGCGCCCTTCAGGTCCTGGAAGGCCACAATTGGGTCACCTTGAAGCTCCTCTTCCCCAGGCTGAGCAATCCCAATTCTCTCAGCTTTTCCTCACAGAGAGATGTGCACCAAGTGTGGGACAAGCAGCAAATCCCTGCCCTGTGGAGCAGCAGCTCAGAGGCAGAAGGGCATGAAGTGCCCATATTTGGGGAATGAAAAAAGCACACAGGGCTGGTAGACACTCCATCAGTGTCTAATGCAGACAGAATTAGAGCCAGGCTTTATGAATCAGACTCTTATTAGTGAAGCAAATAGAAAATAGGGGCTGTTTTGTGCTTTGGACACAACGCCAGTCGGATGGAGGGATTTAAAAAGACAGAACTCAGCTTCTGAAATTGGGCAGGAAGAGAGGTAGAGGGGTCATGAACTTTTTGCATCCAATTACCCTGATCTGTTTTTTCTTTATTAAAAATAGAATAAGTTGGTTTCAGTGTAACATCCCCTGTGATGAATGATACTGATTAAAATATATAAATCAAATAACTGTTTACATCAGTCGTATCAGAATAACCCAAAATCCAGTGAAAAAGCCAATGGCAGTACATGATCCAAGCAAATGACACAGAGGGGCAGATCTTCTGCCAGACCATGTTTCCTTTAGCCATATGGTTTATTGAACCAATATAATCAAACTTCAGCACAGTTGCAGAAGCACGAGGAGGACTAAAAACTCCTGGATATTTTATTTATGATTAAATGGTTACAAATTTCAGTGTCAGTGGAATTTAAGATTAATCCAGATGTATCTGCCAGATCCAAACCTGCATGCTGTCTGGCAAAATGAGTTCTAACTCAGATAATTTAATTACAATTATGGTGACTTACAAGATCCATGGATTGTCCACGAGTACAGAATACATCTGGTTTCACATCCGTGTACATTTTTCTACTGATCTGTGTGTTTTTAACAATAAAATATATACATTTGAGAAAGAGAAACACAATATGCAATAGGATTAATAGTTATAAAGGGAGTTCTTTGTAATCCCCTCAGCATTACAGCCTGAAGATAATTTAGTGATGAGTCAAATGGTCTCCAGTGTAAATCAGGAACCAAATGGCAGAAGAACTGGTTTTTAAGGGCTGGAAAAGCTGACATATCTGAGGAGTGCTTCAAGGCCTGAACGGTGTGAATAACGTTTAACTCGCAGCTGTTATGAAGCCACTTGGGCTGGGGACACATCGAGGGCTGGAGTCACCACCCTCTTCCCTTCTGATCTAAATTCTTTAACATCTGATGGATTGCATCATAATGAGCCCCTCAAGGCACTTGTTTTGACTTAACCAAGTGAAAGCAGCGAGATATTTCTCAGTGGAGCCCAGTTGTGCATTACCACCTGTCTTGATGGGTTTGAGGCATTGCTGGAGTCCAGAAATTCCCATCACATTTCCATCCCAGACAGTTCAGATCCAGACTTCTGCAAACTGTTAGAAGCAAAAGCTGTGCCTGCCATCTCATTTTAAGGAGATCCAACACCTTCCATGTCGAATCCTTCCAGCAAAACAGGAAAAAGTGGGACAGCGGTTCTGTTCTATTTATTGAATAAACATAATTTAAAGATTGCACTGTGAAAACTGCAATGCCTCATATTCCCCCAAATATATAGAGAAATAAGTGGATATGGGCTAATGGTGGAATAGTGGGAAAATCATATGCAGAATTATAAATTGTAGCTAATAAATCCCAATGAAACACACAGGTTTTTAGCTAATTTGTCTTATTGCAAATATTTGAATCTTCAGATAAAACTGACTAGATTTTGACTGTAGTTTAAAAAAAAAAGACTGTAATTGATTAGACATGGAAATTACTGATGAGAGTCATGTTTTACAATTAATGGTCCTTCACTTCATACCGTAACAGTCTTTTCACCACCTCCAGTTTTCAAATTGTGCAAAAGCTTCACTTGTTTCACTATTTGGAGGAAACTCTTGGCACTGGTCATGACATCACCACATATTCTTTTGTTTTCATATGTCCCAGGTGTTGGTACATTTTAAGCATTTGTTCTCGGGTAAGTAAAAAGTAATTTTTTGCTAATTTTTTTAATCTAAGTGTTCCTTTTCTGAATATCTTGGATTTTTCCCCCAGCTGTGTGAGACACTGTAGTACCAGATATTAACAAACTGAGGGCGTAAACAGGAATGTCCTCTGCTGCAAGAATTTTCTTATTTCTTTGTAGTCAGCTCAGCAAATAAGGAGTAGAAATTAGAGGAGGCCAGGAGCCACCTGCATTTCTTTTGCTGGAAGGAGGGTTCTGAGAAAAGGGAAACGACACTGGAAGTTCAAAAAGAAAAAGGAAGGAAACGTGGAACGTGCTCATGCAATTAATTGTGGTTTTAGTGATTAATGAATTCTGAGTCTTGGAATTGCAATCCTAATGTATGTAATCACATAATGGATGTTCAAAAATAACATAGGGAAAGGTCCTGCTTAGTTATGGTGTTTTTTTAAGGTTATAATATTAGATAACCTCAACATAGGATATTGATCAGAATACAGGCTCAGATTAGTTTTACTACTTTCAAATCTGTGAGATTTTTGACGCAGGTCAGGAAAAAAAGAATAACCAAAAACTCAAAGCATCCTTAATGATATTTTGAAGGACAAAAATAGGAGTTTTAAAGTGTATGATGGTGGTTACACTGTGATGAGCTTATCTAATGACATATGTCATATAAATTATTTTGTACATTTCAATTAAGATTACTTTCAGTATGAAGGGCAAATTTCACCTGAAATGATAAATTCTCACTTATTAACTCTGTGAGATAAAGGTACTGTTTTTCCTCCCACTGTTTTGCTGAAACACATCAGAGTTCCTTAGTCACTCATCTTTTTTTAAATGGAATTCCTTCAGTGACTCAATGAGATCCAACGTACACTTTCTTTATTGTAATTCATCCTAAATTCAGGGAGAATATCTCAAATACTCCCAATACTCCCCTTTGCTCCTAAATATCCTCTTTAACATTTTTAGCTGTGACTCACCAGAGACACTGAAAGCTTGAGTAAGAAGTGCTGAATGAATTCTTCTTTCATTACAGGAACAAAGATAAGTGCACAAGAATACTTCCAGATATGTGAGCATTAAGGAAAAAAGATTTCCCCTTCAGCAAGAAGATTTTGGGACATACATTGAGTCAGGCTTCTTCCAGATCAAGGCCTTTTCTTCTGAGGAGGAAATGATCCTTAAATTAACTCGGACTCAATGAACTTCCTTTCTAATGACAAAATACACTTTATCCAGCTCTTTGCCATGATTTTCATTGCTGTGTCAAAGAAGAAAGGACTCTCTTTTCAAGGAGCCAAAACCAGTGAATTTTACTTAAGCTCCTTGGATAAATTGTCCCCCTTCCTATAAAAAATCTTCCAATTCTTCTGGTGGTTTTCCAAATAAATTATGCAACTCTTCAAATAATTTTGCTATGGCGATATCTTTGGTTTTAAAACATTTGTTTCCCAGATTCTCAATGCTTCTATGAAATCTTGTCCTAAAACAAGCAAAAATGTTTCATTTTTCATATTCTTTTATAGCACTCACGCCTCACTGCCATACCCAAGATAAAAGATTTCTTTCTGCTAAAGACATTCAGCATTAGTGAACTCAGTCGAAAGATATTTAACATATTTGTTGATGAGTTCAAGTCCTAATGAGTGCCTTTTGGTAAGCTATGATTTTAATACTGTTTTATGCACTTAGAAATATTAATTCTACAATGAAAAAGACTGAAATTCACCATCTTGGCCAAATTATCAGATGAAGGGGTAAATTGCAGAATAAATCAGAATAAAACTTGGTCTTGAGGTCACTGTCGATGAAAGCTGAATTTAAGCATTTTGATACAGCTATTATAATACAACTGGAAATCTGTTTAGACTCAGAAAACTTAGCTGAGGTGTTTGAACAAAAAATGCTGCAATTTTTTACCAACAAAAAGTAGAATTTACATGTTGACATAATTTTTCTTCTGGGAAACCAGACTAAACCATCCTACTCATAGGGTAGATCACACTCAGCACCAAAAAGAGAATGATTTAGACAGAGGGCCTGAAAGATCACATTCAAAATCACAACAGTAAGATTTAGGAACAACAGCTCCCTTATTTCAGAGGAAAAATGCTTCCAGAAACTTCAGTGCTAAGCAATGCCTGAAAATGAGATATTTATGAGTTTTCTAGGCAAGTTCTGATGTTTCATTCTTCACAATTACAAGACTTTCCATGTGGTTTTGGAAAAAAAAAAATGGGGTCATGGAAATTTCTGAGGATGGCTTCTGAGGTTTTGTAGAATTGCTGGTATCAGCCTGTTGTCCAAAATGTTAAATCAGTGAAGTTGTGTTAAAGATGATTCACATCTTCAGAGAAAACACTGAATGGGCCAAAGTCATGCTTGGTGCAACTCCAGTGCATTTAATGGAGTTACATGAGGGATTGATTTTTGTTAATCTTGGATCAAACTGTTCAGTTACATTAAATTTTAGCTTAAAAAATAATAAACTGAGAAGGATAACACGAGGGCTTGGAGCCTTGGGGCCCACAGGCCTCATTCCTCACGGACACCATGAGCTCATCTCCAAGGCTGGTTCACAGATATTAAACAAATGGACTTCCACCTCCTCCCTTGGAAATGGGGCTGCAGTGGCACTCTCCTAGGTTTGTTCCTGTTTCCTCAGGGAGAGTCTGCTCCCCACGGTAGGGAGGTGATCCAAAATAAACCTGATTCTTTTGGGAAGGCCCAATCTTACCGGAGAGAGAAGCAGGGGACCTAATTCTCTCTGAAAAGCAGGAAGGCCAAAGAGAAAGAGCTCAAAAAAATCCTCTGCTTATATAGAGCTTTTTTTCTTGAAGGCAGGTCAACTTTTAATTGGTTGTCATATACATCAATACTCAAAACTACCTGGTATTGGCTCTCCCTCCCAGGAAGGAAGTTGTATTACTTCCTGCAGCACGGGTCACTTCCAAGATTTTGACCCCCTCGGAGCCAACCCAGGACACTCACGGACACCATGAGCTCATCTCCAAGGCTGGTTCACAGATATTAAACAAATTGACTTCCACCTCCTCCCTTGGAAATGGGGCTGCAGTGGGACTCTCCTCTGTTCCTGTTTTCTCAGGGATGAACAACTGGAGAGACTGCTCCTCACTGTGGGGAGGTGATCCAAAATAAACCTGATTCTTTTGGGAAGGCCCAATCTGACCAGAGAGAGAAGCAGGGGACCTAATTCTCTCTGAAAAGCAGGAAGGCCAAAGAGAAAGAGCTCAGAAAAATCCTCTGCTTATATAGAGCTTTTTTTCTTGAAGGCAGGTCAACTTTTAATTGGTTGTCATATACATCAATACTCAAAACTACCTGGTATTGGCTCTCCCTCCCAGGAAGGAAGTTGTATTACTTCCTGCAGCACGGGTCACTTCCAAGATTTTGACCCCCTCGGAGCCAACCCAGGACACTCACGGACACCATGAGCTCATCTCCAAGGCTGGTTCACAGATATTAAACAAATGGACTTCCACCTCCTCCCTTGGAAATGGGGCTGCAGTGGCACTCTCCTAGGTTTGTTCCTGTTTCCTCAGGGAGAGTCTGCTCCCCACGGTAGGGAGGTGATCCAAAATAAACCTGGTTCTTTTGGGAAGGCTGCACAGTTATTGCAGGAAGTGGTGGAATGGGATGTGCAGATTTCTGAGTGCTCTGGGCTATGATGGGTGCCCATCAGCTGCTTGCTCAATGTTAAATGGAAATAAACCATTGCTGTGATGGCAACAGATGAGAAACTCCAGCTTTTCACCACAGTGAACACTTTGAAAGTGGGCCATGAAAAATAACTCACTCTTAGCCCTGAGGAAGACACATTGCACTTTATGCAAAATGAAGTTTTTCCTCCTGCAGCCACACTCCCAGGAATCCACCCAGGGGGATCGATCAGTTCTTAGATGGTTTTCCCCAGGCAAAACTTGTGACAAAACTTGAAGATGCTCCACAGCCCTGATCAACACTGGCTGCTTGAGGCCCAAAATCCCACACCCAACAGGGGCTGGGACCTGGAGAACCCAGTCCAGGGAATCTTCTTTCTCACTCTCACCAGGCGGAAATCCCCCTCTGTTCACAAACGGGAAGATTTGGAGCTGACATAATTTTTTTGGTTCTCCTCCTCTGCCTCCACCTAAGGAGAGCAGATGTTCAAATGACGTGCTTCAATAATAAAGACTGGGAAGTTATACACTTTTTTGTTCTTCTTTTCAATCTAGACACTGAGAGGACAAGTTAAAATGATTCCTTTTATATATTTGCTGCAAAAAAGGAGATAATGAGGGTGTTTTGTACAGCCTTTCACATACACTTTGATCAGCTCGTGGCAGGACAAACCCAAAACATTTGCAGCAGCCCTGGCATTTCAGGGTTTCTTTGGGCTGCTTCCCTCACTTAAGTGCAGCAAGGACTTTTTAATCTTTGGGGGTTTTTTTCTCACCATTCACAAGCCCACCCAGGCAGTGTGTAATTCATCCAGACAGGAAATATTCCATTGTGTGGGCCAGAGTACTTGGAAATGATTCACTTGTACCTGAGTTCAAAGCTTCTGGCATAGATCTGTGGTACATTCTGGTCTGGACTCAATTCTTGCCTCAGACTTCTCTCTTCCATGCAAATCAGCTGCTCGAGCAAGGCTTGTGAAAGTTCAGTGGCTTCAAACCATCCCGGATTTAAAAGTTCATCTGGGATTTATGAAAAGGAAACAGAGAATAAATCTTCTAGGGGCAAAACCCTGCAGGAAAAGGCTGCATTTCATGCAACTGCCACCCCAGAAGAGAAAGTTTATTTTCCCCTTAGGCTGCAAAGTGGTTTGAAGTCCAGTATCTTAACTCACCCCATAATGATGTGTATATAAGATTACACCACTTTCCCAGCAATCTTCTTCCTGGTTTGTTCAGTGATACAGAGTGTGGCTGTTCAGCACAGGTGGAGGAAATAAGATAAACACCACCTTCCTTTCTGTTCTTCTGTCCTCTTCTTAGTGCATGCAATGAAGGCATCTGGGAGAAATCCAGATCATGCATGGATACAAATAGGAAATTATTTTCCCACTGCATGGGAATATTGGAGATTACTCCAATCCTCCTCTCACCTGACACTATTTTACAACATGTACAAAAAAAGGACAGCAAAAGGTAAAAATCTGCATCCCTCAGTGATCCAAAACTTGTAACATTACAATTCTCCAAGAAGCAGCAAAGGCAAGACTCTCAACCCACAAATTCCCTCAGTTTTAGTATTTTTCTGCATCACTAAACACATTATTAAGTATTTGGACTGCACCCTCAGGCACAGGGTGGGATTGTTGGGATGTCCTGTGCAGGGTCAGGGGTTGGATGATCCTTGTGGGTCCCTTCCAGCTCAGGATATTCTGCAATTCTCTGTATTCAGGCATAATATTTTGAACTCAATATATTAAGGAAAGGTCTACAGTCTTTGGCATCATCTGCACCAAAGTTGCTTTGCTCTTATCAGTTTCCTGAGCTATCCAGTTTATAGCCCTACCTTCAGCAACCAGATGTGATGTACCCCACAGAAGCACACTAAATACTCCCTTTTATCCATTCTAGGTGATTAGGAGCAATTTTTTTAACAACTCCAAAAATGGCAGTAGAAAACCACTGGCAGAACAAGGTGCACACTTTGCAGGATTGAATCATTCCATGGCATGGACCAACCCTTCTTTCTGGGTCACTGAAATTCCTTGAGTTCACACTGGAGATCACCATAAGGTAAAAGATCTGGATCATTGAAATTCCATGAGGCCACACTGGAGATCACCATCAGGTAGAAGATAAGAACCAGCAAATGGTGCAGAATTGCAGAGGAATAACAAAGATCATCCTTTATGATTCCCAATTTCCAGCACTTTTTTGCAAGGTAGTTTGAAAGGAACTGAGGTCAAGCTGAAATTGCCCGGAGAAGCTGTGGCTGCCTCTGGATCCCTGGCAGTGTCCAAGGCCAGGCTGGAGCAACCTGGGACACTGGAAGGTGTCCCTGCCCAAGGCAGAGGTGGCACTGGATGGGCTTTAAGGTCCCTTCCAACCCAAACAATTCTGTGGTAATTCTGTGATTCCATGAATAACACAGAAGACTTGAATGCAAAACTATGGATCAAACAACACACTTGACAAGCAGGGGGCCATGGGATCTACCATTTCAAAATTATTTGTTTTACTGTGGGAAAATAGAAAGCACAAACATCTTTTCCACTGTTTCTTGAAAAAAAAACTAAAACAAAAACAGCTGCATATGAGGATCAGTAACCCAGCTAACTAAAGTTTTCAAAAGAGCTGACCAGCACTTTCTAGAAACACAGTCAGAAACCAAAATTGCTCTGACTAACAAGAAGTTCTTAATGGGAAATTACCCTCAATGCAACGAGAAATGTTTGATACCAGCTGAGGCCATGTAGTTCTGGAAGGAGAACACAGTAGGAAAATCTCTCATATTGACAGCTCCAGGTGCACAAGATGTCAAACACCAGCAAACTTTGCAATGGTTTACTTCCTAAATCATTGCTACTCCATCAGAATTCTGTATCCTGATTTTGGAAGGTTACCTTCTCTTTTGCTTCCCAGGACTCTTTATTTTCACTCACTTGTAACTGTGTAAAAAATGTGAAACTTTTGACTTATTCCTTTTGCCTGGTAGATTTGAACTCATGCCTATTTACTCAGTGATTGTTTAGATACAACCAGGTAAAAAAGAGCAGCAGGAGTCAGGGGAGAGAAGATGAAGAGCTAAGAGACAAAACCCAGCAATAATTCTTTTTCAGAGATTTTCTCTAAAGAACTAGGCGGGGTCAGGGGATGTGTATTAAGTTTCTGCCTCATCAGACAACCTCTGGCATGCTTTTGATAAGTAAATATAAACTCTGGGATTTTGCCAAGTGATCTGTAAAAGGGGAATCCTAATATTGATGGTCACTATTTCCTGTTAAAAAATAAATAAATCAGCAGAAACCCAGACCTAGTGTTCAGGTCATAAATCTCACACCAAAAGCTGAAAGCACATGAGGAAAAGGAAAGTTTGAGCAGAGGGGAAACACTTTCTCAAGGTCACAAAGACATCAATGGGGAGATCCAAGGTTTGAGCTGGGTCACCATTCCCCAGCCTGGGGATTTGCTGGGGCAGGAAGGAGGCTGCACATCTGCATGGCACAGCTGGTGGTGGTAAAAGGGAGAAAAGGACTCAGGATTTCACCTCCAGGAGCTGTCAGTGCAAAGTTTCTCCATGATGGACTCTCTGAATGGTTTGAAGCCACAGAATATGGGTCTAAATGCTAATTACTCAAACCCAAAGAAAAGGTCAGAGACTCTCTTACTCACAGATGTTGTTCCAGAAAAGTGTTTCATCAGTGTTTGAACCAAAGGAAAAAAATCCATTTGGCTAAACTTTTGCTGAATATTATCAAGGGATTATAAACATCCTACTTTAAAATTATATGTCCAGCTGCTACTTGGTACTTATAAATCTAGGCTTTTGTGCTGGTTTTGAAAATATATATAACGTGGATAAATATGTCCTTTCAAAATTTTGTGTGGGAAGGAAACACAAAGAGACCATCACAAAAGCTTTTGCTGTCAGTTATCACATAGACTGAGAATTTTCCTTTGTTCCATGGTAGCTGGTAAAGTAAATATGGATCTCATGTGCACTTAAAAGTCTGATGGGAAAGTAAAGTCTTTCCTTATTATGGGAAAAGATCAGTGGACTTTGGTGTAGGGGAGGAAATTCACAGTGCACTAAAAACTAAAATGAAGAATATGTTGTATAGACCTCATTTTCCATCCAAAATATGTGAAAACTGGTGAGACTATCCCAAAAAATATGTTCGTTTTGATGAACCATTTCATTCCTTTAATAAGCTGAATTATTTCTATTTTATCTATTACAGACTAAAGACATCTGACTTTACTGTAAGAAATCCACCTCAATATTTCCTTTTTGCACTCAGTTCCTCCTTTGGTTCATTTCTGATGACAAGCAGACTGATGGGAAGGAGAGAAACAAACACAAATGGCCTTTAAAACAGCCTGTTCTGATTATGGGTGTGCTTGTGACTAAGGAACTTGACTGAAACTCAATTTTTGGTTCAGCTCTTGGCTCCTGCTTGAACTGCACAGGTCACAGAATTTATCTCCGTTTCTTCATCTGAAAAATTTGGGGTAGTTTTAATTTTATGGTGATTTTGTCAGGACAGCTTTACTTGCAGTTGAAGGTATCTCACACACCTGGATAAAAAGCAGCATCCCAGCTCTCATCACCATGTGCACTGTGCTTGCTCTGAGCAATGTTTATGTTCAGTTTTTTAAGGAATTGTTCTCAAATTCCTGCAAGTCTTGGGCTGATTATGGACATCCCATCTCCTATGGAAACTGAAGCAAACTGCTAGTTTTATGACTTTTAATCAGCCAGCAGGCAGCAGCAACATATGGCAACAAGCTAAAGAATCAGAATTACTCTGGCAAATATCTGAAATAACCCTGCACTGAGAAAAGAGACCCATTTGAAACCAGATGGCAAAGAAAAACAGGAGAAAGACATCCTGTAATGAGCATTACCTCAGCAAAAGCATCCTTATCTTCAGCACAGGGCCAGCTGTGTTGCACAGAACTGCAGGAGATCTCAGGGCTGAGCTCCAGCTCTGGGATTATTGATGTTGGCCTAGGATGGGAAATAACACTCCTAATAAATGAAAGCTTCTGTGCTCTTCACAGATCTCTTCATTCTTTTGAAAGCTGATAGTTTGTAGTCATTGTCAGCCACTCATGTGCTGCTCTAAACAGATTTAAGGGCTCTCACTGTGCTCTCAGAGACAAACATAATTTCAGAGAAATTAAAATCCAGGGATAGCAAACAAACATAATTTCAGAGAGATTAAAATCCAGGGATAGCAAACAAACAGTCAGGAGATGAATCAGGTCTAAATTAATGCCCCACCAGTGGATGTTATGGATGGGGAGCAAAAGCACTGTGGTACTTTGCAGGAATGTTATAGGCAAAATTCCCATGAGTGTCAGATTTTGCTGCCTAAAAAAGATGTCCTGATACCCCATCATTTAAGCACAGTAGGTTTGAACCTGGCCAAAAACCTCATCATTTCTCTTCTAGTTTTATATGTGTACATCCAAATGTGTTTGCATGGATATCTTTCTTTTCTCTCCTCACATTTCAGAGCTGCACAGGCATTTCCATTGGTGTAACCACGCTGCAGTTTCAGCCCAACACACCTGCAGGTTAACAGCTTTAAACAGACTGGAATTTCATTTAACACAACAATCCTGCAGTGCCCTGGCCTTCTCCTGCCTCTAAAACACACGTGCTGAGCTTGGAAAAACAGCTGTAAATGTGCTGAGAGGAAATTGTGGAGCGCTCTTTGCAGGATGGGAAAGGGCAGGATGGGAAATTCCTCGGAAAATGGTACCACATGAGGCTCCTGTTTAACCCTGCTCTGGTCATTCCAAGGCAAGGCCACTGAGGACTGGACTGGGGAGAGAAAATTCCCAGGTTTATTGCTCATTCCTGAGATTTGACAACAAGGGGACTGTCAGCAATAGAAATATTTGGTGCCCTTTATTTTTTTGGGCATTTCGAGGCTTAGGAATGGCAAGTGACACCTGATCTCTGTCACAAAGTCTATGGAATGGGAATTTTCAATCACTTCACCTGGCCTAGAATTTCCACAATTCTCTCCACAAAATTGAGAGACACAGGAAACTCCTTTTAGAGCCTTCACTGTAGGCAGGAAGTTCTCTAAAATTCACAAACCGCAGCCAGGAATCCCCTGTTCATTTTTTGCTTTAAACTACCACTTATACAATACTAATTTCTCTTCCTGTTTAAGACTTACTTAAATATTCCTATAGAGGAATTCAACCACTGAAATGTTTCAATATTGGAATACAAATCTCCTTTCCTAAAGTTAAAAAAAGAGAACACTGTTGTATAGTGTGCAATCCTGCATTAAATCCTGGTTTAAATATATGACCCAGCCCTCTAGCACTCCTGAAAAATTTACCTTTCACAAACATGAAACTAAGTTAAAGTTTTCACTTTCAGTTTCCCATAAAAGTGGCCATTATTGCTTCTATCAAAGAGAAGAATCACAATTATTTTGCTCATTTTTTACTTTCATTTTTAAGCTTTCTACAGCAGTTAAGTCAAAACACAGAAAGTCCTTAAGACATCTAATTTATTCAGGATTTAATGCTACTGGAAGTATTTAACAAAGTATCCCATAAACTTTATGTTTTCTAAAAATCAGCTGCTTTTGGAAGTTTATATTAGAGATAATTTTAAAATAGAGTTGAAGAGTGCAATGGTGAAATGTGTACATTTTATGTACGAACCTAATTTATGGATTATTTGTTCTAGAGTTATGCTCTGATAAAAATAATTAAACAGAGCACTGTTTGCCATTAGTATGTAAATATTTTCTCACATAACTCTAAAGCAAATATTGCAGAAAAAATGGAAAAATGATCCATAAAGACAATTAAAAAAAAGATTTTGTGGTAAATGAGGGGAGTGTGGAATATGTGATAAAGATGTACAAGAGAAAGGTAGATTTTTTTTCTCTTAAGTAATTTTAATTTTTTCCTTAATTACTTTTACTTTTTACTTGGGAAAAAATTGTCTTCAAGATTTAGTTTATATAATTTATAGAAAAGTGGGTTTTTTTAGCATTTCAAAGCAGAATAGTCTCTAAACCTATTGCTGGGAGAAGAAAAAATGAAAAATAGATAAATAAATCATATTACTACAAAAGCTTTATAGTGTTTTGGGTTTTTTGTTGGGTTTTTTTTTCTTTTTTTTTTTTTCCCCAGGAAATATTTCATGTGCATCAACCCCACGGACAAAACCAGAGGGAGAACATAAACAAACCAAGTGGAAAGTGCTCCTGGCAGCAGATGAGCACAGCAGAGACTCAGCTCACTGTCATTGGAGGCACTTTTTGTTTTTACAACCGCTTTATTTATTTTTCCTCAATAGAAAACCATTTCAGCAGTTATTAGGGGACTCCAGGACTTTATAGGAAATGGTGATCACAGGGATCTGTTACAAATAGGACCGTGGGGGTTGGAACTGACGTGAATTTCTTGAAGTTGAGGATTGACCTGACGCTGGAGAGGATGGCAGAGATTCTGTGGGGATTAAAACATGGCCTGACATCTCCCATAATGTATAAAATCTATAAATTGCCACCAAAACCTGCTCCAAAAGATGTAGAAACCTGCACACTTCTATAAAAAAAGAGTCATGGAGAAACCAGCTTTACTACAAACAATCAATTGCAATTAATTTGTTTAGCAAGTGACCTGAGTTTGGCCTCAGACCTGTGGCAAAATTTGGAGTAAAACATTCAAACCTGGACCCGTATTGACACAGAACATCTCCCTTTCATTCCCAGGAAAGATGAAGGAAAATATATCCCATCATCTTATCAATAAAAAAAAAACCAACCTGATATCAAATTTGCGCTGAAATATATTAAAAGGTTTCACGAGAGAACACCAAAAAACCCCTACTTCCCAAACAACATACTTGAACGGGAATGGGTATAAAAATCAGGAATGTAAAAGCTTTTTTTCCCCCCTTTTCCCAATTTTAAAAGGATTATAATGCTATTTCCTTAATCCAAAAAAAGATATTAAATTGACTATTAATATCTAATTGTCTTAAATTCTGTCAGATGCGAGTGTTTGGATTTGCAGCTTTCCAAAAAAAAGTACAGAACGGGATTTTAAAGCTGGCCTGGAGCTAAAAGGAGACTTACATGGCACTGAACATCCACACATCTCTCTAATGAGACTTTTTTACTGCACAATAAATCTAAAAACAGTTTGTATATGCGCTGCAACTGCAGTATGACTCAAACAGCATCCACCAAGTGTTATGGTAACCTCATTTTAAAGCACAGTCAAACATTTCTATCACTCTGCTCCATTTCTCACCAAGCTCCTTTTAACAGGAAGGGTTTTAGGATGTCCCATGCATTGGCTTTCCTTATAAAAATGTCAGCCCTTAGAGTGGACCTGCATACCCAGAATTCTTGACTGTGTTTTGTGCTGTGTGCCAGGAACTGACATCATTTCTGCTGTGTTTGAACAGCTGCTCCTCACCCAACTTCAGGGGTGCAACCTAGGCCAAGACCTCACTCTTCATAAAGAAACGGAGCATGAGGAAATAGGATGGGTCTCCAAACATCCCTGTCCCTTCCCACGAGGGATAAACTTGTTAAAGGTTCGCTTTTTGCCGGTGCAGATTTCATCCCACACCTCAGAACTCCAGTGGGATGTCACAGAGTTTGATTTTCAGTGGCTCAAGGAGGTGATATTGTGCTTTAACCCAGAAGGTGGCTCAGCACCCCAGTGGGAGGTGGGCAGAATTGGGAAAAAACCAGTAAAATTTTCTTTGAGAAGGACATCAGGGAATGTTCAGCACCACAGAGCTGCTCAGTCACCCACCTTCTCCCAGTGGGAGGTGGGAAGAGTTGGGAAAAAACCTGTAAAATTTTATTTGAGAAGAACATCAGGGAGTGTTCACAGAGGGTTTCACCTGAGTCAGTCTTTGGTTGTTCTGTCTTTGGGGTTTTCCAGCCTTTCCAGCCCCAGTGTTGATTGCACGTTTATTGTCATTAAAGTTTAGAACATGGTTATTAACCAAAAGGCAGTCATCCTGTCCTCATCCCAATCTTCAAATCCACTTCTCAGCGAGGTGAAAAAGATCAAGACTGAAATTAAGGGAAGGAAATACTCCTGGCTACCAGAGTCACATCTGTGAAGGGAACAGTCCTGTATTCAGATTTTCATACACCTGAACCCTAAATCTTGAGAAGCCCTGGAGAACCAACATTTTCTGCTACTTTAATTTGCTTTGAAATGTGTTGGTTTCAGCTGCACTTTGTCAAATGACATCCATGTTTCTAAGGTTGATTTCTGCTCAGTTCAGAGTGGATCAGCAGAGCAAGGGCAGACAAACCAGACAAACCTGCAGAGATGTGCCCTGTCAGGATGTTGGGTTTCCTGCATGGAGTTGTATTCACCCCTTCATCTTTCCAACTCTCCTTATCCATTAAAATGAAATATATCATGGAAGCACAAAGCACAACTTCCTTCTACTCCTGTTTGATGACAATGACGCTCAAGAAACCCAGATGAAGCAAAGGACCCTGCGATGGTGTCGCAGGGAAGGAATTAAAATAAAAAGCACGGTGCAGATGAAGTATGCAATTCATTTTCAGCTCATAAATCCTGATTTTAAAGTGAAAAGGATACACAGAGGATGTATAAAAATTTAGTGGCTACGGCCCTTCTAGTGTCAAAAAACACGTGCTTACATAAGAACACACACTCCTGTGGTAAAAAACGTGAAGCCATTAAATGGTGAGATGTGAGTAAATCAGCTTTGGGTCAGCTCAGCCCGATTGTGCACCTGCACATGCATTTCACTGAGTTCCAAGGCCTCTCTGCCACACCACTCACTAAATCAATCCATGATTTACTGAACGGAGGAGCTCGGAGCAAGGAGTGAGTCACGATATTTATTTGAATTTCATTGACCCCTGGTGGGAATGAGGGAAGGGGTGGCACTGTCCAGTTCTGTGAGTGCAGTGTTTTCCTGTCCCATGCCAAGACACTTTATTTTTACTGGGACAACTTCTGAGTTGGAAACATAAATAGCAAAAGCAGTGTTCCTGCTGGCCACCTCCTCAAGTGAGGGGGAGGAAGGAGATTTAGCTCAGCCTTGGCTGTCACCAGGCAACAAAAGAATAAACACAGTGACACAGGGCCAATGTAGAATGAAAATGTGTTTCGTGTCTTTAAATTCTGTATTGATTGCTCTGGGTACAAGCATATCTATATGTAAATATATAATTTCTGTGGGTGTGTGTAAAATCCAGTAATGGTTTAAAAATTGTGTTTAAAAAAAGACTGGATGTGGTACTCAATGCCATGGTTTAATTCATAAGGTGCTGTTAGGTCATAGGTTGGACTTGATGATCTCAAATGTCTTTTCCAACCTAGTTAATTCTGTGATTATATTGCTTTCTGCATTTTTTTCCACATGTGTTTTAGCATCACAGAAGATGATTTGATACAAGAGCAGAGCTGAAGACCAAACCCTAATTCTGACTTTCCTCTGTTCCAAATGTGACAAACATCATCAAGGTGCTGGAATTCCACCTCACAGTTCTTCCTACTCGTGAAGGTGAGCTCTTTGTGTTCACAGAACTGCTCCTCTGAGGTCTGACAGCTCTGCCAACCCATTTGGGATGTCCCATCACAGCCTCCAAAACTAGAGAGTGACTCCTGTTGCTAAGTTTATTCCATTTACGTTCCTCCTAGATGAGGAAAGCAGCAAAATTAAGTGAGTTATAGCAGGAAATGGGATGTGTTTATTTTCCTTCGGGGCAATCAGCAAAACAAATGTGGTGTTAATTACCTCTAAATATTCCTGCACAGCAAAAAAAACCTGAAATAGAACAACATATCTGTTGACTGAGCTACAATGTCTTGGTGCAATGTTGACTTTTCAATTAGCCTTTAAAAGAGTGAAGCAGTTACTTTTTTTTGATACATGGCCCATAATATTTCAGATCCTGTGCTGGCCTGGAAACCAAACTCAATGATCTGCTGGACTCTTGAAAATCCCTGACCTTGGAACTCTGGAGCCCAATGCAAAGCATTTGTCAGGATTTGCTGCTTGGGTTATTCCCAGTTTTAGCACCTGTGTCCATTTGAGCACACTGAGGTTGTGTCATGCTGCTGCAATGTTTTGGTAAGTGATGTTGAAAACTTATCAAGATGAATTACTCTTCTTTGGACACATTACCACCAAAATGGCCCAGCATTACGAGCAGCACTGCTTGCATGGCCATGTGCAGAACTCTGCTGCCTTGACAAATGGGCTTTAATAACCTTAACAAGGATGTAAAACTCCTCACAGCTGGTGCTGAGATGAGATCAGCAGCTAACACAGCTCAGGTGACAACTGCTCCCTGCAGTGAAACCATCCAGGTTTCCAGGACGAGTGGAATCACAGAAACACAGAATATCCTGGGCTGGAAGGGACCCACAGGATCATTGAATCCAACTCCTGGCTCTGCACAGACACCCCAACAATCCCACCCTGGGCATCCCTGGAGCTCTGGCAGCCTCGGGGCTGTGCCCATTCCCTGGGGAGCCTGGGCAGTGCTCAGCACCCTCTGGGGGAAGAATCTTCTCCTAAATCCAACCTAAACCTGCCCTGACACAATTTCAAGCCATTCCCTGGGTCCTGTCACTGTCACTGTCACAGAGAGCAGAGATCAGAGCTGTCCCTCCTCTTGCTCTCACATGGAAGATGTGAAGTATTGGGGATGTTCTGTGAGAACTCTTGGTCATGTGCTGTTTTCTGGGCATTTCAGAATCTCCCAGGAAGTCTAAAAAGAGCATGAAGAGAATTTCACTTGGCCTACTTCTTCTGATTTTATTTTTTTTTCAGATTCTCAACTTCTTGAGAGGGTGTTGCAAAACAATTCCTATTGTGTTCCTCTGTGTGCTGCAGGTTTGGGGGTTTGGAGGTTGGTTCTGGAATCACCAGTCCTACTCCTGAGCCAGTGATGCTCTCAGAGTTAATAAACACAGATTTTACTTCTCTCTTCCATCTAGCCACGGTCAGATTTGCAAGTCCACTCTCAAGAGTTTCTTTTTGAAACTCTTTCCATGCAGTATTTTCTAGTAGAGGTTTGAGGTTTTAATTTTTTAATTTTTTTAGAGACATATACTTCTGACTGCTAAATAAAAGTGTGGTGATTGAAAGTTTGTCTCATCCTTGCCTCATGTATTGATATTATGAATCATGTGAGGGATGTCTATCACCATTAACTCATGGTTAGGCATGCTTTCCTTCAAAATTAAAAATAAAAAGCTAATATGGACCCTTGCAATAATTATTCAGCTTCTTAATAAAAACTGGACTTAGGGAAACCACAGTAATAATTCAGCACCCTAAAACATCCAAGCAAAGAAGTAAAGGTCACTAATGATTACTTCATGACCATCTCTGTTCCAGAACAGTTCAGATGCTGTCAGAGAGAAGGGAATAATGTTTGGAAGTTTCCTGTTCTGAATCAGGTCACAGCAACTGCAAGCCAAACTCCACTTGCTGGGAACACCCTTGCAGACAGGAAGGATCTTGGCTAATGAATGCATCTGGGAGATATGGCTCTAATAAACTTGGCACATGTTTGCCCTATCTTGAAAAAAAGAAAAATAGCCAGAGTAGGGATCTGGAAAAGTGTAGTTAGGAAAAGCCTGTCAGTGCTGTGCATTTAACAAGGTTTTATGACTGTTACCACTTTTCTCTGCTCTATGGAACTGAAGCCTATGACAAATTCCTCAAATAATACTGTTTTACTTGGGAAAGAAATGAAAATTCAGGACTTAGTCACCAAAACAGATCTAGACTTTGATATCTAGATTCAACTACCTGCAAAACTTCGTTGCTATGAGCTGTGTTTGAGGGTGAAACTTAGAAACCAACCTGTCAGAAATTAATATTAACATTAAACCACAGCATGTTATACAGAGTGAGAATGACAGAACTATTTAGGGAACCAATCACACACAGAGCAGAAAATACAAATTGGACTCACACATTTTCTTACCACTGCATCCTACGTTAATCTTTTTTACAGAACATCCAACACCACAAACTTGAATGAGGGAAAAAAGAGCTGATGTAGTAACAGTTCTCTGTTGGGCTTCAAAATCTCCTTGTGAGCCCACAGTTTTGGGGTTGTTTTGTACAGAATTGCATTGCTGGAGACCAGTTCCCCTTCTCTTTCCAGCTGCTTTTCCATGGATGTATTTAATTAGAGCCATGGATGATTCCTAGGATGATTCTATGATTCTACAGCAAGCAAGGAGAGGGAGAGGATGCTCATCTGAGCTGACTTCAAGCTGAGCAAAAACATCCTCACAAAGAGCACCATCTTCACAGTGACCTTCAAAAAGTGAATTTAGGGAATGGCCAGTGTCCCACACTTCTCCAGGGACTTTCACACAGCCCAGGCCTGCTGTGAAAGTAATAAAATAATTAAAGTAGTAAAGAAATATCTGCCCAGGTTCTTCCCTCCCGATTCCACCTGGGCCTGCACACATCAAGCCATCCAGAGCTCAGGAAGGAAATGTCTCACAGTTACCACACATTTCCTCCCTGAGCCTTCATCTCCTGGATTCTGATTTTCTACACTTGCTCACGCTTCCCAGCAGTTAATCCCCACACAAAACCAGAAGCCGTTGTCCCTCATGGTGTGCTTTTCCTAAAATGCTATAAATATTTTCTATCAAAGCAGCCCCAAATCCTCAGGTGCTCTGAGATAGCTTTGGTTTATATGATGAGCATCACGTTACCCCAGACTTTCCCATCCATCACAAGCAGCTGTCAGGACAGCCTGAGCTGCACTCCTCAGTTGCTGACTTTTAACTGGAATGTGGGAAAAAGTAGATTTTAAAACATCAGGGTATGGCTGAGGCTGCAATAAGGATGAGATTGTATCTCTAGGGGGTTTTTATTTTTTTTGGAAATAAAGAAACCTATAGGAACCACTTCTTTAAATTCATGTTGATAAGATGAACTTTTCTGGTTTGCACAAGTGAAAAAAAGCTGGAAAAATAATGAGAACTAAAGAGTAAATGCTCACATTTATTTTGAGATCTAGCTTGACCCAGTGTATCCAGACACAAGGACAGCAGCACAGGGATGATGAGTGAGCAGAGGACCTCCCCTTGCTAAGTAAACAAACAAATTGTCCCCTCAAATCCACTTGTAAGCTGAATCTTTTCAAATTATAATTGATAATTGCCATTCTCAGAATGTGAAAAACTTATTCTCATTCAGACCGGGCTGACAGGCAGGTTTCAGTTTGGCAACTGAGGACTTCTTTAGTGCAACTGAAACAAAAAAACTGTCAGCTCATCTACTCCTTTTAGAAATGGAGAACGCAGATATAAATAAATAAATAAATAAATAGATATATATATAAAAATAAATGCATAATATTGATTTCAACTCAGGATAACATAGCTAAAATGTTGTCTCAGAGGTTGCTTTAGTGAAGTATTTTAAAATTTCATAAAACTATGAGAGCTCACTGTAAGATACACAGAATCCTTAAACATTCTATTATAACTTTGGCTCTTAAAATTATATATATATATATATATGTATATTATGGATACATGTATATACATATATATGCATGAAACATACCAGATATGATTACATGAAATAATTTATAGTCTTCCTCTGAATGACAATTCCACTCAAACATCTAAACACAGAAATAATGCAGTTTTCAGGCAAGTTTATAAACTTTTTCATGATGAAACAGTTTCCAATCAAAGGCAAGAGCTCCCTCTAGATAACAGCTTGGGAATTTTTTTCCAGCCTGAATTTTAAGTGAACTTGGAAGAAAACAAAATAAAGTCAGTGGATGTGGGAAGCACAAAAGGACATTTGTCACTTTTCTGAGAAACACTGGACTCTGCCCCTGGGACTTACATTGTGAAAGAATCAGTGGTTTGGGGGAAGAAAAAAAAAATCAGAACCTTTAGCATTTTCAAGTGTTTTTTTATCATATTAAATGGAATTATAGAGGTCTTCTCCCAAAACTAAGAGCTTCTTACTCCTTTTCACTCAGATTTCAGCCCAGAAGTGGAACTGCTCAGGTCCCTTCCCAGGATTTATCTCCGCTTAGAACTGAAATGTCCAGGTTGACAAACAGAGATGGGTTTGGGGGTGATGTGTCAGTGCCAGAGTGACAGAACCTGCCCTTCAAGAGGCAAATGGTAGAAATTGGCTCTATTTTTTCTAAAGAGGCAGAGACTGAGAAGAAACGGGACACTAGATTTAAATTACCTGGGGCAGCAGTTCTGGAGCCACCCTAATTTATTTTATTTGGATTTAAAGCCTTCCAGCCATGCCAGGAATTGCCTGGATGAAGCTGCCTCAGAGCAAGGGAATGGTTTTGGTGTCCCATCCCTCAGGAGTCTCCTGTATTGGATCATCCCCCACAAACCTCTTGGTGTCCAATCCCTGTAACAACATCACATCCTTATAGAGGATAACCTAAAAATTCCCTACAGTCTCTAGATCCTTTCTGTGGAAAAAGTTGCTGATTATTCCTTTCTTTGCACATAATGCTGTATTTGGTTCCAATTAATAATCTTTTCTTCTCCAGGATATTGTCTGCATTTTTAAGGGTCATTTTGAGCTCTTTATGTCACCCAGTCTTCTTGCACTTTTATTAGGAACATTGTACATTAGCTGTTGGACTTTCTCTTTTTAAATACCTTCACTATTCTCCTCAAAAAGAGGATTGGAGATGTGCCTGTAAATTCTTAAGAGGAAGATTATAAGGTTCAATCAAATTTAAATGAGTTCTCTATTCGCTTACCCGTTCCTTCCCTATTTGATACTGAAACCTTGTTCTGTACCAGTGATAATTAACTTTACAAACCTCCTCATTCCACTTTTGCTGAAGATATTAAATATGTCAAACCATTAAAGATGTTTAGTATTTTAATTCGGATCGAANAATAAATAAATAAATAAATAGATATATATATAAAAATAAATGCATAATATTGATTTCAACTCAGGATAACATAGCTAAAATGTTGTCTCAGAGGTTGCTTTAGTGAAGTATTTTAAAATTTCATAAAACTATGAGAGCTCACTGTAAGATACACAGAATCCTTAAACATTCTATTATAACTTTGGCTCTTAAAATNGCCATGCCAGGAATTGCCTGGATGAAGCTGCCTCAGAGCAAGGGAATGGTTTTGGTGTCCCATCCCTCAGGAGTCTCCTGTATTGGATCATCCCCCACAAACCTCTTGGTGTCCAATCCCTGTAACAACATCACATCCTTATAGAGGATAACCTAAAAATTCCCTACAGTCTCTAGATCCTTTCTGTGGAAAAAGCTGCTGATTATTCCTTTCTTTGCACATAATGCTGTATTTAGTTCCAATTAATAATCTTTTCTTCTCCAGGATATTGTCTGCATTTTTAAGGGTCATTTTGAGCTCTTTATGTCACCCAGTCTTCTTGCACTTTTATTAGGAACATTGTACATTAGCTGTTGGACTTTCTCTTTTTAAATACCTTCACTATTCTCCTCAAAAAGAGGATTGGAGATGTGCCTGTAAATTCCTAAGAGGAAGATTATAAGGTTCAATCAAATTTAAATGAGTTCTCTATTCGCTTACCCGTTCCTTCCCTATTTGATACTGAAACCTTGTTCTGTACCAGTGATAATTAACTTTACAAACCTCCTCATTCCACTTTTGCTGAAGATATTAAATATGTCAAACCATTAAAGATGTTTAGTATTTTAATTCGGATCGAATATCAAGCTTTTTGGGAATGGGGGAAATATTTCTCACAACTACTATTGTCTAAAAATATGATTTTTTTACATGTGATATTGCTTATTATTTGCATTTTGGTTTGCACAGCTGGGCAAGTTCCAGTGAACTCTTCAATGATGACATATTTTGCCAGTAAACACCAGTTTCCAGAAACCAGAGAAGAAATACCAATATCAACTTACAAGCTGGTTTGAGGGAATTCAAGACAAGAATTAAAGCATCCATTAACAATAATTTCACATAGTGATTTACATGTCTGCATCAATGCTGAGGGAGAAAATCCCCTCCCCAGCAAAGTTAGTTTGGTTCTGATCACTGAAAAGATTCAGCTTTTTCCAGTTAGAATGCCTCTAATTAATATATTTATTACTCTGGCTCAGTAATTTGTAAAACACAAGTATTTCTCTCCTTTTTACAGAGTATTTCTGTACCTCTTTCTATCAAAAAGGAAACTCCAGGATAAGGCTGAGTTTTCTGTTCATGACCAGGAAAAAATATTCACTTTACCTGAATGTTTTTTAAATGTTGGAACCAAAATGGTTTAATATTGCTGCCAAAAATGTTGCCCACCAAAATTTTACCCATTTTGTGGTAATGACTGTACGCATTTTTCCATGTTTATGGTCTTACTTTACAACAAAATATTCCAGGTAACACCCACCATCACCCCTCCAATTTAGCTATAGAGGAAGAGTTATGGCTCTAATCCACATATTTATTAATCTGACTCGGTAATGTGTAATTATTATTTTTCACCCTTTTACAGAGTACTTTCACAGCTCCTTCTATCAGAAAGGAAACTCCAGGATAAGGCTGAGATTTCTGTTCACGACCAGGAATAAAGCTTCACGTTACCTGATTGTTTTCTGAATATTGAAACCAAAATGGTTTTAATATTGCTGCCAAAAATGTTGCCCACCAAAATTTTACCCATTTTGTGGTAATGACTGTACGCATTTTTCCATGTTTATGGTCTTACTTTACAACAAAATATTCCAGGTAACACCCACCATCACCCCTCCAATTTGGCTATAGAGGAAGAGTTATGGCTGTGGAGGGTATTTTGGACTCTGTTTATGACCCTCACTTGCAAAACACTTCACTGGCAATGTTCACTGCAAGCACTTAAACGAGGAAGTAAAAATAAAATGTTCAAGGGAATGCTCATACAACCTTAGGATATGAATTCCCAGCTGAAGCACAGAGAATTGGGCATCTCTGCATTGCACAAAACCAAACTGCACACAGAAATTAAACCCTTCTAGCTGCTGAAAAATCCTTAATTTGCCGAGCCCGGAGAAAGGATTGGCAAAAAACACCCCCCAAGCACAAGGAGATGGTTCTGGTTACCAGACAGCAGGAGTGCACTGACATGCAAGCCAGCAATTAGAGCCCAAAATACCCACCTGCCTGCCAAAAAATGATGTCAGGCTTCGGTGTTTGGTACATATCAAAATACCCCAGCTACCAGAAACAGAGGCACGTATGTGTGAGCTGTAGGTGAATTTCCCAACTCAACAGGGCCACACACCTTGAAAATGGGTAAATTAATGGTCAGCATCAGAATATATGTTTATGTGCAGTAAGACTCTGTTTAAAATGTTAAACACAGATTAGAGTTTGGCCTTTTTATTTGTTTTTACACACCTGGAAAAGATTAATCAGCATTTAGTTTCCATTTTGTGAAAAAAAAGAAGTCCTCCTACTTTAAGTAAAGGGTTTATAACAGATACTGTGGAATAAGAAATACTTTTAACAATACAACTTTATTAATAGGACACATCTTTCTTGTTATGCACAGAGTTTAGGGGGCAGGGGAATTCCCTCAGTATAAATAATGTGAGGAGGCAAAAAAGATTTAAAAATATGAGGAACCATCAAGATATTGTTTCTGGAGGATCCCTGAGAAACTACACTAAATTCAAACAGGGGTTTTAAAAACTTTGTGGGTATTTGTCCTCTTCTCAAGCAGGGTTACAGCTCTCATTTATTTTTTCCTGAATATTCTGAGAAAGGCTGGCTCTAAATAGTCCTACATTATGGCTCCTGAATGGATATCAGAGCTTAATCCCCAGAAATTTCCCAAATATGGTTTTGATAGCATTGGCCCAAACCAAGGCATGCTTTAATCTCTGAAATCTTTCTGTGCATTTAAAAGGAATTTTACCCAGGCCTGATAAGCAAACCCAAGGAGTCTCTTGTCAGGCAAGTTCAGCTGCCTCGATGGAGAGATAAGAGAATGGGGAGGTGGAATCAGCTCATTCAGGAGACAATGGGCTGCAGACGTAAGACAAACACTAATCCAAAACACAGCAACGTAGTGGAAAGTCATAATAGATCCTGAATAACTTCCTCTTCCTCCCACACATCCAGGAGCTGAGAAAATATTGAGGGAAAGATGAGAAAATTCACAGTCATTCCTCTGAGGTGCAGAGCCAAGCCTGTCTGCCCCTTGTCTCCCTCTTCCCAGTGGAAAAAGCTCTGTGACCATCTCCTGAGCAGAACTGGGGAGCATGAATCACTGTGCTGCTGGATAATTCCCTCACCCAGACGTGTCTAAAGGGTTGCCAGCTTTGTCATTCTTTTACTGCCCTGCCTCCAGCAATTCCTGTACCTGGGAGAGAGAAGGAAACAACTGTGCTGCATCTGCAGGTGACTTGTATAAGAGTCAGGGCTTAGCTGGGAAAACAAAACAGCCCCTTCCTGCATGGTTTATGCAGTAATTTAGCATCCCAACCAGATATCTCTGCTGCAAAGAGCAGCCTCCTGCAAGAAAAGGAAGCAGATTATCCCCCAGTCTGGCACAGAATGGATTTCATGAAGGGTAAATTCACAAACAAGGAAAGAAGAGGCTCTCCCTTCCCTTCACCACCTGTCCCTGTGGTGTTTGCACTCCTTGTTGAAACATTGCACCTCACACTGCAATCACCTCCTGGCTGTGGTGCAAGTCCCATAGGGTAATTAAAAAAAAAGTGGTTTTCAGAAACAGGATAATGGCTTGCAAACACAGGATGGTGACACAAATTGCAAAAATAGGACTCTCCCTTTTTCAAAGCCCTCGACTGAGCATCTTTTTCCTAAAAGGCTTTGCAGGCAGTGACGCCGTGGAGCTGAGAATGGAAACAGCCACAATAGTGGTTACAGCTGTGCAAGTCCTTCCCAAATCCTGTTAACACAGAAATCTGCTGACTTCCTGGGGGATGAGCCTCATTCCCACTGCTCAAGGCAAAACTGAGTAAGCAGGGACTTCTTGGTGAAGAGCCACCTCATCATGAGCACTGCCATGACAGCCTTTGTGGAGAGGGGAAAAAAGGAGGATTGGGGTTCAGACTAACTAGGGAAGGGAAAATTAGGGAAAAACCTCAAAGATTTTTAGTCAGCTCCTCAGAAAGTGGTTGGGCAGCCTTTGAACTGTGGGTTTGCATTTGGGATTCGCTGGAAAACAGCTCATTGGAATGTCTTATGAAATCTGAGCTTCTAAAAGCTGGTGAAGGCTGTGCAGATTTTCCCAGGGATCTTTTGTTCTGTCTCAGGAAAAGGGACATCCTTTCCACCCTCAGTGTGCTGTCCCTACATCCTACATCCTCTACTCATAAAAAATCCCAGAGTGGGGAAAGACTACACCTAGAGTAGGAAATTAAATCATGCCCAGGCAGATTCCTGCTCACTGGTGAAGTGTTCATGGAATTAAGCTGCAGGACAAGTCATTGACTTTTTGGCTTTCACTCTCCCAAATGACTCCTGGGCATGGTTTAGGCCGGGCACATTCAAAGGCTCAGAGAATTCAGCTTTTTTCCATTTCAGAAAAGCCATGATGGAATAAACTGAGGTCTGAACAGCCACCTAAGGACTTTATTGCCCAGTGCAATTTCATGTGTAGGTCAAACATCCCCACAGTTGTAAATCCAGTGTTATTATCTTTGCACGACAGGTGGGAAATTGATAATCTGAAAAACAGATTATCAGTAACATTTCATCCTGAAATAGCCTTGTAAATCACCAGGCTGGCCAAGGCTGGAGAGGAAGGGAAGTGATGAAGAAGGTTATTGGACAAGGATGTCCTGAGTGCTTTATTGTCACTTGATCTATGGATTGTCCTCCCTTCCCTTCAGTGCCACTGCTTTTATGCTGTGCCCAAGTTTAAATTGTGCACAGACTCTGCACACCAATGAAAAGAGACATTCTCTTTTCATTTAAATTTAAAATCAAGAAGTGTGCTTCTGAAAAATATGTGTTTTTCTGTTTGATTATGCTGATTATAATGGGCATCAGAATGCAGGTTATTTAAACCCTTCACAGCAGTGACAGCAAAGATATTTGTTTTAGTGCAGCTAAGGCAAATAACCATAATAATTGAAGGAATACCTTGTGCACCTGCTGGTCTCACATACCAGATGTCCTGCCTTTCATTCACTAGAAAATAAAAATGCAGGTTTAACAAAGGGCAGTATTTATCAGAGTATATCAGCTCTAAAAAGTACAAAGGTTAATGGTGGGTAAAGAGCTGCATCGGGCTATTCTGCATTCCCAAAATTTCAGGCAGTGACAATTTATAGTGAGTTAGAAAGACCTAGAGAGCATGAGAAGCTTTTTCCTTAACTAATCACTGATCTCTTGGCTTGGAGGATATGGATATGTCTCTGTAGGGAATATTAGGAGGAGTTAATAGGGGAAACATGAATTTGTTATCAAGTGCAGTTATGCAGGGCACTGCCCAAAATCACATTCCCATGCAGCACCTATGGGGAGAGGACTTGCAGAACAGCCTCACTCTGCTTTGGAACCACAGAAGATTTTAAGTTTGGCAGTTTCTTTGGCAATTTGGGAATGTTAGGTAAAGATATTCTTTGAACAAGAGTGTATAGAGCCTGTACACACCAGGATCCAGTGTTTGCAATCCTAATTTCACATATAGAAATGCCTAGGCAATTCCCAGTATAGATTAGAATTTCATGGCAAATTGCTATTGAAGCTGCTGAGGAGCAATGATAGGACCATCCCAATGCAATGTCTTAATTCTGTATTTAACCTGTATTTCCTATACCTTTACCTTTGAATTTTAATGATTTCAAGTTATAATTCAGTACAACGGAGTGCACTTGTTGAAAATTGTGCATGAGAACAAATATACAGCAGGCATTTTGGGCTTTAATAAGCTAATAAAGCGAATAGACAGACCTGCCAAATTTACCAGGCACGTGGGGTTTATTTCTGAACAGCAAAGAAAACTTGAAGAATTTTGAAGCCTTTCCAAAGGGCTGAAAAAAATGCAAATTCATAGTGAAGGGCCAACAAGGCCACTTAAAACTTTGTTTGATCCAAGGGAATTGGTGCCAGGCAGTTCAACAGAAAACATGCAAATCTCTCCCTTCATAACACCACAAAGTGCATTCTAGAAGGAGAGAGGCTGGAGAAGGGAGATACTTTGCTGAATTTCCCCTCTTGCTTTCCACACCCTGATTTTACCAGTGCCACCCTTTCCAATCTTGGCAGATGTGTGTTCTGAGAGATCCTCTGTCCCCCCTCCTCAAGGCAGAGGTAAAACAGAGCTTTAAACTGAGAATGAAACCCCTCTGAAATCCAGAGGGCTGCCTCTATTTAAGTTAACAGCCGGTGAGTAGCAGCACAGCTATCACATCTTGGTCATAACTTAATTTTTATTATGCGAGTCTCACACACAGTTAAATTTTACAGTTTATTACTTGATTAATCATCTCTCAATCTCATAATTTATCTTATTTTCTATCAGAGTACATTGTATTCCAGCATCCACCTGCCATTCTTACCCAAGTTTCTGCCCTGCTCACATCACTACAAGACATTTATGAAATTTTATTCATTCGAAGCTGAATTTCCCTCACACTCCTGGTTCTCTGCTGCCTCACTTCACATCTTGATCATGATAACTTAATTTTTATTATGTTTTATTTTTTTTAAGTTAAATTTTATAGTTCATTACTTGATTAATCATCTACCAATCTCATAATTTATCTTATTTTCTATCATTGTATTCCAGCCTCCAAGCCTTTCTTACCCAAGTTTCTGCACTGCTCACAGTTTAGTCGCATCACTACAAGACATTTATGGAATTTCACTCATTCAAAGCTGAATTCCCCTTACACTTCTGGTGCTCTGCTGCCTCACTCCACAATTCCTAACAGCCTGTGTGTCTCCTGGTGGATTATTGATCCTGTTATTTCTGGGGAGAGTTTTGTTGGGAAGTGAGATTCCTCTAACTTAATATCTAAAATGACATTGGCTGTTTTTATGATCCTTCAACCAAGTCTGGAGTGCTCAACCAGCTAATTTTAATGGCTCTTTCTTAATTGCATTTTTCATTATTCCTGCTGTCTTCCTCATATAATATTATTTATGCTAAGCAATATTTACCGAAACCCCTGCCATTAGATAGCTTGTAAACATGGACAGAACATTTGTTATTCATCTCACATGAATTTAAAAAGAGGAATTTCTATAAAATGGCCATTTAAATAATATTAGATGGATCCAGGAACCTCTTCCAAGAACTCTATGGACAAACAGATTTATAAGGTGAAAACTGCAGAGCACAATGCACCTCTTACAGCCAAAAATTCCATCTCAAACCAGATGGATGCAGGAACCTCATTCATAAGCCAATAATCTCTTTGTTGCCATAGTTAAGACTTGTGTCTCCCCAGTTTACAGTCGAGAGCTCCAGAGTTGCAAATGCTCTATTTTGGTCCTCTCTCACTTCTTTTTGACTTTAGATGCCCTCATGGTTCCATCACTGTTGTTATATTCAAATTTTTGGACTATTATTTCGGGTTTTTTTGCTGTAGCTGTGACTTATTGCTCCTGGCTGCAAGCCATGAAGGGATGGAAAATGCAGAGGTGGCACTTTTTGATATTTCTGGTATGGCTGACCAGACTTCCTGAGGGTCAGGCACAGACCTAGGAGCTGACTGGGTTTTTAAAGAAAATGCTGTGTTAATGTTGTTGTCTTAAAGATTCTCTCTCTTATCACCCATACAAATTTTAACCTTTTTATATCCATAGGGATATAATACATTTGTCTCTTTGTACCTTTAATATACAGAAATTCTACTAAATACTAACTTTATATTATCCCCTATTCTTTCAAACTTCCACACAGGTTCTAAGTCACCACTGTGGATACTTATTATTTCCAGTCTGTTATTTTTATGGATAAACTGATCCCTCCACTGATCCCCCTCAAAGGACAAACCAAATAACCATAAACCCCCAAATGACTGAATTTGAGGGTTGAACAGCAATCGACTCGGACATTTGGACACCGACAGAATTTATGAAGTGATTTCCAGCGTCTTCAAATGGGCAGATCATAAAATCAGAACCTTATGGTTTCACTCAGAGCTTCGGATTCATGTTAAGAGGCATTCATATTAATAGGTATTCATATTATATGTGCATAACTCTTATTCGAAGTCCAAATGGCACAGCCTTTGTGAAACCTCAGAGCACTAATCCAGGAACGTGTTACAAAAAAACCTTGACCTGGATTTCCCTTGGAGAATTCAGCTTTTGTTTATGCCTCTGATCCATTTCCTTTTGAATTGGTGTTAGTAAACACATATTGGACTCTTTTGAAGGCTTTTCAGTTTTTCTTCCTTTCTTTCACAGAATCTCAGACTGGATGAGGTTGAAAGGCACCTCTGGAGATCTTCTCCCACCAGAAAAGATTCCCCAGGCCTGTTTCCTATTTCCCTTTTAATTCCTCCACAAATGCAAACTCCAGTCGCTCTCTGGGGAATCCCTCTGAGTGTTTGTCCTCTCTTACAGTAAAATGGTGCTTGGCTGTGTTGAGAGGGAATTTCTGTGCTTTAATTTGTATCCATTTCCACATTTATCCCTATTTCTGGCAGTGCTGAGCTCTCACTCTCTCATGTCCATTCCCATGTTTATCCACTTGCAGAATATAATTTTATATCTTTTCTTTTCTAGGCTCATTCCTCTAAGCCCACATGCACTGGGAGGACCAGAACTGAACACTTCACTCCAGGTACCTCCTTTCACCATGGCAATAATTCTGCTGGCAGCAGCCCCTGTTCCTGATAAAGTTAATTTTATTTCTTTTGTTCCTGTGGAACCAATGGTCCTGACTGGATCACTGCTGCTCTAAGGGAGAAACACCCAGAGAATCTTAATTTAGTACCCAGACATTCTTATTCTTCTCTTCATCAAGATCCCAATGTTCAATTCCCAACTTGCAAGTGTAGGCAAAATATGCTTTTATCTATAGAAAAATAGGGTGTAGTCTGGAGAAGCTGAGTAATTCACTGATGATCAGTCTTGGCTACAGTGATGAATATTTATCATTTTCCCTTAATAACTGTTTTTAAATAATCTCCTTCTTGCTTTTGATGATTTAGATCTAAAAAGAACTCAACTGCTTTCACTTCACTCATTAATGATGGACAACAGTTGTTGGAAAAATTATTCTGCTGCTTTACTCAGTTCTGAGATTATGGACACCCTGTTCATACACCTCTAAAAAATTCCCCTTTTCTCAGTGGGAGTGTTCACATGACTAAAATAAACACTGGTGAATCAGAGCTCTTCTCCTCAGTCTGCACAGTTTCTGAGATACTCAGTCTATACAGAAAGTATTTTAATTATGAAGTTTAAGTCCTCCCTTTCCAGAATCTATTGCTTCACTTAGGTGCTTGTTTTTCTTAATATATAATTGTTAAATTAACTTGTTTTCTACAGAGATAAAACAATTCCATATTTCCGTCATGTTTAGGTAATTGAAGTTTTTCACTGAGGATCTGTATGTGAACTCTGCAGAGTATTGAGGCTGGTTTTGACACTCCTGTGCCCTTTTAAAATCCTCACCTAGATACAATTCCCTCACAGAATCTGTATTCTAAAAGGAGAATTAAAACTGCAGTTCCCTATCTCACCTGATATCTGTTTCTTTTCCCTCTCAGTAAAAAGTTCAGGAGAGATAAACATCTCTCCAAAATATTCACACAGGAGCAAAACAAGAAAAAAATCTCTGGCCATCAGATATCTCCACAATTTTCTTCTTTTATTTCCTGCCAAATAAAGGACATTATGTAAGGGTGTGTTTCAATACCTCAGCCTCTCCAGGAGGAGAACTCTCCAAGGGGAGTTAAAAACTTTGGAAACTTTTTGAAAGGTTTCCAAAAAAACAAAGAGTCAGAGCAACAGCAGCAGGCAGGTAGGTCTTGCATGCTCTCATAGCTGCTGTAAACATGATTACACAGATACCGGTTCAATAGCTTTTTTGAAAATTAAATATTTAGAAAGTTTTGCCTGGAGAGCTTATTACCACTTAGTACTAATGAGGGTAGGCTTGTTTCAATTTTAATTAGGGTTTGGTTTGGGTCTTCTTGCTGGGTTTTCTTTTTTACACCGAGAAGATTGCACCTCCTAATTTTAAACACTTATTCCCTTAAATATCTGCTTTGTTTTAAGTGGGTACTTAGAGGCTTTGTCAAATAAGACTCATTCCTAAACAATTCAACACGTGCCAAAATAAACTCAGAAATTTGTAAGCTGGAATCGTGTGTTTGGTTTAACTTTTCAGCAGAGTTCATGGAATGAAGAGAACGTTTCTCTTTCTTATTTTGGCTCCACTCAAATGCCACAGCCCAACACACCTGAGGACAGAGCTGCTTTGCTATTCCCATCAGTTCTCCCAAAGGATTTCTCTGGACACTCCTCACCTCCTACTTTGTTACCCCAGCCCAGCTACAGCCAAAACTTTCTATGGAGAGATGGACTTAACCCAAACATGGATTTTTTTCCTGCCACTGTGGATGCAAGGCCTTGTTAGGCCTGGCTTTAGCTGCAAACCCCAAACTCAAGTGAGGAGAGGATGATGAAAGAGCCAGGTTCTGATAAAAGGGAGTGATGATTGTTATTTTCAGCCTTCCTGGGCTGGCTTTTCCAGGTTCCACCAGGGAGCACAGAACTCCTGCCAGGGCTGATCAGATCCTATTAGGCTGACACTGGAGATCTCTGCAATTCCTTGCTACTTAAAGTTCCTTAAAGATTTCAGAGCAGGAAAGGAACAGGATGAAGGTTTTAATCTCCATCTATCTTTTACCTCTTTCTTTGCAGTTGTGGAAATTTCAGTTCTAGTGGCTGCTGTGTAGGCAACATTTTATCTGTGATTTTTTTTCTTTAAACTATAAATCATCTCAGTAAAATGCTTTCAGATCTACTTTTTCTAGTCTTGACTCATTGCAGCCCAGAAATATTTTAATATCTATACAGCACATCAACCTTATAAGAAATAAAAGTTGAAAACAAGATATAAAAATCGAATACAAGATACAAAAATTAAAGAAACAAACAAAATCGTATCAATGAAATTAAGCATTAATTCCTCACTAATTCAATTCTGATTAATCAAATACAAGATATAAAAATCAAAGAAGCAAACAAAATCATATCAATGAAATTAAGCATTAATTCCTCACTAATTCGATTTTAATTAATCAAATACAAGATATAAAAATCAAAGAAGGAAACAAAATAATACCAAAGAAATAAAGCATTAATTCCTCACTGATTCGATTCTAATTAATCAAATACAAGATATAAAAATCAAAGAAGGATACAAAACCATACCAATGAAATTAAGTGTTAATTCCTCACTAATTCTTTCATGAATATTAACCCGCTGATTTCTCTTCAGACTGTCTTACTTCCAAATATAGGTAATTAATTTTACCAATATTTTAATTTTTTTTTTTAAATTACAATAATTGTTTTTAGGAAGATATAATCCATGGTCTGCATTAATTGCCACTAATAAAGAAAAGCTTATAAAGCCCCCAAAGATTATTTGTAATAGCTTCTTTCAAAGTATTTTCTAGAACACAATTTCAAAAGCTCAGAAAAAAAGTAATCCAAGGTGAAATGAGATTTTGCTTAAGTTTTCCATCTTCATTCTCAGTCACCTTCTACTGGGCTAAGCCACATTCTTGGTGTGAATTTAAATTCACAAGGTCTTGCAGAAAAGACTTGATTGACTTGGTTCAGGCAGTAAAATAAAGCAGATTCTGTCCAAATAGCTTTATTTGTTGGACATAAAGTGAAGGGAACTGCATTCATCATTTAAAAAATATGTTTAAATTCTCTCACAAGGCCATTACAGTTCAAAAATGCTCCAAATTCTGTCCTGCTTCAATAAAAACCTATGGCAGTTCTACACACAAAATGTCTCCATGGAAAGTATATGTATTCATTATTTAAATTCCCACATGATCCACCCATAATGTGTTAGAATCTTTTTAAAAGAAAAAGAAAAAAATTGCATGTTTTTGTATGGGCATGTACAATTTGTTTTCCTCTGGCTGGTTAAAAAAATTCAAATTATGCCTAAGAATTACACTAAGAAGCCAAAGTCCCCCCAAAGGGGAGTCCAAATAATCATTAAAAACAGGGACTGGGGGGGATGAAGTGGCTCCCACATTCCCCCCACACTGGGAATATCCTGAAATGAAATTAAAATTGAATCCACAGTGATTCCAACCAAGCTCAGACAACTCAGAGATACCCAGAGCCACATGCAAATGTTTACAACAAAATGCCCTGAATTTCAATTTTTTGAGATCAGTTTTGTTATTTCCTGATAATTTCAGAATTCGCTGATGACTTCAGGCTCTTCCCTTTATATTATAGATTCTAGTGGCTGACTACATGAAGTAGAGAAGTGGCAGGGGAAAATGCACACTAGCAAATCTAAAATATTAAATATATATGAAGTATTGTAAGTATTTGGAACCATAATTAGAATTACAGCTCCTTTTAAAAAAAAAAAAAAGGGGATATTCTGAACTAGAAGTCCAAAACCCCCCTGAATTCTGTTAAACTGAAAACTGCTGAATTCTAGAAACAGCTAAATTCTGTCCTAATTTACAGGAAATGGAAAGAAATGTTAATTCTGCTTCACAAAATGGTTTAGTGGTCTACATTTCATTGCAAATTCTGCGACATTTCAAAAGCATTTGTAAAGAAAGAAGAAGTACCAGCACTTCAAATTTGTTTCATTTGAGGGCTTGGGTAAGGGCAGGGTAGCAGAAATATTGGTGCTTTGCTTGGACTGCCATCCCCAAAGAGACCAAAAGAACCTGAGAGAGAAAAGGGTGGCAACTTCTGAGGGAAGATAATCCTTGATTTAACTTCCAAAAGCCGTGGGAGCTCCCTCTTTGTAAGAAAACTCTGCCTAACCCCTCTTTTTTTTTAAAAAAAAAAAAAACAAACTGTTCAGGAAAATGACTACTGCCATTAGCAACAGAGTTTTTAATGCAGCAAACCCAAAATAAACTAAACAGAAAAAAAGAAAAATTAACTGAATCACAAGATGCAAAACACTTAAAAATATTTGTGATGGAAAATTTTTGCTTAGGACAAATTTGATGGAATTCCATTTGTTCTTTGTGATACAGAAAGCACCTTCAGGCCCCAGACCTGATCATTAAGTGGACATGTGGACAGAGGTCAGTGGAAAAGATTTAAGGGAAAATGTTATTCATACTGCCAGTAGTCAGCCTTAGACTGGATTAAAAGATGATAGAAAATGCTGTGGTTAAAGGGAAATCAACAGCTGTATTCTGGGAAAAGGCTGGGGAACACAAACGTCAGAAAAAGAGAAAAAACCAAAAAAAACAGAAACAAAAAAAAAAGAAGCGAGAACTGGGAATTCTGTCAGTGTTATCTTGGAGGAAAGTGAAAATGTGGAAGTGGTCAAGACACCGTGAAGTTCCAGCTCTCTGGAAACATCACAGTCTGCTCTGGCCAGGGTTTCCCTGTCGAGTGCCTTTTCTCTTCCAGGGTGAGGGGAACTCCTCCCTGCTCCCAGTCTGTGGCTTTGGACCGACCCCTTCCAAAGGAAATGCTCACAAACCCCGGAGGGAGGAGAGGATCTGGTTCTCAGTTCTGCTGAGTTCATGGGATGGAGTTTCCCAGCCAGCAGCCACCCTTCCATCAATTAAAGCAGTCTCAAAACAGGACTGGTTTGTACTGGTGTCCTGTTAAATGGTGCAAGAAACAGCTGGGAAAAAAAAAACCACTAAAGCTTTGTCTTGCTCATGTTGCTGTCTGATTCTCCCTCCCTCATCTTCCTGCTGGGAGCCAGGAGTGCTTTTAGCCCCAGTTGCTCCCTGGAGTTCAGTGATGACATTTATTTCTTCCTGGAATGATGTAAAAACTGTAAATGCTCCCCTTTAGATAAGAAAAAGAAACTTCCAGTGTTACAGGATGTCAGTTTTAGGGCTACTTGTAACCAGAAAAGAAGTGTCATCTCCCAGCTACCAGGCATCTCCTTGGAAATTTCCTAAAATTCCAGCCAGAAGGAGAGACATGCATAGGGGTTTTTTTCCAGAGTTCTAACTTATGGTCGCAGTCAGGGGAAAAACATAGCAAAAATAAGTGAATGAAAAGAAAAATAGGGACTACTTTTGCAAATAGGTAATTTAAAGAAGCAAAAAGAGTATTTCACAAAATTAATTTCAAGTACTCTAACTGTTCAAAGAGACAAAACACCACAGTGTTGGCTCTTTGGTCATGAACCCTGCTCATTGTTTCATGAAGGCAAAGATCACTATTAATCAAGGAGTTATTAATGGTTACAGTGAGAATGGTACAAGAGTTTTATCCAGACCAAGGTGAAAAGGGCTTTTAGCACATGTGGAGGCTCAGAGTTGTTTTTTAATCCTCAGCCATGGAAATGGAGAAGGGATTTCAGTGGCACTTTGGCTGCCTCTGCACAGACCCCCAAACAAACCACTAGTGTCACTCATTTTCCCAAATATCAGTATTTATTAACTGGGAAGGGATTTTTGGAGAAATAATTGGTTATAGACAACTTGAAAATCTAAGCCCAAGGAATTAAAAACGGGACATACTTTTGATTCAGATAAAAATATTCCAGTTCAGAACTGCCACAATTGTTCCCTACTGCTCATCCAAAGAGTGACTCTTTGCTGCCATCGCTTTCAGATTTTCTTTTTATTTCCTTGTCATGTAAAATTGTGGCAGACTGGACATTTTCTTCTCCAGGAAGATTTTTAAAACCCCAAGCAAGCAGATGTTGGTTGGTAGGAGTAGTCTAAATCAAGATCTAAATCATTTGAGGGTGGTTTTGTCTGGTTTTATCTGCCAGAGATAAAGATTTCTCTGACAGCTTGCCTGGACATATAAAGAGAATGAAGAATAATGCACATATATAAGTGTAGCCAATGTCAGAGTCAGTATTTTCACTGAAAGGGAATTGAGAAATTAGGAATAATGTAAAGGTTCACCAAATTAGAGTTATTTTTCTGTTACCACATAAAACTCATGTTCCTAAAGTTGTTTTCCCTCTTCATTTCCATGGTCATAGATAAGCCAATGCACCCACATAAGAAATGAGTTCAATTTTTTAAACAAATGGTGTGCTCAGTGTAATTAACCTGCACGTCTGTGGTGGCCAAATATACAACAGCAAAAAATGTGGCTTTGATTCCAGTTACAGACACAGGATATAGTCTGTCTAGACCATCAAATAATGCACCTCTAAAGTGAAAGTTTTACATGTGAGATTGCATCTCTGAAACGAGAACTGCTGCAGGAATATTGGCCAGAGAAGGGAAAAACTAGATTCCTTTACACCGTCCTGTTTTTTTACCCACCTACTTTTCCAGCCAGACCATTTTAAACCTTGTAAGTGGGGTATCTGGAGTCTATTGGATATGGCAGCTTTTCATAGAACACAATCATCAGGTGCCACCTGCTTGCCTCTCACACCCTGGAAAAATGCAGATTTTTCATTTCATCTCATGACCCAATTCAAAGAAAGCAACACAGACAACAGAAAGAAAAATTAATGATCCAATTCAAGGCTTTACATCCCATGACAAAGTTATTAACTCACAGATTTGAGTTCATATGAAATTTCAAATGACAATTTGTTCTGATTTTTCTGTTATCTCTGCATGACTTCAATAAGCAAGCATGGGTTCAGATTCACTGAGTGTTGGGCTGGGAGGTGTCAGAAATGGGATTAAAATCTTAAATTTAAGGACTCGTTCTGTTTTCATGTGGAAAACCTCTTGTCCCCAAGAGTGCAGCTGATGCCTAAAAGAAGCAAAAAACACCTAAAGAATCAGAATTCAGGCAACAAAAAAGCCAGGAATTCTCTTAAAAACCTGCAGTCCATTCAACATCCTTGTCTTTTGTTTTCTGGATCAGGGAAATGACAGAGGACAGGTAGACTTGACAAAATATTTATGCAGATTGTGCCCTGTGGCCAAGACATCAACCTATAGAGAGATTTATAGGGCTACAAGAATTTTTAGCTGTAGAACATATTAATTTGGGTCTATAATAAACATGCTCTCAATGCAACTATCACTGGAGGCAGGAAAATAAAGCTGAAAATCTCTCAGAGGATGTTTGGGTGGCAAAGAGAGGTGAGGAAGGGACTCAGCAAGGATCCAAATCTCTTCTCAGGGAAAAGGGAGAGCACCTGCCTGTCAAAAACACAGGTTCCTAGCCAGGAAAAAAGGGGAAAAGAGTGCCATTATTATTATTAAGATAATAATATTTTAAAATTATTGAATATTATATTTATTAAAATTGAAGTTATTAAATATTATCTTTACCTATTATGTAAATAATATTTAAAAATAATTTAAAGTAAGTTTTAAAAATAATTTAAAAGTATCATTTATATTTTCAATCCTTTTTCTACCTTATTTTTCCTAATTGTGAAAATTCAGTTGTTTCAGAACCATGTTTGGCTACATTTTGTAGTAAATCAAAGAAATCAGGAGACGTTGAAAGAAATGGAAAGTTATGAAATAAATACTGATATTTCATGAAGGGGAGAGGGAGACATTTCCTTCACCTTTAAGTGATTTACAGAAATTATTTTCTGGCAAGCTATTCTGGCTCAGTTCCCCCACTAGATATCAGCACTGGTAACAGACTGGATATGTACCATGGGTCTTCAGGAACCCAGTGAATTCCTGCTGAAAATTTGGAGCAAACACAAGAAAAAATATCCAGAGTAACAGCCCTTATTTTCTAGTTTTGATGCCTGGAAAAATTAGAGGCTCCTACTCAAGCAAACATTGGTTTGTGCTCTCTAAAATAGTGAATTTTTGCTGGGAGCATGCACTTGGTTATAACCCTAATCACTTGTTGGACCAATGGCCAAACCCTTACTCCTACCTAAGGGTGAAAATGTTTATTTTTCAGCAAATTACAGCTGGTCACTGAGGATATTTGATGGATGAGGCCTTTGCCAGTTAATTGACAGAACGCTGCTGGAAAAGCAGTTTACACTTTGGAAAGCAAAGTGATGCCTCCCAACGTGTCCTAAGCATTTGTTGAGAAACCTGGTAACAAAATTGTTTTCAGTTTTTCCTGCGAGTGCAACTGGAAATGGTTGCTCCTCTGATTTAGCGTTTATTTGGAGGGAGCTGAGGAGAAGATATTTGGGTGCATGAGTAGAAATCAGGTAGACAAGGCTGCATCAGGCACCAATCACTAGAGCTGGGTAAAAAAATAGGATTTCCTCTAGTCAGGATCTAGAAGAGCTGAAAGAGAGGTTCATTAAAGCACATGTTTCCTTGGAAATGTTGTAATACTGTGTGGGAAACAAAAAGTAAAATTTGAGCCCAAGTTCAAACAAAGTGCAGTGAAACAGGCACTTAGAAGCACTCAAGGCTCAGGCCACCTGTGTAAATGACTGGAAAGATCTCATTCCCCATTATATTTGCTTTCTCTTTCCACCCCAACTCCCTCTACATCAAGTGGTGACTAATGGTGACAGTCATTAACAGGTTTCTCTGTGCAAATAAACCTGACTTTGTATTTCAGTTGTGCTACTTCCAAGTGAAGGGGAGCACAGGATATCTGGTGGTGTTAAGTTCTCCATTCTGGAAACATGCAGGAGAGCAAGCTCCTTGATATTTAATGTTTTTGATATATTATTGATGTAGAAATTCTAAACTCTTTGATTTGTGGACAGGTTGTAAGGTGGGGTTTTTCCCCCATCTCAATAGAGGGAAAGCAATTCACAGACAGATATTTAGAGAAATCATCAGGTTTGGAGCATCTCTGAGGCAGCACTAAACTGAGGAGCACCATTCCCAAATCAAGACAGCTGGCCTTGGAGCACAGGGGAAAAAGGGAGGTTCATCCAGGGAATAAAATGCTGGAGGAGATTTCATCAGGAAAACTGAACCTGGCTGTGCTATGCTGGATGGAAACGGTTTAAAAAGGCAAAATAAACCCATGAAACTGCTCAGCTAATCAGAACTACAGCAAGAGCCAAAACATCCTTATTCATTTCACACTGCTGACAGCTCAGGAGGACACAGCAGAGCCATCACCACCCTGGCCAAGCCTGACATTTACAGTCTGGCACATCAGCAACAATCTGAACCAAGTGAAGCCATTCCTGGAAAAGTCCTACAACCTGGAATGTGGGACAATTAGAGGCGTCTGCCACTGATTTTCGGTCATCCCAACAGAGAAAAGCTGCAATTTGTTTTTAGAATTTATGGCTAAACCATGTGGAAAATGTCTCAAGCTCAAGACAGAGCTTCTCTCCCTTGCTCCTGTTTGTATTATCCTCGCAGGTTTTCAGGACTACATTTACCATCAGCAAGGGGCAGACTTTAATGACATCTGCAAGCCAAAAATAAAACCCCCAGCATTCTGAATTTCATGCCTGAAAGACAAACACCTTTGAATACAGAAAAAGTTGGGAAAATTTGTCACCTCCAGGCAACCCCTGAAGTACAACATTACTCACATGCTGTTTGGGGGCCTGGTGTGAAGAAAGCTGAAATGGCTGTAAACTTTGATTAATCAAATAGGACACCCACAAAGGCAGATGCTTGTGACTCATGTGGCCACACTGTGTGCCCATTTCCCCTCTCATTCCATAAAAAAAGGCAAGGCTAAGTCCATACAAACCATTTACAGAATCCCAGAAATCTGGTAGAACTTCCAATTTGCTACAAGAACAGCAATGAAGTTGTGAAAATAAGATTAATGAACTGCAATGGGATGGTTTTCTGTTTACTAAAACTTCTTTTGTGCCTGCTGGAGGTCTCAAATGGTATCAAATTAAAAGATGGGCCAAAAACATGACAGAAGAGTCTGTAACTATAGATGTTTCTGTGGTCACTCTCTTTTTATTTAGGTATTATAATGGAATAGTTTGGGTTAGAAGGGCTTTGATCATCTGGCTCCAACTCCTTGCCATGGGCAGGGTCACCTTCCACTATCCCAGGTTGCTCCAAGCCCTGTCCAGCCTGGCCTTGGGCACTTCCAGGGATCCAGGGACAGCCACAGCTTCTGTGGGTAACTTTTTCCAGTGTCTCACCAAGCTCACAGTAAAGAATTTATTTCTGTTATCTAATCTAAACCCATTCTTTTTCAGTTTGAAGCCATTCTCCCTTCTCCAGTGACCCTGGGGGAGACACTGCTCCTGTTCTGGGGTGTTCTAGGATGTCTTGGTCCCCTCAGTGTTGAGAAAGCAGCTGTCTCTCCACACTCTACAGCAGGACAAGGAGAGGCAGAGAGCCAGGCAGAGCCAAGCACAGGAGCTGGGTGAGCACCTGCATGAGTGCAGCTGTCCTCATTTCCCTAAATGGAGCTCTTATCAGTGTCTGCATCTAATATTGCCCTGGGCCAATTGATAAGCTGGGTCTGTAGCCATGCTGTTCCTTTCTAGGAACACAACCCCACAGGCAGCCCCATCGATTCACACCGTGCCCATCTTTTATTCACTGATGGCTCAGGTGGGAGCACAGAGGGAGGGAGGAATGTCACATCTCATTCCCCAGCAGATTACCTCACCAGATCACTGCCAGTCTGACTCACACCAAAACAAACCATAACCACACAAAAAACACACACTTCATGTGCAGCAAGCTGCCTCTCTGCATCTCCTCCTGCTGCCACGCATTCCAGCACCATTAATCCTCATCAGGTGAAAGATTCTCTGCTAATACGGGCATTTGGGAGCCAGCCAAATCCAACAAGGCTCATGCCATCAACAATCTCACTGATTTCACCTCACTGCTGGTGAGGACAAACTCCTCTGTGTTTGCCTTGCAACTGTAGGTGCTACCAGACAATGGATCTATTAATATTGTTTATAATTAAGGTGTTTATAAAAAAAAAATAATAAAAAAAAAAATAAAGGAAGGAGACAGTGAGTTGCTAGGGCAGGCATTGGAAATTTCTCCACCCAGTAACCCCCTGGACCATTTTGACTTTCTTTTATGAACAGTTCTGAACTGCCAGCTGCCAAGAATGTGGGGAAATATTGGGAGGCTTCTCCATATCTGGAAAAAAAAGAAGTTGATCGTAACATAAGCAATACTCCTTTTCCTGTCTGGGCCTTGAGGGTGCCAGAGATGGGCAGAAGTCACTGAGATCTGCTCCAGATTTGTCCCTGTAAAACACACAGCAGCACTTAAAAGAGACTGAGATTATTTTAGAAAACTTTATGGCAAAGACAGCACCTTTTCCCTGGCTCCCAACTGAGAAGCAATCTACTGCCCTTATGTAAAATCAAGCTCCATGTTGGACAGGTGACATTCTATTAACCATGGCTTAAAAATCCATGTTCCCATTATTTTGCTGTTTTCCACAGGACTGGGATAGAAGTAGCACTTGTCGTTTATTCAGCTGCCATTTGGGGCTCTAATTCTGCCTTTATTCCTCTTTGGATAGTTTTCTCCTAAAAAGCTCTTTGAATAATGGATGCACACCTTCTGCTTCCACTCTTTCACTTAAACATGGACTTCATGTATTTTTCCTAAACAGAATTCCATGTGTTTGAAATTATTATTTACTTAAGAAAGGGCAAGAAGGGGGAGTGCGCCAAGGCCAAATTCACGCATCTACACTTTAATTTTTTCACTTTCAGATGAAGACAACAGTTCTGCTCAAGAATGTGTGGGAGACAGGCTGGAGAACAACTGCAGCTCGCCAAAGAAGCTGGATTCCCAGCCTGTGGGAAAATAAGAGTTCTTGGAATTGGTTTCGGCCCAAATAGGACAAAAAAATATAAAGAAAAAATAAACACAACAAACCCCCCAAATCCTCAAGAGCTGGAAGCTCGTTGGGTCTTTTATCAATCCAGTAAAAGTGACAAAAAGATAAACTTTATGCAGCCACAGAGGTCACCCAGTGATGCTGGTCCTGGGGCAGATGTCACCAGGCCACCCATGACCAGCAGCTCCCCACGTCCCAAATTTCAGGGAAGACCTGCCAAACCCAGCCATGAGGTAACACTTCCTTTCTTCCTCAGAAAATTTCCAGCGAGCAGCAACAACTGTGCTTGCAACAGCACGCCCTGCTCTTGGAGAGCAGAGAGAATTAAAAAAAAAAAGAGTCATCAGGGCTTGTCATCGCCACCAAGCCTACCCAGAACAGGGACTTTGTGCTGCACTAACATGATCATTAATTAATTAACATTCAGAACAGATATCACTGTATAAACATTAAAATTTTACTTCTTTTTGCCAATGTTTTAAGCCTTTAAAAATGGATTTTAGCAAGCTCATTAACAGGACCAGATTTTTTGTGCTGGCTTTGGTGATTCAGACAAAATCCCGTTATTTTACACAGCAAAATCCCATTGAATCTCCATCAGGAAAACCCCACTGGATTATCATTTGACGTCAAATCTGGCACAACACAACCTGGAGACATCTGACTCATGGTGTTAGGAGAGACTTGGAAACTTCCAAGGAGTCTTTCCAGTATTTAAACCAATTTAAGTGCCTGGGAAGGAACAAATCCGAAAACAAATTTGCCTTGAGAAATTTTCAAGTGATCCCATTCGGGAAGGGATTGGCCTTCCCTTAAGGAACTGGTTGGGAATTCCCATTTAGGTTTAATGGAGGATGAAAATGGACATTTTGGGGTTTTTGGTAGCTCTAGTAGGTGGTTTCCTATGAATGGAAATTAATAATTTATACTTAAGAACTCTGGTTATTAACTGGGTGGTTTTTTGTCTGTTTTGCTTTTTAAATAGAAAAAAGTAAAAAACTCACAGAATTCATTAATTTCCTGATATTTTCATTCATATTCATTATTATTCTGATATAGGGCACCAATTAGTGGATCTAATTTATCTACACACAAATTCTATCCAGTTTTATCTGCAGATTCCCCAACATAAAAACTATTTTTGCCAAAAACACATTTCCTTTCGCAAATTTCTGGATCCCTGGTTCTTTGTGAGAAAATTCTGGCAACACTGGAGGAAATTATGGCACTCCATTGTTAAAAAAATACAAAGTTGCTTTGAAAAAAAAAATTTAAAAATCTGATTTAAACTTTTCCACACACATAAATTGCAATATTCCTTGTCTATGAAATGGGAAATGAGAAATGCAAGCAACACCAGCTCCTTATCATTAACAGATTGGACAATTTACACACCTACAGAAAGAACTACTTCAAGTTTAAATAGTTATAAAAGGAATGTGAATTTCAAGGTTTAGTTTCTTGCTTTGGCATAACAAAAATCTGCTGCTAAAATGGTATTTCAAGCTCACAAGGTTACGGCATTTTTTGTTAAATCTGTTCCAGACAATAAATAAATAAGATGAATTGGAAGCTGAACTTTTAATTGATGTATTTCACCAGCTTTAATCAATCAAATCTTTAAGTTTAAATCCTCTGGTATGGACAGAGCTGTTCATTGGGATTTGTTACCCAAATATAGGGTGAACCCTGAGGATTGAGGACAAGGAGTTGGTGATATGGAAGTGATGATTCTGCTGCCTCAAGAACACTTCAGCTTCTCCAAAAAGACTTTTTCCTCTTCTTTCAGATAAGAATTTGTATGAGCTGTGTCAGAGACTTGTTAACTCTTCCAAATCAGAGTTTTCCTTGGCTTCATGAATCAACTCTTTATGCTCATGCAACGATTTTATCACCAACCAGATTTTTGTCAGTCTGAGGGGGACAGAGAAACCTGCCTGACTTCAAAGGGCAAATGACTGCCTGTGCCCAGTGCCAACTCATTCCAGCTTGTCATCAATTTGTAAAATCTTCTGCTTCCTTATTTTAAACACAGCAGAATGAATATTCCACCTGAAAGGGGAAATGTTCAAAGCCTTTAATTGTTGCCATACCTCATCATTCTTTCATTTTTTTTTGTGGTTTTTTTTTTTTAAACACGTTGACCACGGCTCAGTTGCATTCTGTAGCAAACTTCTCATTCTAATTAGCACCTAAAAGCTCAGTAGAAAGGATAAATTCTAAATATATGTTGATTCCCTGATGATGATAGTGACCATAATGACATTGGTTTGTGCACCACTGAGTAAAGACACAAAATTTTTATTACACATCTGTATTACCTTAAATAGTTTTAAAATCCGGTCTTCTGAAACGACAATAAAAGCCTTCAAGCTTAGATACAGCTCCATTTTTTTTCAAAAAGGTGAATCCTCCAGTGAGTCATGAAAAAAATATGTATATCTCACCATGGAAAAATCTAGTGATGGACTGATTGAAGGGAGAAGGTGGAATAAATCCTGTCTGACTTTTTCCTTACATGAGGTAAGGGATGCACACTTTTGTTCATACCTGACACACTCAAGGTATGATTGGCCAGCCAGAATTTGCCTAAATAAGGTGCTGTGCATAGTGCCAGGAATTCTAGCAAGCCCTTTTCTGTCCCTGCATACAGGTAACACTCCTGGAAACGCCTGAGTGTTTCCACAAACAACATTCCTATTTGTCATCTTTGCAGAGGGAAAGCAACAGGAACCATTTCAGAAGCAAACAGTATTTCCTCCAGCTTTATTTGCAAAAGATTATTTGACTTCCCTAAAGCCTGTTGCAATTAAAACTCCATATGGTTGGCCCTTTAAAAAAAAAAGAAACCAAAACCTGAATTGTCCTCTCTGTAGAGTTGCATCTCACTTTAAGGAAAAAGAAAACCAACTTCTTTTCCTGACACCCCAAAAATGTGCCAAGGCATATGTTTTAATTCTTGGCCCTGTTACATTTGGCAGCCTTGTGATCTTCCCATTGTTTTATAATAATAACTAAATGAAAATTAATTACTTGGCACCTTGATTCAACTTTTTATCCCTGGCACTGCCACGGATAATTAGCTTGAAGCAAGTTTTGCCGAGTAGAATTGTAGAATCATAGAATAACCTGAGTTGTGTTGTCCTGCAACACTTCCAGGGATCCAGGGGCAGCCACAGCTTTTCTGGGCACCCTGTGCCAGGGCCTCCCCATCCTGACATCTTCTTCCTTCTCCATGCTCTTGGCTAATACTTATTTTGAATAGATATTCATAATCAATAAAAACCATCAATCCAGGGCTGGATGAACAAAAGAGAAAGGCACACTCAAGACAGAGTGAATCCACAGTCTCTCAGTAAGCCTTTAATAGAAACAAGGTATGGCAAGAGGAGAGCAGGAAGAAAAGCAAGCAAGGTGGATGGGAATTGGAGCACTGGAAAGCAAAAGGAATAAAAAACAAGAGAAGAAATCACAAATAAGTCAGAATGATGGTGGTTCAGTTAGAAGGAGCTGTTCAGAGGAATGATTAATGAAAGAAGTGAGGGGATGAACAAAACAGAGGAAAAAAAGGTGCAAAGAAATGGAGTGAGGGTTAGTTTGATATGTTGAGAGGAGAAATTTACTCAGACACAACATTTTAGAATGAACATTTGAAGGCCAATGTTCACAGGCAGGAACTTTCCACTGAACAGGATTTTTTTTTTCTCGTTTTCATTTGAAATTTTCAAAATTTCTAACAAATAGCAGGAAAAATATTCCTCAAAATGTCTGCTCCTGGATACCAAAAATATCTGCCCCTCCAAAGGTATCTCCGGCCCACAGAAAGGAAGATGTGTGGATGTTGCCAAGTGTTTTCAGCCTGAGTTGTATCAGCACCCACTGGAGGGAAGCAGAGTGAGCCTTCCACTCCAGCAGAATGTTTCTGCAGGACTGGGGAAATCTCACAGTTTTCCATGCTGAACATTTTGCCAACCTAAATTGAAATGTTGTGGAGACAAACAGAGCAAACCCCAGGTTTTACGTTATGCCATTCATGATGCTTTCACAAACCATGCCTTGATTCAGAAGGTGTTCTGCTGGAAAAACCCCAGGGCTGTACAAGCAGAAAATCCTCTTCCCACTTTTCTCAGAAATGGAATTTCATTCTTTCCCAAAATTACTCAGAGCAAGCCACATCCTCCCACCACCATGCAAGGATGTAACGCCACAAGATGCTGTATTCCTAAAAACACGATGAAACTGCTCAGGGTGTTTCAATCCCTGGTCCAAATTTAGGCTTGACCACCTCAAATGCATTCAGAGATGATGATAACTCAACCACGAAACCAGATAAATGACTGCATCCTGCCTGCCAGTAAATTCGGTGCTTGCCAGCAACAAATTGCTTTGCCAGACACACAAATGTTTAATTAATGTTGCTTCATGTAAACTCAACAAAGCACAATGAATGTTTGAAAACAAAAATCCTAACAGATAATCCAGCCTTGAGGAACAGAAGCAAACAGCACCCACATTAATCCCAACAGCTGTCAGATTTAAATTAGCAGTCTAGGGATGCAATGCCATGGTGAAAAAATGTCATCCCCGATGCAAATCATGTTATGAAATATCCAGGAATATAACCCCTTCCCTATACTGACTGTTAAAACAATACCAAGAAATCACTGTATGTAACATTTTCCATGAATCAGAAGGAATAAATTAATAAAGAATATCTCCAGCTCACACGAAACCTGTTGAATGAGATCTTTATGACTGTTCAGGTTTAATATCAGGAGTGTGGGCCAAGAATGCAAATATGTTGTGAGAAAAAGTTCAGGAGTGAAGACCCAAGGGATATTTTTATGTTGCCCTCTCAAAATCTTGAAGAAAAAAGGCAAAATGAGGAGAAAGGGGGGGAAAAAAATTACCTCAGAGAAGCTGTGGCTGCCCCAACACTGGGAGTGCTTAAGGCCAGGTTGGTGGAACAACTCGTTCTGGTGAAAGGTGCATGGCAGGGGGTTGGAAATAGATATTCTTTAGGGTTCTTTCCAACCCAAACCATTCCAAGATTCCATGATTTAAGTTTTGCATTTTTTAAGTTTTGCATTTGTATTAAGAATGGCCCTGTTGCAGTGAAACAACCTGGAAATATCAATTACTGAGCATATTTGTACAAATCATTGATAAAGAGCCTTATTACACATTTAAAAGTACACTTTAATGCACATTTAATTCCACAAATTAAAATTTTTTTCTTTCATAAAGATATATATATTTTTAGGCCGCCAAAACCCTGTGAGAAAACTTAGAAAACTCTGACATAGCAGAATGCACATTGAGGACTGATCTCCTTTTAAAATCTTTACTAACATCATCAGGCCAGAACATAAAACTATCTGTCTGTAAAAACCAAGTTATTTCCACTTCAGGAAAAAGAAAAAAACCAAACCCACAACCAAACAACACAAACAAACAAAATACAAACAAGGTGAGGAGGTGATGAGAGCTGGATTAAGAAAGGCTGTGAATGATAAAGGATTATGTGGCAGCTAGGGGGAAAGCTGTCCCTCTTTAATTTCTCATTTCCAAAATGCATTTATGAATTTCTTAAAACCAGCCAGAGTTGTGACATTCCTCCTCAGCTTGGGAGTTTGGGGAAGTTTTATTTTCAAGGGTAAGGAGAAGGTGGCTGGGCAAGCTGGATGCCTCTGAAACACACTTCCACTCTAAATGTTTTTCCAGCCCATTGTTTGACTTCTTAATCTTTGCACCATGCTAAGGAATAAAGTGTTTGATATGGATACTAAGGCAGCAGACAAGTTTTGTGGGCACATTTTATACTGAAAACGCTGCTAGAGAGGATAAATCCCATTTGTTCTGTTTCAAACACCAAACGTGTTACTCAGGAAAGGTAAATGTGTGTTAAGCCGGGTCTAAGGAGGTTTTAAAAGCCCTTCTCACCTGGCTGGATGCAGCAGGGCAGGAATTTCCGCGGTCTGTGGGTGCCACCTGCTGCCCATCTCCAGTGCTGGATCCCTTCATTCCAGCGCCCTCCCTGAGCACTGCTCAGAACTGGAATTTCTTTCAGATAAATGCAACCAACACAGAACAGTCACTGGAAAATCCCGTGCGGGTCACTGCCAGGGGAGAAAATGTATCCAGAAATCCCATCTCAGAAGGGAAATGATCAATATGCTTCCCACTTAAGGAACCTTTAGCCCCAGGCCACTGTGCCTCACTGCTGTCACAGAAATATAACCTGAACTGCACAGATGTCAAACAGCTCCTCATGCAAGGAGAGGCTCAGCATGAAATGACAAAAATGCTCTCAGAGTAAGATAAATAATAAAATAATAAATAATCGAATAATAAAAACCTCGAATGACCCTGAAAGAATTGCAGGGCTCCTCACCCCTGAGATCCAAACCATATTTTCTATAAGTTTACCTGGAAAAATCCCCACCAGTATTATTTTTCAGAGACAGAAAAAAATCCATTATTACAGCTACTACTTCTGTTTGCTGTCTGGGTTAGATTATTATCAGAGTTATAGGACTGCATCAGAGTTTGATGGATTTCACACAGGGTTATGATTTTAGGCACTGTCACAGTGCCTCTGCCCACCCTCTGGGATACTCATCCCAGGCAGAAGGACGGGGAGATGTGGAGCTGAAGACTCTGGGAACACCCAAGAAATAATAAAATCCACAGTCTGCTCCCAGGAAACATAATGGACAGGAAATACAAACTCAATCCCTTGTGCTAAACCTTGGAGAAATTAAAATTCACATTCTCTTCAGGTACCTGCTCAGATCCTGGTGTTTGAGGAAGGGCAAATGAGGCCTGGATTTATCAGCTCTGGAAATCTTTAGAGCAAGGTTGTTTATCTTTGGCAGGTGTGGCTCAAATAGTAAAATGCAAATTAAGCCAATGCTGGGAGATTAAGGGGATGATAATTAACAACAAGCAATATCATATTACATTAGGCCTGAGATTTAGTTTTAAACAGGCATTTTCAATTCCAGATTTCTAGGAATATTCAGGGCTGTTTTCTGTTTTCTATTCCATTGTTAACAGTATTCTCTGATCTATTTCAGCCCATTAATCTGGACAAATTACATTAATAAAAGGACAAAGCAGCCAAAAAGAAATAGAAAAAAATGACTTCTCATCTGCCTGCACTGAAATTAGATTTTTTTTTTGAGAAACTATAACATATCTATCTACAGACTAGTTTCAAGAAGTAAATAATAGCATTCCATTCCATTTTACAGCTCCCTTTCCTGATCATTTCTCTAAGGACAAATACAATTCCCTCTCTCCTTTCTGTCATTCATCCTGAACTCTGACTTTCCCAGAACTCCTCCTGTAAAAGATGTTATTGCACGAAGTCCATTAGGAAAAGTTTTTGCTATTTATTAAACACTCAGCAAAGTATTTGAATCTAATATTTTTGGAGGGTACCCTGCATGATGTCAGAACTCTGAACTCGAGAGCAGGACAATAATCAACTCATGAAAAAAGAAAATTAAATAAAATAAAGCTGCCATCCATTTTTCCCAGGAGCAGCTGAAACAGGAGTGTTATTCAAGAGTTTTATTTCAGAATGCTATAGCATAAGGCTTTCATTTTTCTATTGTGAGAGAGAAGGTGAGAAGTGCTGGAACTGTATGAAGAGGAGAATAAAATTCTCATGAAATGGAAAGAGGCAAAAAAAAGAAGCAGGAAGTGAAGGAAGATCCCATTCAAGCAGTGAGGAGAGGATAAAAAGTGGCAATGACTCAAGTTTCCTTAAAAAAGAAAAAGAGAGAAACAGAACAGCTGAGAGCAAGATAGAGTGAGAAAGTTGTTGGGAAAAGTGTCACACCAAGCAACGGACAGTGCTCAGATCCCAGGGAGCCTCCTTGGGCATCCCAGCTGCCCATCAGCAAATGGAGTTTAAAAACTCTGTGTCACTCTGCAGCTCAGAGAGGGGTGGGATACATTTTCATCCAGCATGATTTAATGTTATTTGAGTTGACCTATTTCCTTCAGTTTCCCTTTTAAGGGAAGCTTGGATTTTGCAGAAAGCAAGAGGGCTCAGCTCCACGTTCTGCCAGGAGCCTGCTTTGTGTCTCTGATCATATATCTATTTTTCTTTGCCTCTGTTTACCTTCTCATTCATTTCCTTGGCTTTATACCGGGCCTCAAAGGGCTGGAAGAGAAATCAGTGTCTTTAGTACCAAACTAAGAAAGGCAGGGAGGAGAGGAAAGGGGAAATGACTCTGGATTATGTGCAAATTTCTCCTATTATTTATTTTATTCCCTTTTTATCCCCTAACCAATAGAAAAAGCCAGGAAGAAAAATCATCTCAGACAAAAAAAAAAAAAAAAAATCTGACTCAGCATAAGACACTTTGTTCAAGTATTGCAAGAAAAACATGGGAAATGAGCAGCAAGCCCTGCAGATGATGTTTCCCCCCACACTCACGGAGCAGAACTCTCCCACAGGAGCACCAGGAGAGCAGAGGCAGAACTGGGTGTCTCACCTCAAAATTGGGCATTTTGCCCCATTAACACAGCCTGGAGGGGGGGTTGATGACCTTAAATATCAGCTGGACTGAAGGAAAGTGGCTCCTCAACTTCGTGGTGAGGACATCATCAACAAAAACCAACCTAACCAAACCAAACCAAACTAAAAAAATCCCCTCACAAAAATCAAAATAACAACATAACACTGAATGAAAGGGGACAATTAACACAAATACGGGCAAAAACATCCCACAAGTGTTTCCTGCCCCATTGTTTGTTTGGGAACAAACCTGTATCCATAACCAAGAGCTTTCTCCTTTCCACCTCTGTCCTCTCTTTCCATTGTGGAAGTGTTTTGTGGTACTGAGAAGTTCTGACCCCAGAATAAAATAACAGGAAAATATTTAGGAAAAAAACCCAACTACAAATGAACAAGTAACAAGTGCAAAGGTGTATCTAGAGAAGGATATTTCTGACCCACTAACCCAACTCAGAATTAGCTTTCAAGCCTGGCGAAGCATCACTTAAAATGTGAGACAAAAAAACCTAAATTTATGTCTTTTTGTCCACGCAGCCTTCACCAAATATGTGTTTGAGAGACTGAATCAGAAAAAAAAAGAGTAAATAAGCAAAAGGACAGTCACCTGCAGTGATTTTCAGGCATGCAGGATGTGTTGTGCAGGACAAAACTGTGTTTTATTCACACATCAATGAATGCAAAGCACTTCTTTCTTTATATTTTTTCTTTATATTCTTTCTTTATATTCTTTCTTTTCATGCTTCCTGCCTGAGCAACTGATGGTGGTGATGATGCCTTTATCTAAGCAAATATTTAATACCTGGTGAGCTTAATTTCCTCATTATATATGACTTGTGTGATTATCCTCTCCCACAGCATGGCAAGAACCAAAAGGAGAGGCCAAGCTTTTTCTATGTTGGGTCATTTTTTTCTCTCCCAACAATATTGCTGCTCTAATAGAGAAATCTCAGAAAAGCAGAGTCTGCACTCTATTCTTTGAGACTCAGCAGATGTCTTTAAAACACTTAGTCTATTAAAGCTTATAAAGCATGATTAATGACCTGAGAGCTGCTGATCTGAGGTGAAAGACTCAGCAGAATTTGCCCAATGGCTTTTGCAGATTTCTGTGCTCTGCGTTAGAAACCAGAACCATCAGGGTAATTATTTCACAGGAGCTCAGATGCAACGCTCAAAAAACCTCTCCAAGATACTAAAAAGCAACTCAACAAGCAAAGGTGAAGCTCCAAAGTCCCAGCTTCTGTTTGCTTATTCATTTTTTCCATATTAACACAGCCAGAAATTTATTTATTTGTTTATTTTCGTAAGACCCCATCACAGTTTTACCCAATTTAAAGAACATTTTATCCAGATCAAAAATAAATGAATTTTCTACAGACTTTTCACTCTAGCCAAGGGCATGGGTAAGTCGCTTTCATGATAGACCTTCCCATTCAAATACCAGTGCTCTGCAGTGCTAATTTGTGCGCTGAAAAATATCACTTTGTTCAGCCTAAAAATAAAGACAAACAAATACATCCATTTTGTATTCTTTTCTGGATCTGTAAGTAAAGGGGAGTAATTTAGAGACAAATAAATGCTTCTCAGCTAAACATCAAGCTCAAAATAATAGATATCGATGGAAATGTGCTGTGTGTTTGGTTCATTAAAATGTTCTCATTTTTGACTCTATTTTTGAAAGAGTTGTTGCTTTTTTATTATTTGCCTTTGCTTATCTGGTGAATGATGAAAGTACTTAGAACCATCAATCAGAGCATTATTTTTTGTTCTAAGGTTCACAAAAAACCAGATGTGCAGTAAGGGCTAACTCAGAACTCGTTTCTGAGTCTCAGTAGCATTATTATAAAAAAAAAATAATTAAACCTGCCCTTTTTCAGTAAAAAAATGTCACCTCCTGTTCAGTCACTCCAGGCTTTAGTAAAAAGTATCTCTCTTTTTGTATATAAAAAATTGGTGGAGATATTAAATAATGCTGATCCCAGTATGAACCCTTGGGGGACACAACTTGTTACTGGTTTCCACTTGGACATTGAGCTGCTGCCTGTTGGAATCAGCCATCCAGACAATCCCTTATCCACGTCTCACTCCATCCATCAAACCCCTTTCTTTCCAATTTAGCAGCAAGGGATGTTGGGGGTGACCTTGCACAAGTTCCAGGTGAAAAAATGCACATTAATTAATAGATTATAATGTCACTGCTTTCCAAACTGAACTGGGGAGTTCCCACCAATTTTATTTACACATTGAATTTTTTATTTACACAGCAGTCTTCCCAGGAGCAGATTAATCAAAAAGATTGGAGGTAAAGACATAGAGAAAGAAGAAAACTTTTTTTTTTTTGTTTGTGGCAACGTCCTCCCCTGGACTATCTGAGTGCCCTTTCTATTCTCTCACTACAGGGTCAGTCCTTACCTTGATTTATCAATCCTGGCCCTTCTGAAGTGTTCTGTGAGCTCATGAAATCAGTACAGGAAGGATTCCTGGTCTGGCAGAGCCTGGTTTTCGGTAGCAGGGGGGACACAGAGATGGCTCCAGGGAGAAGCTGCTGGAAGCTTCACCATGTCCAGCAGAGCCAATCCCTGGTGGCTCTGAAGATGGAAATGCTGCTGGCCAAAGCTGGGCCAACGAGAGAGGCTGGGAATGCCTCTGTGACGGCAAGTTTAAGAATTAAATCAAAACAAACTCACAGTTTTGCTTCTGGTCAGAGAAGGGGAGGAGGTGAGAATATATGAGGGAAACAGCATGGAGACAGTCAGGTCAGTGCAGGAGGGGCAGGAGATGCTCCAGGTGCTGGAGCTGAGAATCCTCTGCAGGTCCTGGTGAGACCATGGTGAGGCAGCTGTGCCCCTGCAGCCCATGGGGATCCATGGGGATGCAGAGATCCACCCACAGCCCGTGGGGATCCAGGGGGATGCAGAGATCCACCCACAGCCCGTGGGGATCCATGGGGGATGCAGAGATCCACCCACAGCCCATGGGGATCCATGGGGGATGCAGAGATCACCCACAGCCCATGGGGATCCATGGGGGATGCAGAGATCCACCCACAGCCCATGGGGATCCAGAGGGGATGCAGAGATCCACTCACAGCCTGTGGGGATCCACGAGGGATGCAGAGATCCACCCACAGCACATGGGGATCCACGGGGGATGCAGAGATCCACCCACAGCCCATGGGGATCCACAGGGGATGCAGAGATCCACCCACAGCCCATGGGGGATGCAGAGATCCACCCACAGCCCGTGGGGATCCAGGGGGATGCAGAGATCCACCCACAACCCATAGGGATCCAACCAGGGGAAAAATTGAAATGGTATAGGAAACAACCAACAGGGTTTACCTCAGGGTAAAAGGAAAAAGGAGAAAGATGCAGAATTATGAAACTTCTTTCAGATTACCTAACTTGTCCCAGGCAGTATTTAAAGTGTCTCCGTTACACCTGGTAGTGGACTGACATCATATGTCTAAAGGTGTAACAGTGACTAAAGTTACTTTTATATGAAAACATCACTTTGCATTCAATCTCCAGGATTCAAGTTCATACATATTCTTTGGCAAACACACCCAGCCACGAGAACTCCATTCAGCTGTCAAAACCACCAGTATTTATGGACAAATCTTGTCAACTTTCCTCCCTCAAGTCCTTTCCTTTGAATGGGATTTGTGATGGATCAAACCTCCAGGTTAGAAGGGGATGGGCGATGTTGTCTTTACGAGCCAGCTCAAGAGGAATTAGGAAACAGAGAGTACTTGGTGCCCTTGAATAGTTCTCAAAGCCTTTTGTGTCGAGGCAATTAAGCAGCAGTGTAATGATCACCCAGCCCCAGGCAGGGGCAGAGAGCTTGTCCTCCTCCTGTACAATGCTGCTTTGAACAGTGGCAGCAGCTTGCCCGACAAACAGCACAAGGTGGGCCTGATTTCTGGCACCACGAAGTTCCAGATGCTGGAGGGAAAACAGATTGCAAGGTTTAGGAGCTAATGGTCATCACCAGTCGTGGTTGTGGTCTCCCTCCTGAACAAGGCACCCTCTGTCAGCAGGCACTTCATGGAAATCATGGAAAAGCTGTCACATGAGAATTATTCTCATGACAAAAGCACTTTGTGATGTTTTCTATCCCCTCCCCTCCAGCATCTGCTCGTTCCTGCCCTGCTGAACTTTAACAGCCCCTCCTGAGCTCATCCTGTCACCCAGTGTGCTGAAATAATCCAATTTTGAGGGAAAGGAAAAAACCCACACGTGCACACACGCTTAGTTCAGGATAAAAAATAATTGGGAAACAATTGCTTTCTTTTTTCCAGTCCCGATTATTCCAGTGAATTTTTTTGCACTGTACCCCCACAAACAAGCGCATGGGTGGTGAACTGTGCTGCAGAACAGCTGGGAAATGGTCCCTGGAATCACATTCCATGTTTTTTTCAGGCAATAGGAACATTTCTAGGAGCACCACACTCCTGCCTGTGGGTCCAGGGGTTTGGGGATCTTTGGGATTACCTTCAGCAGGGCTTTCAGGAAGGCACAGGAAGCTGCCACAGGAATATTTGGGACACTTAGGATGACATTAGCAGAATCTATCTGGCTTTTCAGATTAGCAAAGTCACAATTATGACCAGGAATTACGCTGACAGCCTTGGATGTGGAAGGTGAGATGCTCTGAGATACAAACCATTCAAATACATTGCATAGGCAAAATAAAACTTCCCTTGGAGTTCTGAGCAGCTACAAAGCCACAGAAAGAAAGATGATATTTTGTCAAAAATGCCAAAGTTTTCAAGCTTCCAGGTGCATGAAAGATTTTGTTAACTTTTTTCACCAGTACTTTGCGTGTCTGATTTTAACTCCTTATCTTTTATTTCTGCATGAAGTCTGTCTGATCACAGTGTCTAAATCAGATCCAAACTTGCACAGATGTGCCAGGATAAAACCAGCCAGGCCAAGCTGCTTCCATGGGCAGGATAAGAGCCTGGTGAGCTGTGAGGCCTCAGGTTTAGGTCATGCCACAGTGGGGCTGTGACCTCTTTAAAGTTCTATTGCAAAACTGTCTATTCTTTGATCCCTGAGGCACAGAACTCCTGAGGGCATTTGTCAGGAAAGGGATAACAGATCACTCTGGGCAGTGAAACCCTGCTCAGCCACCCGAGGAGACGGCCTCTTTTTGCCAAATTCCAGCTTTTTGGACACTGCTCAGCAGCTCAGGACGTGCACAAGCACATATGGTGAGTGTTACAGGAGGTTTTCTTAACCCAGGCACTCTCTGAGCTGAATGGAACTCATGAAGGAGCTGTAGGCAAAACATGATGCATCACCTGCACGCTTTCCTTGCCATGCTTCTTTCGTCACTGCAGGATGTGCTCGGGATCAGCTTCCCTCAAGTCTGCCTTTGGCTCAGAGCCTCTCCCCTGCTGTTGTTTTCTTCCTCTCAGCCTAACAGGGCTCCCTCAGCAAGGAAACCACATCCCTGTCATTCTCTGTTGGGAGAGTTCCCATCCTCTGCTCTCTCCTCCTGCTGAAACTGATTTTCCCTCCCAGTGTCAGCTGTCCTGCAAGGAACTGAGCAGAACAGAGGACAAAACTTTGTCTCTGGTAAATATGGGGGTGATTTAACATGATGGCTGTAAAAAAAATTATATGACAGAGTAGAAGCTATGGGTAGGAAATTATGGCACAGAATTGATTTTTTTTTTCTGTTAAATACCATTGAGTTGACTCAGGTTTGGGTACCTGTGCTATCTGCAACAGCTCTGAGAGGGAGACAGAAAGAGGCAGCTCTGAGAGCTGGAAAGCAAGGACTGATCTCAGCCCTTTGCCATCCTTGATACCTACCTAGACTAAAATACAAACCTACAACTGGGCCTTTCCCATCCTTACCCTTTTTACTCTGACCTAAACAATTCAATAACCCTGTCAGCCCAAGCTGTCTCCACTGGGATCCATTTATCCCAGGCAATTATGGCTGGGATATGCTCAGCATAAACCTGCAAATCCTTGAGCACCATTCCTGGTCATTCCTGTGCTCCTGAGGAGCTCCTGCCTGCCCCAGAGCACACTAAATCCATCTGCTGGGCTGACATAGCAGGGAAAGAAGACAAGGGAGATGTTTAGCAGCTCGTGGATCCCTCTGGGCTGATGGGATTGTTCCTTGGTTGCTCAGGGTGGTGTCAGGGCAGCTTTGTGGCACGGGAAGGATATAAAATGTTCTAATAATGCTTCCTGAGGGCCTGGCTTGGGGCATTGACCAGAAAAGTAGGTCAGAAAGGAAATCTTGCTGTTCCAAACAGGACAGTGGCAGCAGTCCATTGCACAGGCACATTTATGTAAGGCAGTGGCTGGGGCTGCTGCACTTTGAGGTTCAGAACCAGCACAAAGCCTGGTGCTGAAAATGCCTTGCTGCTCCACAAAAAAAGTAGGAACCAGCTCATGCATGAATGTAGAAGGGCAAACATATCCCCAGCACCACAGTTTTGTGCTAATCTAAACATTTGAATACAGCTAAAGAACATTTCTGTCCCTCAGTCACAAAGGACAGACTCAAACAATATCTTTGAAGGCACAACCAGGAATTCAGTCAGTAATTCCTCATGGCCTCCTGCTCTATTCCCAGTTATTCCAGGGTTTCTACGTGCCATCCCACAAGAGGAAAGAGACCTTAAAAGGATGTAATCAGCTCCCTGGCCTCTCTGAAAGAGATATAACTCATGGAAAGGGATGGCTCAGCAGTGCTCCCCAGCTCTCACAGGAATCACTATCAGCTGTGAAACCAGGGAAAGTTGTGCTGTTCCCACATTTTCAGCCACCGAGGGCCAATGAGAATGAGGGGCAGAGAGATACAGAAAGCATCAGTTTATGTCACAGGAGGTCCCACTCTGGTGACACACCAGGGGCTGCTTGAGACTGAGCCAGATCCCACGACCAAGGAGGGAAAAGTGGCTTAAAGCATTCTGAATTTACCTCCATCAGCTTCATCTTTACATCAGGGTGCAGGGAAGGGCAACTGGGGTGTTCTTCATGCTTCAAGCTGCTCCTGGACTCCCACTGATTAAATGAACAGATTGGGTCTAGAGACACAGCCTTATTCAGGGAAATAAATAATAAAATGGAGACTTCTGGGCAGCATAAACGTTCACTTGTCAGTGATTCTGCTGTGGCCCTGCTGAGTGAGCTGTTTTTGGATCCTTGTTTTTGATGTGCCCCAATTTCCAGAGCCAGCACCTGAACTGATCCCCAAGGGCAGCAGCACGTGCTTGGCAGTGCCAGGACCCAGAGGCTAAAATGAATTTTGGAGTAACAGAACCTTCAGCACATTGGGAAGTGACCAGTTTGGAAATCGTTCTCTCACATTGAACAGCCTGCCTGGAAAGGGCTGATCAAACAAAACAAGTCTCTTTCTCTAGTAAACACGCCAGGTAAATGTATTCAACTAAAGAAACCCTCTAGTGGATCATGTGCGCATTTATTTAGACATGAAGAAAGGGGAATATTTAATCCTGAAAGCTTTGGGCTGTGCATAAACTTACCCCAGGCCAGGAACAGCAACATCAGCAGCAAAATCAGCCTCCAGTGGCTTCCAGTCCCTGGAGCAGCCCATTCCCTGCTCCAGACTTTGCTTAGCAGATTTTTCCAACTCTCCTAGGCCTGACCTTTCACTTTTAGCCCTCTGCTGACTGTAAATGACCGGGCAGTGACTGTAAGATTTTAATATCTCTCATCTATCACAACGGGCCATTAAAGCTGATGCCTATAAACACACAGAGCACGGGGTCTGTTTTGCACAGCCTGCAGTTAACACATTCCCTGCTATGCTATTAAAAGACAACTGCATTGCTTTAAACCGTCTTTTGGACCATTTTCATGGCTTGAAAAGTCAGGGTGATGGCCCCACAGAGCATTGAAGGAGCTGTGTAAATGGACGTTTGGAAATGTGGTGTCCTGTAAGGGATTAAAATAAATATTTCAGGCTCCTCATGCGTGCAAGCGTGAGGTGGATATCAGAGACAGGAGTTTTAAGTAATGTGGAAAAAAAGATTTAAAGAAAACAAAGAACTGTGTAGTTGCAATTTAATCAAGATTGGTGTCTGGCAAATGCTGACATCTCTTCAGACAAACAACTTCTGTAATTTTTATTTTAATTTCTAGGAGCTAAACATAACTAAACACTTCATCAGATCTCCTAAGTGAAAAGGGGCATTCATAGGCACTTTCATTGATACACTTTCTTTGAGTGTCTCTCACACTTTAATTGAGATTCTTAATTATTTTATACATAATTTTCAGATGTTACAAAGCACTTATCAATTGGCATTGTGATGGAACTCTGCTGAATATTTGTAACTTTGTTTATACATTTAAATACGGTGTTTAACAGCTTTGTGCCCCACTATATTCAATGTGCAGAAGCTCCAACAGCAGAGTTAGGGCAGCATTTTACACATCTGATCAGTGCAGATACAAGTCCAGTCATTATTTATCAGAATAATTTTTGCACCTTTTAATCTAAGAAAAAAATGTTCATAGCAAGTCTTTTTGGGCATCAAAAACCCAGGAATCAGCAACAAAATTACTGGCATTGTAAATCCTGCCATAATATCTGAATTTTAGGAGCTTGCTAGTGCTCCTGATATTCACCACAGAGCACTGCAATTATGTTCAGAGAAAATGCCTGAAATACCTGATTTTGGGGGAAAAAAGTCCCAGTGAGGTAAAAGCAAAAGGTTTTGTGCTGGCAGCAACAATGACAGGTGAGAGAAATGAGCAGCAAGGATCAGGAAACAACTGGTCTCTCTTTGGACAGGGACTGAGATCTCCACAAAAAGGTAAAGTCTCAGGAAATCAGCTATCTAATGAATCAAACAGTCTTGGTATACTTTCATATAATTTCATCAGAGTATTAAAAAATCAGTCATCCCTTTTCAATAGAAAATTTGGGCAGTTTTTGAGTCAGCAAAATCAGTGTGGAGGCAGGGGAGGGTGAAATAGCCCTGTTAGCCCTGGCACAGAGACTTGTCCTCTCTGAGCTCCAAAGCTCCTCTCACACTGCTCAGCAAAGTGCCATTTTCTGTCTGCAAGGAGCTTCTCCTGTGACAATGGACAGCGTAGCCACTTCATCACAGCCCCAAAAGTGGCCTCAGGGACCGCTCCCTCCTTACTGCTCCCTCTTGTTCCAAGGATCCAGGAAAGGACAGGAAAACTGGCTGTCACCTCTGTGAAGGGACAGTTCCTCAGCTGTACAGCACAGAGATGGGTTTGCACTCACAAAAGATATTTAATCATTAAAATCAGTGCACAAATATCCCTGCTAATGGACCACCAGACTTTTATAAAGAATAAGGGAGAGATGGAGAAAGACAATTTACAGGAGCATGGAGTGACAGGGTGAGGTGAAAGGGCTTCAAAGTGACAGACAGGAGGTTTGGATATTGGGAAGGAATTGTTCCCTGGGAGGGTGGGCAGGCCCTGGCACAGAGAGGCTGTGGCTGCCCCTGGATCCCTGGCAGTGTCCAATGCCAGGTTGGACATGGCTTGGAGCAACCTGGGATGCTGGAAGGTGTCCCTGCCCATGGCAGGGGGTTGGAACCACCTGATCTTTAATGCCCCTCTCAACCCAGACCATTCTGTGATGATTCTGTGGTGATGATTTTATGGGCTCAGTTAAGAGTTCTCAAAGGGCTCCTTTCATCTATCTCAGAGCAAACCCCAGAGATCAGTAATTACAGGCTCAATTTCTGTTCCCCTCTCTCTCTCCACGACACTTCACTTGTGGCACACCACAGAACACATTTCTGCCTCCCATTCTGTTGAGAAGAAACCATAAAAAGCTTCAGATTTCATAGGGCTGCAACACAGCTTCAGTGATTTTGAGGTCACAGGGTCCTTGATTTTGCAAGCCGTTCTTGCAAAATGCAGAGCACAGAAACTCAGCGATTTTTAATGCTGAGAGCATTGAACTGTGTCTGTTTTGTGAAGAGGTATTTAGGTAAGTCATGATGCACAACACAACACAACAGAAAAAAAGAAAAGTATTCATGTCCTTCTCAGCTAAAAAGTTACCTGAAATAAATTCTATCATCATCATCATAGCCAAAAATCACCTTGGAACCTGCTCTTTTTAGAAGTGGTCTGGGTTTAATTCAAGATTGCTTTAAGATACTTTGAAAACACCTCTATGCTTTTATTTTCCCACTCAAAAGCTTTATTACAGGGAAAGAGCTACACAAATGACTTGCATGGTAATGTCTTGCTTTTGTAGGTATAGCTGAAATAAAGGTGCACAAAAAAGTGACTTTTTTTCCTCCAAATCAGGTGTTTCAGGCATTTTCTGTGAACATAATTACAGTGTTTGAGGAAAAGCTGCCAGTGAAAAATCGAGGTGAGATTCTGAGACTCCTTTCCCATCCGGAGGGACACAGCCAGGTGAAAACAAACGCAGAACAAACAGATGGAACTCAGGCACAGCTTCATGGAAAATTTTAGTTTTCTACAACATCTAAGAGCTCCTGCCATCAGGATTTCCAGGAAGAGGTCATCCTTCTAGGTCACTAAAATCTGGTAACATCTTTAATGGGAAAGGTTTCATAAATCTACTTTTTCTGCTGTGGTTTGGGTGGCAACTCTGCAGATGGCAGGGGCTGGACAAAGGAAGGGAATACTAAATTTTTAATTTATGTCAGAATACTCCCAGTCTGGTTTTCCCCCCTAAAAAATGTACTTGGTAGCAGAGAGTGACCCTTCCATTACAGCATCCGAGGGCACCACAGTGATTAATTTTATCCTCCCTATTGCCTTTGAAGTGGAGATAAATGAGTGGTCCAAGGTCACATAAAAGGCTGTGGTCGATCTAGGAACAAAAATCAGATTTTTGGTGTCTGGACCTCTGCTTTATCTCTGTAATAAACCTTGGTAGTAAGGGGAGACAAGGGAAAAGCTGTTTAGAGGTTACATTCAGAGAGAGAAAGCCAAGAGAACAGAGAAAGTAATTTCTCTAAGTGAGGTGGTTTTAAGGCTAATTGCGCCTTTTATTGAGTTCCAACAGTTCTCTGCTCTGGAAAACAAATAAACAAGGTTATAAGCAGCTTTAAATTTTAATATTTACTTTTAAAAATATGCTGAGCCCATTCTGTACATCGATGAAGAGATTTTCCCTCACAGTTGTTCGTTTTTTCTGCAGTGAAATGACCAAAGTGAGTGCGGAAGGGAAGACTCCAGAGGGAAGAACCACCCTGCAGGGAGACCTGGATAGGAGGGAAGACCCTTCTCCCCACATTCCAGTATTTAAAGGGTGGTTTCAAAGGAGGTGGAGCCTCCTTTTTCTAGGATTTTCTGTGATTTATTTTACTGCTTTCTTTTCTTCCCTAGTTGCTGAGATTTCAGTTCGAAAGCTAATCAGGTGTTAGTCAGAAAGAGTTGCTTGGTTTTAGTGCATTTTCTATCAGATGTCAAATCTTTTATTTCTAGATATTAGAAAATAGAACTTCTATGCAAGTGGTTCTACATAATACATATACAAGTATATGTATGCCTACATATAAGTAGGCATCAATATTAAATAATAATAATAATAATAATAGGAACAACCACTGTAGTTTGGATGAATTAAATAAATTCCATTAAATCCTGAAACTTTATCTAGCTTATTACTAATTTCATCATATCAGATGTAATCTATTCATTCTAAATCGTTAGTAAAATCTGAGACAAGTGCTTGTGAAATTTGAATTATAATTCTCAGTTCTGCTTTGCTTATCTGTATAATTAACATTTGCTCTGAGTTGTACAAGTGTATTATGAAGTGAACTGGTTCCCATTTCAAAACCTTTCAGACTTGAAAAGAAATGATTTATTGTATTGTCTTTTTTTACTTCTGAAAAAGCTGTGAAATAGTGTTATAAGGAAACTCCCTGTCCTAATCCAGGAATTTGCTTTTTCTCCAATCTCCAGCCAGAAAAATCAAACAGAAAGGAGGAGCACAGCTCAGTTTAATTGTTTACAACACAGTAATTAATCTACTTCTTGATTGCTTTAAACAAATATTGTCACTTGGATTGTTCTCTCTTTTCATCCGTCTTTTCATCACCAGAAAAAATTCAATCAATTATTGAACCAGATTGTAATTTATTTATTGTGAATGGTTCATTGACATCTATTCTTTAAGATCCTCTCAGTATTCACTCTTTTTTTTTTCACTCTTTGATATCTCTATGTCCTTTCAGGAAATTTAATCTGTTCTATGAGTGAGTCTTATTTCATCATCTTTACAAAATGAAAATATCAATCATATTAAGAGGGGAACTAAAGACTTATGAGTCAATATATTGGCCTTCAAAGCTTTATTTTTTAATCCAGATGTCAGCTATGTACATCAGTGTTTCTGCAGATGGAAAGAAAAGAAGAAATAAAAAAAAAAAAGCATGGAATAAAACATAAATAATAGCCTAAAATCTGGTTGAGGCAAGCACAGATTAGGCAGTTCATTTGTCATACATGGATGGCTTTTTTTTTGTCCTCCCTGATGAAAAAAACCAAAATAATTTAGGTCTTCAGAGCTCAAAACATCACCCAATACCTGCATTACTACTTCAAGGAAATGGATTTATGAACACAAACATAAATAACAATTTCAGAATAACTTTCAAAAACAAATCAGATCTTTGACTGAGATAACTACAGTAAAAAACCTCAGTTGCAATAATGTGGAGAAATGTCTCAGGGGCAGTAGGTTATTGTCTTTTTTAGCTTTACTTCACATTTTTAAATGGTTCTGTTTTTCAACAATTTAACAACCAACTCCTGGGGAACAGTGCTATAAAATCTCCCAACTCAAAGCATTTATGATGCTGTGATAGTACACAATACAAGGCAGAATTAATTCTGATTCTAATTCTAATTCTAATTCAAATTCTAATTCTAATTCTAGTTCTAATCTTGCAGACATTCCAACTGTATCCTAATGGAAATCCAGTGCCCACAGCAGAGCAGCTGCTTCACAGAGCACAGACTTTGGCTGACTTTGGATTTATTTACTGCAAGTTTCTTGTGTATTTTGGGTTATGTCATCATTTGTTCTCCACATGTCAGATAAGCACAGTAGAATTTCCATCTGGTTCAGTGACATTGGTGTTTAGGGTGAGAACTATTTAGCAATCACTAAACCACCAGTGTGTTATCAGCATTATTCTCCCACTAAATCCAAAAACATAGCACTGTGTCAGCTACCAGGAAGAAAATGAACTCTATTTCAGCTGAAACTTGGACTCAGGGTCTGGGAAGGCACTGCAATAATTCATGCCATCTTTTTAACATGGAAACTTTTAATGTATCTAAATAATGTGGTGTTTCATTCAGGTGAAAGAAGGTATCATGCAAGATCTTGTATTTTTGAGCAGAGTTTTACTCTTGCTTTCTTTAGGTTACTGATGCTGAGGCAGCAAATCTGTCAAAAATAAGGTTGAGGCTTGAAAGATCCATTCTGAAGAGACTCGAATAAGTGAATTTTTAAAATTTATTTTTCTCCAGTATTGGCAGTAGTGTCTGAACATGAGCCCAGGTGTGCCCAGGTGGGCAAGAAGGCCAAGGGCACCTGGGCTGTGGCAGCAATGGTGTGACAGCAGGACCATGGATGTGACTGTCCCCTGTGCTGGGCACTGCTGAGGCCACCCCTTAATTCCTGGGGTCAGTTTTTGGCCCCTGATGACAAAAAGGACATGGAAGGGCTGGAGCATGTCCAGGGAAGAGAATGGAGCTGGGGAAGGGGCTGGAGCCCCAGGAGAGGCTGAGGGAGCTGGGAAAGGGGCTCAGCCTGGAGAAAAGGAGGCTCAGGGGGGACCAGGGCTTCCTCTGTTCTTGCCCTCCCCTCCTTTTCCCCTCCAGGCCCCTGCACTCCCCGTGCAGGCACCAATCCCTTGCTGAAATAGTGAACCCTGGTCTTTACACCTCAATCTGCCTGGAATAGGACAAGGAATAAAACAGGGAATAGGACACCAGCAGATGAGTTCTGCTGGGAAATGTTGATATCTCTCTGTGGCCCCTCCAAGGACAGCAGCTTTGGCTTGTCTGCAGACTGCTGAGCCTTTGCAGTGTGGCTGTGAGAGGAGGAGAGAGGCCATGCCAGGACATCTCCAGCTTCTGCCCACTCAAATGCAAAAAAAAGAGAAACCCAGCATATTTTGGTTATGATTGTCCCACAACAGGTGAGCTTGAGCAGCACAGCAGGGGATGCAGGAGCTGAAAATGTTCTTTGCTCAAAAAAAACGCCAAGCTCAAAGCAGGGCCAATACCTCAGGAAATGCCCTCCTGACTGCAGTGACTATAATTCATTTATGTCCTTTAATCTGCACTCTGAGAGCAAACAGCAGAGCAGCTTCTCCATGAGTGGCAAAGGGAAGAAGGGAAGGCAGAGGAAATGCTGAGGGGTCACTTGGTTCCATGGAAAGCTCGTGCCAAAGCCATTGGGTTTCTGATTCTGAGCTTTGCACCGACTGTGCACATCGAGCCTATTTTAAATCCATGTCATATTTACTGCTGCCCTCAGTCTCTTTCCTATTGTTTTGCACTTAGTTCTTGCTTTCCTGTCTTTAATTAAACTGTGAGTTGCTCAGGGCACCACCATGACTACTATTTATACAATGCTTGGCACATGGATTTTGAGGCATTGCCAAATGTGGGGAGAGAGGGAAAAAAAAAGAAACACAAGACAGCAAACTATTAGGAAGGAAGGTCTGACTTAGAAATCTATTTTTCTAGACTATGTAAACTTCGGGGATTCAGCTCTGGAAAAACAAAAGCAGAGAAATTAGTGGAAAAGCAATCAATAGGGAGGAAGATATAACAACTTAGACACATGCCCAGGGAGCTGGAAACATCAGCAGGCAGGAGCAGCCTCATTTGAGCCCAGCCTTGGATCAGCAGGGCAGCACAATGTATGCAGGTGTCTTGCAACAGGAAGCCAAACAATTACTATGCCTTAGAATAAAACAAAAATAAACAGTCCCTATGACTGTTGCCCTGGATTCTTCCAGGGAGCAGGTTTTTATAGAGTTTAAGGAGCAGTCACTGCCCTGCCGAGCATTTTTAATTTTCAGGTAGGGTATGGGACCTAGATCACAGGCAGACCTTCACTTCTCAGAGGGGACTCACATCTGAAATCAGGACAAAAATTATACAGAGGAGATCAGGATCAACCCATCTAATTTTCTATGTTTTTTCTAGACTTTTTCCTCAATAATATCATTCCAGTGTCACCTATCCTCAAGTGCATCTTGCAGCACAAAATCAAGCTTCCATTTAATCTTCCATGACAGATTTTATTGAACTGTCTCATTTTTATTGAGCTGAGTCAATTTATACAGTGGTGAAATGGATTAAAAAACCCAAACAAACTCACCTTTTGTCTAGCTGAGCCTTCATTGCAGGCAAGGCTCTAATAGCAAACTTCTCCTAAATGTTTTGTTTAACCAAATGTTTTTGGTTCTACTCCAGCCATACCCTCATTGTGATGTGTAGGTCTGACACAGTCTCTAATCAGTCTCTGCAGTGTCAGTAATTTTATCTTTTTGTTGGTCTTGCAAGTGTAAGTACACAAGAGTACCTGAAAAAACCTGGTTATTCACATGAAAAGCCAAATGATTAGATAAAACCTCTCGCTTGGGGAGGGAAGAACAAACAAACAAAATACCCAACAGAATGGGGCTCAAATAGGCCACTGACAACAAAGGATGAAGATGTCCTGCAATATTCCTTTTCCTAACATTAAGACCTTTCAGCTACAGAACACCTTAAAAAAAACCCGAAGAAAAACAAGAAAAAAGAACACCTCAAAGCTCCCCGTGCACAAGCCTCAACACAGGCAGCAGCATGTGAACATTTTACACGTCTGCAGTGCTGTGCTTTGTTTTGGAAGCTGTTCCTCCCTTTCCCGCAGCGCTGAGCTCATCACTGAGCCTCAGCAACTGCTCGGGGTGATCCAAGCACTCGGCTGGGAGAGTGCAGCTCCAGAAAAAGCTTTTTCCTGGAGCAGGAGGGGAGAGTTATGGCAAACAGATGGAGGGAGTCGGATCCAAAACACAGTGTGTGACCTATCTGCGATAGAGTCGCCTTGCGCTGCGTCCTGGCAGCGCTGGAGCATCCCTGGTGCCAACAGAATGTTCCTGAGATGGGGATCCTGTCAGCAGGATCCGGCCCTCCCCCCATCAGGATTTAATGGACAACATAGCCCAGCAGTAAATATTGACTGGAGAGAAACTTACACAAAAAATAACATTACAGGAAAGCAAAACAAGAGTATTTTTTCAAAGTCGAGGGAGCACATCTTTGCTCTGGCTTGATTTCACACTGGCCAGACCAAGGCTCTTAAAATCCATGGATAGGAAAGAAAATGACCTCTGAATAGGGCTGTGCCCCACTGTTGATCTCCCTCAGTCAAAGTGGGGAAACAGGGTTTTCTTTCTGTGTTTGACAACAGCGTGACAACATCCTAAATGCAAAATGGGAAGTCCTGGAGCCCCACAGAGATTTGGTAACGGAGGTAATGGGTCATGAAAAGCAGGGACAGAGATGGTGCCTGAAGGACCCAGTCCTGCACTTAGGAAGACTTTGGTTATTTAATACCTGTTCTGTAGAAAAAAATCACCACCCTTTAATGGCTGGCTAAAGCCATTGATAAAAACTGGGAGAGAAAACAGAAGAAAGCAAGCTACAAAACAGCCAAATCCCCAACTGAAGACATCCTGTGTGGCCTGTCTTCTTTTGTGTGAGTCAGGAAGAGAAACCATCACACAGAGAAATGTCATTGATATTAATAGTGGAGAGCAGAGTAACACAAAACATTCCCAGTGCAGACATTTGGAATTTACAGTCCCTGCATGTGCCAGGATCTGCTGCCCTTTTCAAGCTGCCATCTCTGCTTCTTTTGGGGGCTTCCCCCAAACTGTTCGAGCAAAACCAACCCTACATCTCCTCTCATCCTATTGGACTAGGCTGGCTTTCTCCTGCTTGTTCATTCAGGGTATTTCTGAGCCTGTAGAGGAGCACTGGATTCAGCACAGGGTGGTTTCTGTTTATTTTAGAGAACCCTTTTTGACCTCTGGTGCTTCTGTCTCTTTCAGGACTATGGTGGTGACCAGAACTGAAAGGTCTTAGACATTCTCAGCAACTTGGACACTGAGATCCTCCTAAATCCTCCTTTGGTCACAGTAAAATGCTGTGGGTTTCTCTGTGCTGGGGACTGTTTCTGACTGGTTTTACACTGCCAGAACAATGGGATTCAGATGTGGAGCGAGGCCTATGGGGACTCCTGTAATACAAATAACACATTAGTAGGACATGCTGCTGGAAGTGTGAAAAGCAGGGTATGAAATCCCAGCAGCTGCGTTCCTCTGCTGTTCTGGCACACAGAGCTCCATGGCAAACACAGAAAATGAATGTAGGAGCACCTGAAGCAAAACTGTCTCAGCCCCAGGGATGTGTAGTGGAAACTGCTGGGCAGCGTGTGCCAAGTCCCTGTCCCCAGTGAGTGCTGAGCTGCCTTTCCCACATTCCTCCCTCGGGCAACAAAGGAGCTGGATGCCAGGAGTTTTGCTGGCTTGGCATTGCACAAAAGGCCCGTGGGGTGGGCACAATGGAATTCAGGCTGGGCACGGAGGCAGCGTGGGTCTCCAACAAACAATGGCAACAGCGGGATCAAAACAGCAGGCAGAGAGTGCATGCACAATTAGCAGAGCAAAACAGCTGAGCCTGCAAGGACACTGCAGCCCCAGCCCTGTCTCCAAGCAGGATCCCACTGTTGTTAGCCCAGCTACCAAGGGATCAGGCATGTATTCCACATGATGCAATGAAGGGTATCCAAAAAGGAAGGTGAAAAGCAGAGAGGTTAACCCAAGGCCATAAATTCCAGTCAGCTCCTCCAGGTTGACATGGTATTAAAGAGGCCAGTGTCCAGAATTCATCACATAACAGGGGCACAGGCATTAATGCACAGAGGTATCAGGAGAGAAACTCAGGACAGGTGACAGAATCTGGTACAGAAGACAGTAGGGAAATAAATACAATCATATCTGAATTATAATTGCCTAAATGAGAACCACTGGAGAAGAAAAGTCATCTCATTTGTAAAGAAACCTGACAACTTAATTCTCCCTTTTAGAGGGGAGGAGGAAAAGAGGATAAAAATGATTTCTGCTCTCTGTCTTTATTGAATAGACCACAAACATAATAGGTAGCTGAAAATCAGCTAATTTGTTTTGGGATATTTTCAGGAAGAAAAAGGTATTGAAAAAATTCAAAATATCACTTCTTAATATTAATCAGAAAAGCATCTCCAGGTTTAGGGCTTCTGAAAGGCATCTGCTCTGCATGAGGTCTGATTTTTGCCTCACCCTTTTTCATATTGTCATTAAGAAAAGAGGAAGAGATGAGGATCAAAAATGAAAATATGGGAAGTAAAAATGGGAGATTTAGTTTTTGATCACAGCTCCATCAGTGAATCAGGGACATCTTTGTGTGGCCTTTAGAATTTAGCACACCTAATAACTTGCAGAACTAATTCTATCCTTGGGGATTTAGGCTGTGCTGCTCTACCACATGGAGACAAGAAAAGGATGGAGAAGATTTATCACATTTTTGTAACTAGACAAAATATTGTGCTAGAATCTTTTCTCCAGCATGATTATTTGTGTCAGGGTTTTTGTGCTACAGACAGAAAGAATAGTTGATGTTGTTGATACCTTTCCATGTTTGTCATAGATTTTAGAGCTAGGTCTCTCCTTGTTGCTTCCTCAGGATATTCTCCTTTATTTGTCACATGCTCCTGAAGCTAAAACAGCCAAAAACCCAGCCTGAATAAATGGAATCTGCTCAACAATTAGTCTTCAAGTACTACATGGAAGCTTGAATGGGATTTAATTTTGGGGAAGCCTGGAAAATGAAAAGGCCTTCGGTGTATACAAAAAATAACACGTGCAGCTACTTAAAAACTTTTCTCACTCCTCACAGTGCAGCAGTTCAGGTCTGCCAGCATGGCACTTCCCAGCTCAACAAGTGACAGACACAGAAAAGCTCTCAGTCCACTCACAGGAGAAAATCGCCAAGACAGAACATTCTGTACATTTCACAAACAGATGCCTGGTTTGGTTTTTGGGTTTAGGTAGCTAGAGGAGATTTCTAAATCTGTTCATGCCCCTATCAAGCAGGAATCTTTGGATGGAAAAGGAAAGTGAGTTTTACAATCTTTGCAAGTGCCACCCTTATGATTATTTCATGTTAATACCCCATTATAACTATTTAAGATCTCATTTCAAGTGCAGAGGCCATGATCCTTAAGTACAACAGCCACGACTTCCCACAATTTTACCTCTTTTGCAAAGAGATAAAATACGAATATCTAAAACAATGCAGGAACTCCTGAGGTGAGTATCAGCTGCTGATCAGAGAGGAGCAAACCAGAGTCAGGGCATCAGTGTTCATCCCTTGTGTTTGAACATTTGGCCCTAACGTGGAACGATTTTTCAGCAGGGTTTGGTATAAAAGTGGACGTGACAGATTGAGCTCAGTGCAATGAGATGTGGCCAAGGCATGAGTAACAGCTGCTGATAAAAACTAATCAGCAACTCCTTCAGCCCTACCTGGAACTCACTTCCTAAAATGGCCTGCAAGTCTCATCTTGTCAAATATTTCTTCAAGTGCATTAGTGCCTGATAGTAAAAAAAAAAAAAAAAAAGAAAAAAAAAAAAAAATCAAACTGAAATAGCGAAAAATCCCAATCTGTCTTGTTGTGGTTTTAATTTTGTTTGGTGTTGATATAGAAAATAAATTTTAAAAAAAGAGTTTTACCAACAGGTTCTGTGATACTCTGTGATGATAATTTTTATGCCAGCAACTGCTGACAATGCTCCAAAATCTGTGGAAATATTAAAACCTCTTTTTGATTAAGCATTGGGGCCAGCACTAAACTTGTTCATACAGCCTCGAACAGCAAGTGAAAAAAGCTCTTCCTCAGATCTGATCTGCCATGTGACTCATCCACTCTTGACATTTTCCCAGCAGCTGAGAGGGAAAGTGAAGCAAAGGCTCTTTCTTCAAGAGAGATGCTTCTTTAAAGTGAAGCAAAGGCTCTTTCTTCAAGAGAGATACTTCTTTCCAGTGATTTTTGTGCAGGTTCTGTGCTCAGGATGGTTCTTCCCAGAGATTTTTGTGCAGGTTCTGTGCTCAGGATGGTTCTTCCCAGAGATTTTTGTGCCGGTGCTGTGCCGAGGTTTGTGAGGAGAGGGGGAGAGGAGCTGCAGAGTTAAGCAGAGAGAAGCAGGGCTCGGTCACTGTGGCTCTCCCTGGAGCCAGGCTGATTGCTGAGAGCATTGCAGGAGCAGCCCTGGCAGCAGGCAGCTCTGCAGCCTCCAGGCCACCATAAAACAGGAGCTCCTTCTTTCCACCAGAAGAAAAGGGCAGTGTCTGTGCACAAGCTCTTTGCCACATGGTGCTTTTGGTGGGGAGAGAAAGCCTGATGCTGAACCTCAGCAAGCAGGGGGAGGAGAAGGGGATGCCGCTCTTTTCCAGTGCTCCTCTTATTTGTAGGGAAGGAAACACAGGCAATGCAAGCACATCAAATTATTGTAGCTGCTGTTTAGCTGCTTTTCTAAATTCTTTGTCACAGCTTTTCTGGCACCTAAACTGTGTAAAAACTCCACAGAATTACAATCCTGCGTTTTCCATCTCCAGGGCTTCAGGTATTTAACACAGGTACCCTCAAGGGTGGGTGGGCTCTGGTCTCCGCCTGTAACATCTTGGTGACCCCAGCCACCACCAGGCCTCCAGACCATCCTTCATTAACGATCTGCTAATGATAAACACTAACTGTGCTTTACCTACAGGAAAGGGAGCCAGGATAAGCTGGGATCGTTAATCCAAAGAGAAATGAACTTACTGAAGATGTGCAGATACAGCAAGGTGTCTGAACAGAATGACCTGTTATGATGTACTGCCGTCACAGAAAAATTACATCCTTTATTTACACAAATTGGATTTTTGTGACAATGAAGTTCACAACTGGGGTCACAACTAATGCAGCAGCTCAAGTTTTCTTTTACATGAAATTCCAGTGTAATTGGTAGGTTTTTAACTAAAAAAATGACAGAGGGTCTGTGTTTATCAAGAGCTAGGCATTTCAGGATTCTTTTCCTCTATTTTCAAACTCCTAACAGGCTCTGCTTCTTTCAGAGCTGTTGCAGTGTTGCAGTGATTCTCAATCATATTTTGCTGACATAACTGGAAATAATGATATTGCAGCAGTAAACCACCTAAGCATTAAATGTCTGCCAAAGATTTCTGCTTCCCCACACTCCAGTCTTGCAAACTCTGCATGTGAAATCAATAATATTTTTTTACTGACTTCATAAAACTACTTTTTTCCTTTTTTTTTCTATCTACCTGCTCACAAGCTGAGTTCATCAGCTTTAAACATGCAGTCTGGGAGCTGCACTGCTTGAAATAAAGGTTTAGCTCAATATCTTAAGGAAGGAGAAGATTTGTACCTCAATAAATGATCACACCTCAAAAAGCCAAGTGACCATAAAAGACCAGATTGAGATCTGCCTCCACATCTTGTGTTTCCCTCTCTCGTGATGTAACAGAGCTGATGTAGAAGTCAGCTATGATCACCATTTTCAGGGCCTTTACATCAGGAGCTGATGAGATTTGTTGGGCCCTGGCTGCCCTCAGAGTTTTGCAAAAGACTTATCTGGAAGAAATATTTTGAAATTCAGATTTTCCTTCATACTCTTCAAAGAACCAGGTTCAGTAATTTTGCAGTGGAGCCAGACAGGGTTTCAAGTCAGAGCAGCCAAAGCAGAGACATGTGGAGAATGTTTTCATCAGCATTTTGTACAGGTTTTGTTAGATATTATCTCCCTCATGCTGGTTCATTGCTTGCTCTAACCCCTCCCACACATCCCTCAATTTCTTCATTCCCCTTCACCCCAGGAAAGAACCAAAATAAAATTGCTATTGTTGTGCCCACATGTCATATTTCTTCTCCTTGCTTTTTGTCCCATCTATTTGAAATCATAATCTATTCAAGACAGAGGCTGTCTGGTTTTCTGTGTTTGTAAATTATGTGACAGATGATACCCAAGCTGAAGACGGGCCCTCAGGCACGAGCAGATGAACTTTGGCACTTTTTGATGAAGTGATTAATGCATCTCTCTCACATTCCTGCCAGAGGTCACTGTCATCCTGGAGCAGAGGGAGATATAAACTTTCTCTTCAGCCATCTCTCACTTCACAGCTCAGGGTAATAACAGGAACAGCTTCCAACTGTCTGCACAAGTTCCTGTGCCAGGCTGAGCATTGCAACAACCGAGGAAAAACAATCAAAATGTTCATCCGTATCTTCCAGACTACTTTCCTTTACCTGCAGACCTCCATTCTTTAGAATAAAAACGTTATTTCTCTGCTGGCATATTTAATACATCAGAAGGATTTGCACAGAATGGATTGCACAGCTCCTCAGTAAACTTTTTCCATCCTTCTCCATCAGTTTGATGGGAGGTACCATAGAAATAGAAATTCCTGTACAGCAACAAGAGAGCTTTTGTTGTGTGCCTGGTTCTACTGTCTCAAAGAGCAGAACAATTGAGTAATTAACAAATATTTAGAGGGATTTGTTCAGTGGCCTGGAGCACAATTAGGCAAACTCTACTCCTGTTGAGTTGGAGAGCTGGATTTCTAATTGCCCCTATGATACGAGCACCTCTCACTCCACAATATAACAAATACAACTTGTGCTGGATAAATAGGTAATAACACCATTATTTAGGGTTTAACAGTTAAATATTTCACAGCAGAGCAGAAATAAGACTCAGGCCACTTATTGTAGTTTCTTAGATTGCCTTCCCTGGCTGCCACAGCCCGGGGGAGAGGAGTTTGGGCCACCAAAGGCTCCTGCTTTTTACTCACAAAGCCCATTGTGAAAAAAAGGAAGTGAGGGACAGAAAAGGAGATCTTTTGGGATCCAAACAGCCCATAAAGATAACATCGTCATTTCTTGTTTCCTTCTCTCCCAAAGGCACGTTGGCCAGACAGAGCTGCACTGCCCACAGATGAGGTAAAAGGAAATTAGCAGGGAAGTCCTGGGGCAGCAATTAGCAAAGAAAAGGAGTGAGGGGCAAAAAACCTGATCTTCAAAACCTTTCCTTTCTACAGCACTAATTTTTATCCTTCCTCCCAGGTTTACCAAGAGTTGCCCTCCCTTCCTGACCTTCCCCTTGCCTCAGCAGCCTCCAGCCAGCTCCGAGGGCGACTCAAACCCAAACCACACATTTGTGTCCTGCTGGGCCGCAATCCTTCTCTGTCCAGCTTTTATCCAAAAGCTGAGTTTGCTGTAGGCACTGCCCAATTCACCCCTCAGTTAAAGCCCACACACAGCTCCAAGGCTGCATCTTCCCCAGTCCTCCTGAAGCCAGGGGGGTTCAGGATTCACTGAGTATCAGTGGTTACAAGCTGGACAGCCCTGGATTTTACTGTCAAAATGGACAAATTCACCCTGAAATACTTCACTTTGCTTTTTGTTATGGTTCAGGATCCACTTTCCCAAGTTGTTCCCTCTGTAAATGTGTAAGGGCATGGATCAGAGCACGTGGCTCCAAGGTTATGTAAGAACACGTCTGTTAGCACTGACAATATGGAAAGGGAGACTTATCTATTCCATATTCTTAATTTGTTCTGGGAAAGAGGATTCATTTAATCAACCCAGAGCTTTCTGCTTGACTAATCTTTCTATCTCAGCGTTTCCCAATCCACATTCTTCTGAAAGGAGAAAGGGCCCTGAGCAATGACATGTTTGAAGTTTACCTGGCAAAGAAGGAGCTCTTGGACTGAAATGTGTGTCCACAGATAAGGTGGGAAATGAACACTTTCATGTCTTACGAAATTTGCAGTTTTTACTACAGGACAGGCAGACTGTGTTATTTCAAATATTGGCTGAACACTATTTACTGATTACTCTTAGATACAGCAAAAAAATGATGTCATGGTTTGGAGTTGCTTTTTGTTTGCTTTACAGCAGGGAAACCTTCTTCAACAAAAGAGTGTAGAATAGTTTCCTTTTTCTGCTATAAAATAGAAAGGCTTGAAAAACAGGTTATGAAGAGCTCTAAAAACAAAGGCAGACTTAAAAAAAATGACTGTTGACTTTGTGTAAAACAAATTGGTTTTGGTTACTTCACCCAACCCTTAAATCATGCATGAAGTGCTATGAGTGAAATAATGGATTTATATCTCCTTGGAGAAACTCACAGCTGAATTCCAACTGTAGGAGATATATTTTGGTCTGATGTACATTTAAGAGAAAGAAATATGGCTCTGGTTATTATTTACAACTAGAATAAAGTACATCAAACATTTTAAGAGTCAATCTTTATAAAAAAAGATGTTGGATAGATCTGAATTTCAAAAAAATCTTTATATTTCTTTGTAAAAGTCTACAAAACAACACCACCTCTTCTTTCAGAGTCTAGGTTATCTTCCATTTATGGTTTCATCCTATCTCAGCAGCCCCTTCCTGTCTCATTTTTTGGCTCAGGATGCTCCACTCCCTTTTGTTTGAGCAGTAGGAAGTTCACAGCTCCAACAGGAAGGCCGCACCTTCCCCAGACAGATCAGAAGTTATTGTATGACTCACTTTTCAGGGATAGCCTTGATAATTTGACATACAATTAATTAAAAACAAAACAACAACAAAAAAGTAGATAAATAAAAAAATCCAAACCAAGGAAAAAGCCCCACATGAGTTTTATCTGAGCTTTGGCTACTTCTTTTTCCTTCCCTTAAATTTTACATATATGTGCCACATTTTCTCCTTCCTTTAATGCATGAGAAGCTTCCATTTCTTGCTGTTTATTAAAGAATGAAAAATAATTTGGCCTCTTTTCTCAGTCTTTGCATGCAACAAATAATTGCAGGAAATTTCAGATTTTTATACACTTAATAGTCTGTACAGCTCTATACCTGGTCTAAATTAATACACATATAATGTGACCTGTAGCCTTGCTCAGATTTGGAGAGTCCTGTGTTATAATCTCATGAAATTTCCATGAGCTGAGACTACAAAAATTTACCCTGTTCAAGAATTCACCTAGCAATACAAATTAACATGATGCAATTATTAGAAATAAAATGGAAACTTCATAAGAGTCTCATGTAATCTGGCAGCCTAAGCCCTGTTATGATTGCATGTTTCTAGACACTCAATTTCCATACATTCTAGAAAATGATGCAGGATCTGAGTCTAAATTATTGCAGCAAAAGCAGGAAACATTTGACAGCTCTTTATAGCTTTCACTGTGATACCTGAAATGAGCAACAATCCTCAGGGATCAAATCTTGAGCAAAACTATGTGTGTGAGGGAAAAAAACCTAAAAAACTTTTGAAAAGTCTGGAAGCCTCACCATAATTTTAGAGTTTTCATGGTAGAAGTGGATTATGGCTAAGATCAACTCATGTCTGCTGCAGCATAAATTCTACTGTGTTAAAAATATGATTTAAGTGTGTAAATTGTACTCGAGTTCATCAGGGAAGCATTTAATTGGAAAAGAAGTCAAAGAGGGACACTGGTTATCTCAAGGATCCTTCCCTGGCAGGAGTGAGGTTCACCCCAATGCCCCCTGCACCACAACAGGCTCATGCCAGCTTTTTGGATGGCTTAGCCATGCTTCCACTTGCCTTGGCTCGTCCTCTCAGTGTCCTGCCAGGGACTTCTGGCACTCCTGTTTATCCTGCCAGGGAAATTCCAGCTCCAGCTGTTGGAGTAGGTGGCTGTGTCCCAAGAAGCCATGAAGCTCGGGATTGTTGGGCTCACTTGAAATAGGGGTGAGCTGTCCCAGGTGATGCAGCTGTCTGGCAATGCAGAGGGGCTCTTTTCCATATTTTCCCTGATGGTGAGGAGGATGATTGCTGTGGTGAAGTAGGGTTACAGCTCAGGGAAGGGCATGGCCTACTGCCCTGGGCCACTGATAAAAACCACTTTTCCTGTTCCAGCCTCAGACCTGGAGATTAGTGTGGCATTTCCTGATTCAGCAGCCAGGACAGTGGCAAGGGAGAGATGTGGGGAGTTTTTGGCAGGAATCACCTGCCTTTTTCCTCTTCAGTACTCACTGAGGCAGTAGGGAATGGGCAGGACAGAGGTGCAGGAGAAGGAGGCATGTCCCCCTCCAGCCCCAAAAAATTTGTTCAGCCAAGTCACAAATCTGTCAGTCTTCATTACTCAACACCACAGCTTCCCTGTAAATGCAGGCATGAGTGAAAGAAGGACAAAGGCATCTTCCCTTCCCATGTTTGCCTCAGATGGGAGAGGAACATGGAAGAATGTGGAAGGAGGCAAGATGTGCCATGGCCATGAGGTCTGAGGAAGGCATTTTCATCAGAGGGCAAAGAGAATGTATTTTTAGCACTGTCCTGTGCAGAAGCAGGATTGGAGTCCTTGTAGATCCCTTCCACTTCAGGGTATTCTGTGATTCTAAAACTGAGTAGCTTGGTGTTCTCTCTGGTGCCTCATGAGGAATGGGTGCTACTTGCTATGTTTAGTATCAAAAAGCTGTTCTAATTATACTGTGATGTGTGGGACACATATGAAATTTAAATCTTCCACTGTCTCTCAAAACATTTTTACAGAATCCTAAACTTGAGTTTACATTAGTTTTTCATCTCCTGTGCCATTACTTCACCTTTGCCCTGAAATGATGAGATGAACTCTGCTCTCAGGGTGTGCAGTGACACAATTTCATGGCATTTAATTTACTTTTCAGTTGTCCATTCCCATTTGCTCACAGGCTGTACACTTGCCTGTCTCGTGCACACACAGCCACTGCCATGTAATTTCAGCATCCTGTTACCCTACACAGATCACACTGGGGCTGGAAGGAGGAATTCTCCATGCAGAAAACAAATCCTGTGACATTTTCAGTGTGACAAGAACCAGGACAGGCTGTAATTCTAACCAGACACTCTGTTATTGAAAGATACATGGTCCAATTTCTTGTCTAAAATGCAGATTTTAATAGGGACCAGAGCTTTGGGGTGCTAATCCAAGCCAAATTAAACTTTGTGTACTTTGAGGCTTAACTATCATTACCATATTGTGTAACTCTTTCATTACTTCTTGTTTGTCATGTAATGTCTCCCTTGTATTTTTTTTTAATGAAGACCAATGCAAAATGTTAGAAAAAAGAAGCAGTTCTGTATGTTAGACATCAGTAACACTGATGGCTAACAGCACATTTAAATGAAATAGTTTATTATTCTTATAGGGTTCATTCAGGAAAAATAATCCTCTGTCTGAAATCTATGGAAGGAGAGGGCAGCTTCACATGAGGGGCCATAGAAGAAAGAGCATTGGTGCTGGTGTCTGAAGATAGGGTCAGCTGGCTTTTGGTCCTAATTTGCAGTGGTCTTTGGCAACTTTTGAGATACTTCTGCTAAAAAAAAAAATCCAGTTTGAAGTCACGGTCAATAGAAAACCAAAAATTTTGCTGTAGGCATGATTGACCAATCTGTGTTCTCTGTGTTGGGCCAGAGACCCTTAAATTACAGGGGAAAAAAAGAAAAAGAAGAGGAAATCTATGCCAGTCTGCCTGAAAAGTTGCCATTGAGCTGCATATATTATGCAGAGCAAAGTCTCAGTAATGATGTTTCCTAACTATCTCCATCTGGATCACTGAGTTCTGAACTGCATAACAAAGCTCTTCCCATTTGGATCCTGATTTTGACCAGAGCATTATATATCCCAGAACCTCTGGGCCAAGGGAATTTGCGTCATTAAAATGTCCCAAGAATTGTGTTACTGAAGGTGTAAATCATAGGTTGCTGTTTACCACGAAATGCTATGGGTTACGCTGGCCAGCACCGAACCAAACTGAGGAATTCCAACTGCTTTTGTGCATTCTGCATCCTGAACTGACATGTATAGCATTGTTTGTGGAGCTGAGCTCCCTTCTGGGAACATCTGAAAAAGCTACAAGTCCTTTTAAGATGATCTCACTGCCTGTAACACTTTGCATCCTCGAAACACGAAAAGGCCAGAAGAAAACTTGTTGGAGTGCTCCAAGTTGTTTGTTTTAGTTCACCAAGAGTCCCAGAGCTCTGACAGGACCCTGGCTGCCTCCAGGTTTTGGTTTGCTGAGCTGAGGGTCAGTTTGGAAGCAGCCTTTGCCTGTGAGTCTGGGTGATGATGGTGATGCTCTGTAAGATATAACGTGGGATGTGGTGAAGGGATTTCTGTGGGATATGCCATGACATTTGTGGGCATGGTGATGTGCTGAGGGGTGAGAGCTTAACAAGGGGAGGCTGGAGTACTCTTATTGCTGCCTCAGCCAGGTAGAAATGGGAGAGATGTTAAAGCCTCTGTAATCTCTCCCTTTGTAACTCTGACATCCCTCATTATATACAAAATGGCACCATGACATCAGTATCAGGGTATTTGACTCCACTTTCACTTCTACTTCCCTCAAAAGTACAAATTAGCATCTGAAATCCTCAGTGGCAGAGGATGATAATTTGACCAACTTGTAGACAAGTTGACAGGCTTGTTCCTTTCTCCTCCACGAATCAGGAGCACCTCTTTGGTAGGATTTGTGCCTCCAACCCCATTGGAGTACCCAGGAACACTTGTACACAGTGCTGCACACAGATTTTTTAGATCTACTCCAGTAATCATTGGTAATCTAACAGAATCTAAACCCTGTGGCTTCAATAAATGTAAAATAAGTACATATAAATAAATTTAAACCTGTTGAACTATTGGTGAATCTACTGGTAAAATTCCTGAATTCAGCCAGACTTACGGGGTTAGGTTGGTAAAACAGTGTTGGTGACACTGTGATCATGGATGAGACATAAATTAGGGTGTATCCCACACTGTTGGTACTTCTGGGACCTTATTTCATGTGACCCATGACCAAGTTGGTTATTATCAGAAATTCATCCCAGATGCATCCCGCCCTTTGATTTCTGAGGTGGAAAGCAAGGGGGTTTATTTCTGCCAAATTTCCATACTCCTAATGCAGCAGTGTCTCTGTCCCTGACCCTGTCGTTGCCCCAGGAGCTTCCTGGCCAGGCCTGGGCTCTGTGACCAGCTCTTGTCACTGTCCTGGGCCCGTTCCAGCCTGGCCTCTCTCCAGCCCTCAGCCCACGACAACCCCCTTTATGTGGGCATTTCGCAGATCAGTCAGAAGGCACTGAACAAACCGGTGTTGATTGAATCCCTCCTCTGAGCAGTGCCATCTCCTCCGGAGCCGCATTCAGCTCTGACTGCAGGAAATGGATTGCAAAGCTGTGCTCAGAGGAGGAGCCCTCTCAGCCATGGTGGAGGTGCAAGCCCGTGGGGATGACTCGCACTTTCCAGCAGAATCCCAGCACAATGGTGGAATGTGAGAGGGTTTCTAAGGAGTACCAGGCTGGCGCTGCTGTGAGCTCCACTCTCAGATTTTCCACGGCAATAAAGCCGTGTTCTCGCTGCCCGCCCTGCTGAAAAGTGTGTTTGGAGCCACCACTACACGGCGTGGAAAGTTTAGCTCTGTCTCAGTGCCCGGTCTGTGTTTGGCCTTCGGGCTGAGGGTGCCAGGAGCGGGTTGTGTGAGGTTACTTTATATTAAATATCTATGGTTTGGTGCTCCCATGCTGCTGCCCAGGCCTGTCACATAGGCCTGTGTGCCCCCAGCCCCTCAAACACACACAAAACAGCCACCACTGCCTTGCAATCACTACCAGCTTGGTCCAGATTTGGATAAATGGCTTGAACTCCATCCACTACAAATTCCTGAGTCACCCTGTTCTGCAATAAAAAAAAATTTCCAAGCTGGAGGTCCAGTTCTTGTTTGCCCATATATTTTAGACTTGGACCTATGGACGAAAAATAAAACAAACAGAATGTTTTATGTGTCACAATGTTCTTTTAATCCAGGCACACTTGTGCTGGTTTCAGCTGGGGTAGAGTTATTTTTCTCCCCAGTGGCTGGTGTGGGGCTGTGTTTTGGGGTTGATAACACAGAGATGGTTTTGTGAGCAGAGCTCACACAGAGCCAAGGCCTTTCCTGCTTTTTGTGCTCCTGGGGAGGGGACACAGCCAGGACAGGTGACCCCAAGTGACCACAGGGATATCCCAGACCCTGTGACATCCTGCTCAGGATATAAAGTGGGAAGAAGAAGGAGGAAGAGGGGACATTTGCAGTGATGGGATTTGTCTTCCCAAGTCACTGCTATTTGGGATATGGGGATCCCTGCTCTCCTGGGGATGCTGAGCACCTGCCCATGGGAAAAGGTGAATTAATTCCTTGTTTTGCTTTGCTTGTGTGCAGCTTTTGCTTTCCCCGTTGAACTGTCTTTATCTCAATTTCAACTCATGAGTTTTTACCCTTCCAATTCTCTCCCTGATCCTGCTGATGGGGGAATGAGTGGGGGGCTGTGTGGGGCTGGGCTGCTGGCTGGGATTAAACCATGACAACACTACATAATGAATTTAATTTTGGCTCCTACAGGTACCCAGAAATTTCAGACTGAATTTATCTGCTCATCTAAATACATCTGAACTCACATTTATAGCTCAATTTCTCTTCATGAACATAAAAACCTTCCTAAAAGGTCTAGTTTTTTAAGCTAATTTAATTTGCCTATTTCTATGACATAGAACCTTATGTACAATAATTTCCAAGAAACACAAGAGGTTTGTTATTGTCAAGTAAGAGACCATAAGACAGATATTGCACTACCAGAAACAACAAAACTTCCTGTTTAAATAAGCCATAATAGAGGCATAAATAATCCCAAAGTATGATTTTATACTTACATCATATGGTGGGATTTCTTATAATACTTTAAACAGGACACAAACCTCTTTTAATCTATTCATTTTCTCTTTGGCACCCAAGTCAAAAAATCCACGGATGACACACAAAGTGACCTCTCTTCTCACTGGTTTCAGACAAGGACTTTAGGACAGTGATACCTGATGTATATTTAATTTTTATGAAACCATCTCTTTTAATTTTCCTGCTGTTTGAGAATCTAAGACATGTGTGTGCTTGGAACAACACTGACATTAATAAAAAGGTCAAATAAAAGTGCTTATAATGAGCCAACAAAGCTGGGATCTGAGCCAGACATTTATGGACTAGCTTTGGCATAAAAGAAGACTTTCCACTCTTCTGAAAGCCAGATGGACTTGGTTGCTCTCCTCACCACTGCAATCAGAATTCTTTGATGATTCTGAAGCTAACAAATTACTTTTTAACCAATTATTCAGTTCCTCCCTTACAGTTTTACCAGGAATTGAAGCACGGTGCTCTTCTGTCCCAGGCTTTATCTCAGATTTGCATGGGCACCACGCTCAGCTACCTCTGGAAGAGGAATAAAGGACGGGATAATTCCATAAAAAGGCCTCCAACCTCTGAACAGGAGCAGATGAGAAAATGACCTGCAAGCCTCCTTGGCTTGGCACTCTGGAAGAGTTTGCTGGGGCAAGTAAAGTCTTGGAGAGAATGAGACCAAATGCTGAGTCGATGGTGGAATTGGCACATTGACCTCAATATTAATGGAAATACTGCTGCATTAATTCTTCCTCCGTGGTTTAGACACTTTCTTGGACAAACCCTGGCATTAATCTCCCTACGTGTTTTTTCCTCCCTAGCTGGTGTATTTCAGTGGAATACTACTACAGAGTAAGGTATTACTCACACTAAGCCACTGCTTTGGATCAGTTTGGGAGGAGCTAAACCTGAACTGAGCATTGACAGGAGAGGGGAGACACATCAGAAACGTGGCATCCAGAAGAGGATAAAGAATGGAACTTCCCAGCCCTGTGCCAAAATCCAGGAGCATTCTGATGAGGTGATTCCCTCCCTATGGACACTTCTGATAATAAAACCTAAACGAGTCCTTCTCAGTCCTCTTATCCCCCACATAAATTCACACCCCTGTTGCTGCTGGAACACGCTCCCTTTCCCTGAGAGATTTTCCAGGAGAAAGAACTGCTGTCCATAACTCAGGTTTTAAAGGACCAAACTACTGTGTGCAGAAAATAGCTGGGGCTCTGTCAATCCCATCTTCCCTGGCTCTCCAGGGCCCAGCTGGCAAGAGGAGTGGAAGGAGGTGTCGCAGGCATTTGCTGCCTTTGGGACAAAAACTGTGATTCTAAGAATGTGGTGTTTTTCTGGGGTTTCTGTCTTCCTGACAGACAAGAAAACAGTATTTTTATTTTCACATTTAAGGCCTGCTGGCTATAAAAGTTTAGACACTAGAGATAAAGGTAATATCTAAATACATTATGAAAAAACGTGCCTGTTTTATTTGCATAAGATACCAGGAGTATAGTGGCAAAAATGCCCATTCCTTGTTCTTTTTTTCCTCTAATGCTGGGGATTATAGAAGTTTTCAATGCAAATAATAATAATAATAATAATAATAATAATAATAGTAATAATAATAATAATAATAAATATCCAGGTTTAAGTTTATATGAGTGCAAAACTGAAGCTACTGTGTCCCTGTCAGAGGAGCTGTATGGTTTGGTTAATATATAAGGTGACCAATCTGCTTTAGAGATTATTTTAAATGAACTTTCATTATCTTAGGGTATTAAACCCAGCTGAAGGTGGAAAATCTGTTTGACATAAGTATTTCTTTTAAAAAATTACCTTTTTCCAAAAATGAATTATTACCACTATCCTAATAATACTGCTCAGACTTGCTGAAATTGCCAGCACAGATATTTCCATCACCTTCAATCCCATTTCATGCAGCCTTATCCAGTACTACTGAATAGAGGTGATTGGCCTTTTATTTTGTAGAAATGAGAGATAGTCTTGGAAAGGACTTGGGGAACTTTTAGGATAAAGAAGAACACACTTTCTCTAGAGTTTGGATTTGAGTCACCCAGAGAGGAGGATGAGAATTTCCTTGTGAGCTCAGAAGACTTTGTAGCTTGGACACCAACACTTCAGAACTGAGAGGCTGATATTTTCCCAACATTCCCAAGTTTGCAGGTGATAGATCTCCCAGTCTGGAGCTCCAAAGCTCCTCCCTCAACTGGGATTTTTGAATTTCTAGGTTCTGGTGCCTGTGTCACACAGATGAAGAGCTGGAAACCAGCAAGTTCAAACTTGTAGGTTTGTGTTATACCGAAAAAAATGATTCAATTTCTGGAAGATTTGAATTCTCCAGATTCACCTGTTTGGCAGATTGTACTCAACAAATATTCTGAGAGAAAGCAAAATACAATTTTTTTTTTTTAATGGATTGGCAGCATGCCAGATTTTCCAAAGAGCAGGAATGCTTATTTGTCCAACAAAAAAAAGACACATATCTGTCAATCCCTTAACTGGCAGTAATCAGCTGGAAAGCTGGTCCAGGGAAAACCCCTCAAAATCTGCATCAGAAAATCAATTCCAAGGGAAGAGGCAGATCCAAAACTCAATCAGTCTAATGCTTTTGAAAAGGCCAGGAATGAAACTTTTCAGTCCTGGATGTATTTATGACAGTTTAAGAGATTCAATCCCTATTAAAACAAAAATTAAATATCAATAAATCCCTGTTTTGCAAATCCACAGAACAAATTTCCCTTGGGATTAACTTTGAACTTGAAGAGATATTTAGGGTATGATGCTTTAAAACTGTCTGAATCAAAGACAATTCCTTTTCATTACATGTGATAAAGTGTCTGAACTCAGTTTTTAGTGGTGAGTGAGCCTTTACATCTGACCTACAAAACCCAGAAAGACAAACTGGAAATGCTGACATAACAGTATTTGAGTATAACTACTTCTTTTTTTGACAATTTGGCATCTTCATAAAAATCAGTTTTATTTTTTTTTATGAACGCACACAAATTCTATAAATGTCAGCCTGCAATTTTCTCCTTGCCAGTTATTTTTCTGCTGTGAAAAGTTCTTTTTAGGTTAAGTTTTTCCTAGAAATATTTTTTTAACTGAATAAAATAACATGATTTAAACAATAACACTCTGGCTATGTTTTATGCTTGTGGACATGGATTTGAAGCTTAGATAACCTGGATGCAAACTAATAGAAGCACATTTGCGGATGTGAATTGTTTTCTGCAAAAAATAAGAAAACAAGTAAAAACAAAAAAAAAAAATTCAATGCCCTATTAAAATAAAATAAAATAAATAAAATAAAATAAAAAAAAGTTTCAAATTCTCTACAAATTGTGAGACTCCAAAGAGGAGAGAGGTGAAGTTGTAAGAGACTGAAATATTGAGATAGATATATGTATATTAATTGATAAAAACCAACCATTCTGGGTTGTTTCACTCTAATCCCAAGGGATCTACATTAACTGGGTCACCATTGCCTCCCTCCTAAAAATCAATGTATTTATGTTCAGTCCTGAAATGGGAATCCTTTGGAGGGAGATTCCCTTCGAGCTGTGACTTCCAACACATGAAAGTGCTGAAGGTGAAGCTATCATTTGAAACTAAACTAGAAGGAAAGTTGGAAAAGATGTTTTCTGTTACAAAACTTCCAGTGGATTGTTTGTTGTTTGCTCGTTGGTGGTTTTTCCTCCCCCTTAAAATAGAAAGTATTTTGGTGTGTTTTGATCTTTATTTAGCAAACATTTTTGATTAAAGCAATGCTGTGTTTTGACCTCATTCTTCTGGGTCATTCATTGCCTGTGTGGGAGATTTGAATGCATAATGTAACTCCTGGTTCAAGAGCTGGGAAATACAAGATGTGTCCTCTCTTTTTCCAAATAACTGGTGTTTTTAGCAAGATGTTGGTCCTTTAATTTAAAAATCAGTGCAATATCATCCTCAAAACTACCAGAAATTAGTGATCAATGAGAAGCAAGCTAAGTGAGCTCACTAGACTAAAAAAAGATTTTGTGGGGCTTCATTGTTTTCTGCAAAAGGCACCAGGATGTAACAACTTATAATACGCAATGATTAAATTGATGAGAACCAAAGAGATCAACTCAGAGTGTGAATAAATCCTCCACATGGCAAAGCAGCTCAGTGAAGGCACACTGCATTATCACAGGCATAAAATGAAAGTAAAAACAAATCTTTGCAAAGGTTGCTTTTGCCAAATAAAATGTAATTGTCTTTCATTTGGACATCAAAGGCATAAATCATAATTTAAAATAATCGCACTGCCTTTTGAAGTCCTTATTAAAATCAGGCATTGTCCCAATGTGCATATCCTACTTCCGTAAGGAAATATTTTATTTTTGCTTGTAGCTATAAAAAGAATTCTTTCTGCTTTTTAGATAAAATTCCACTGCTTAAAGTTGACAGGTTAAAGGGGCTGGACATCAAAAGAAAATAGAAATGTTTTATTTCTGACTTATTCCAGTCAGTTGCCTTACTTGAAGCTTTCCTGAATTTTGAATGTCACTGGGCTTAGAGGTCAGCAAGAAACTAAAAAAGAGATAAAAGCAAAAACAAAATTATACAATTAGTAGCAAGAAAAATGGAGCTCATAAAAGAAAGTCAATAAATGCAAAGTTTGAGAGTCAAGAGGGGAAAAAAGGAGGGATTAGTAAAAGAGGAAGCATGCAAAAGATCTTCCCAAAATCTTTTACAGAAACTGCCTTGACATCTCCTTTAAAACCCTGCTTTTGTGGCTGGCAGTTCCCTGCTTTTGCTGTCTCCCAGAAATCTGGGAAGGATTTGGGTGCCTGAGTTCAGCAAGTGAACGGGAGCTTGGAGTGGGAGGTAGCAGCTCCCACATCCTTCATGATTCCCACTCCCACAAATCCCAAACAAACCATGAGTTGGGCAAAAGGGCTGGAATGTGAACAAAGGAATTTAGAGGCAGGTGTTTCTTCTAGCAAATGTGGAGCAGAGAAATCTCTCACCCAAGGGAAACCCTTGGTGGGCAGGAGGAGAATTCCGAGGGCTCCACATCCATGTGGGATTTCCTGTGGAATGAGTCACAGAACCCTGCCCTCATTGCAGACCTTTTAGGGCACATCTGCTGTGGCAACTGAAAGGTGCATCTGGGGATGCTCCTCCCATCAGGCAGGCCAAAATCAGAGGTAAAATAACTCCCTGCTGACATCAATGGGAGTCCTGCCACTGGCTCAGGCCAGGGCCAGGAGTTCACTCCAGGATTTTTTCCTCAGGTGATTTCTCATAATTGCTTTTGTCTGGCAGCTTCATAGTGGAGAACCAACTCTGTCTTTTTTCTATATGGCACTGGAGTATCTTCCTGTTGTTTAGAAACTGGAGCATATGTCCCAGCAAGACATTAAACACAGAGATGGGTGTTGAAATCACACCACTGTGCACTCCCTAATGTGCGTTATTTACCCTTCTAATTGTGGTTGCTGCTGCTTGCATGAGAGGATTTGCTGAGATTTGTCTCTTCCTTTTGTGGTTCCTGCTCATCACCAGCACTGGAGGAAGAAAAGCTCCCATTCACAGGGAGGTCACTTCTGGAACTGAGGATAAAGATATTTTTATTGTGTCCTAAAGGTAGAGTTCAATTTTTACTTCTGAGAACAAAGACTCTGCTTGCCATAGTAAAGTACAAACAATAACAAGGTTAAAATGAACTTCTAGATGTGCTCTCTAAATGCCATGAAACACAAATACTCTGTCTACCAATTAAGCAAATAACTCTTATAAATTCTCTGCAGAAAATAATCAAATTACAAATGAAATTGCTTGTGAGTTCTTGTATTTCAAAATTTCTCTTTTTCTTCAAATCTGGCTTTCAACTGAAATATAAAAATTGCGCAAACCAATTTAAGATGAAGGGAGGTCAACCGAAAATCCTCTTAGAATATTTATACCATTTCCCCTCTTAATATGAGAGAAAAATTGCACCATTTTCTATGTCCCCAGTATACACTATGTACATAATGGGAACATTCAAACAGCAAACAGAGTAGTTTTAGAAAGAAATTGATTTGGGTAGTAAAAGGCAATATTCCAACCTCATTGGGCACAAAAGGAAATAAAGCAGACTGAGCATGACCTACTGTATTAAATTTCTTTCCAGCCAGAAAGAGGAGGGAAAGGAAATGCAAGCAGAAGATGAAAACCACGGTTTGTTGTCTTGGGTTAACACTGACTTCCCATCAGTGCTGTCCCCTCTACAATGAGGTTTTCAAGCAGCCTTTAGGGCAGATGTCAGGATACCTCAGAAAAGGGACATAATGTTGCTGGAATGGTCAGAAACTTCCTAAGAGAAATTAAATATACCATGAAAAAGAGAGCAGGGTTCAGCACGAGGTGGCATTACTTTCATTCCACCAAGAGATTTTTGAAATATGTGTAGTGTTTATCTCAAAGGCAGACAGGAAATATTTTAAGATTTTGTAATGGTTGTCATATGACAAAGATGTTTTCCCCTCCTTTAGGGTCACTCCTACGTGGTGAGTGGATGCACTTCCAGGTGCACCTGATTAACAGGAATACAAAATCTACTGCAACACTTGCACAAAAGTCCAGGCTGGGAGATTACAAGATTCAAACAGAGGAATTCAAACACACAACATCCCCCCCAAAAACCCCAGAAGGCAGGAAAGGAGCCCTGGGAATGACATGTAATGTATATATGGATTATTCTTGCAGATAAAAATACTTGCATGATTCACCGTGTTAGAACTGTACTGACCTGTATTTCTACAAATAAGAAGCCAGATGGGTGAGTCAGGATCAGATTTCCAGATCTGAATTATTGCCAGTTACAAATAAGGAAGTTTAGCAATTAAGCTCAATCCAGAAGTCATTTTTGTTACTTCTGCTTTGGATTAGGCACACCAAAACCAAGGCTGTTTGACTCCCAGGGAGAAACAAACACAGACTTTAATCCCAATTCATGGTACAATGCTTAAAAATTAAACATGAATTCAAACTCACAATAATACAGAGAACACAGCACTGCAGAAAAGCATTAAAATTATTAAATTATTAAATTCAGCACTGCAGAAAATTATTAAGATCAGTTTCCTTATCACCAAGAGACTCATCTAATACTGAGATTTGCATGTCAGCTCTTTTCTTATTACATATATTTGCTTTCCCCAGTAAAAAAAAAAAAATATATATATATATACACAAAAACTAAACAAGTCCACTTCTATTCTAAATATATTATTTCAAGAAAAAGATTTTAAAAATAAAACTACAGGAAAACTGCTTTACAGCATGATGTATCATTACCAGCTGACTCAGCAAAGACATCCTTTACTTCTTTTTTTTTGGTGAAATTTGGCTTTTTTTGGATTCAAATATATTTGGAAAATGAGAGAAGGGCTGGGCAAAGCAGATTTACAATAAAAATGGCACAAGCTGGTAACTGGCATCACAAATAATATTTTTTCAGGAACTGAATTTAAGGTCAGTTGCAATATTTCCAATGCTTGCCTCTCTCTTCTGTTGGGGGAATTTTAAAATGAAAATGAGGCCCAATACATTGACAAAGTATATGCGCTAAATAATTATTAAATGAATTCAACTGTTAAAGTTTCCATCTTTCACAAAATATTATGCACTGGCATCTCCATACAGACTTGGATCTAGGCCTCAAAATGTCCTTGGCTCCAGAGTGGCTCCCAATAAAGCCTGGAGCCAAGGGAGGCATTTTCTTGGCATGAGGTGGGACTGGCCCTGCCCATCGCAGAGAATGGGGCAATAAACAGCACTCAGTTTATAATTTTATACTGTAAATGCATTAATTGTTTACTCAGTTAAGGAAAAGGTCTCTGATTGAAGGGGTAGAGAAGGCAGGTGGCCCTTAGAGAAGGAGGGGTCATGGATGAAAACAGGCAGTGAATGTCATTTCTCCTTAAAATACTGAGATAATTCTGTTCTATCGTATATGTATACAATAGAACAGAATTATATATATATCTGTATGTATAGAGCTGGTAACTGCTGTCCTTTAGTTAAGACACACAAAGAATGAACTGGAGCTCTGCCAAAATAAAAATATGTTATTACTCCAGCCTAATTTATCCAAAGGGTCCTGCACTAAGCATCACCACAAGAGTTTTCTGCCTCGTTACAAACACACAAAAATTCTTGAGTCTCCTCAGTGGTTTCATTTTTTGTTCAGAAAGATATCAGTGCTCTGGCTTTTGTCTTATTAAGGAGTTCCAAACAATTAGCTTTTATCTAGACCTTCATTTAAAATGAAGACAAGAAAAAAAAGTCTGAGTCAAACAGCCTGATTATATTAAAAATATTATATTAAAAATCTGCAGGGTGGTTCTGTACCCAGTAAGATACAGGATCAGTGATACAGTTAGTGCTGTTTATAAACTGTATATATGCTGTATACTTTTCCTGTTATAAAAACTTTAAGCAGTCTGGAACCATTTTCTGCAGGAATTAAAAAAAAAGAAAAGCAAGAAACAAAGGCAAAAATGTAACACTTTGAAGCATACTCAGCTCAGACTATTTCTGCAGCATTACCTCACTGCTGGGAAACCACTGTACTGTGGCCATTTACTGGAAAACTAAATGCATAGAATATGGGAGACATAAAAATTTAATAAACTCAAGGTAAAAGCAGGGAACTATGGTAAAATCAGGTTCTGAAGGATTTCAATTAAAGCCAACTAATTCATACACACAAACCAAAAATGGTCTTGAGAATTTTCACTTTCTTGTCATGGTTACAGGCAGGTGAAAGGCTTCCAAGAGCTATCACTTACATTTATTTGACTTGCTCAATCTTTCATTTAATGTCATTAACAGATGGTTAACCTCAAATGTATTTAATGCCAGTTTTACAGCTTAAAGTAAATCCAGTGCTCCAACGGCATTCATTTGTTTCAAAGCCCAACCTGTGGGAGAAGGAACAGATTCAGTGAATATTAAAATCAGTGACATTCTGCTGCTGACTGAAGACAAGGTTGACTCAAGCCACCCAGTCTCAGGTGATGCAATTTAAGTCCTGTGCTTTGGAGAACCAGTGGCTGGGATGCCTGGTTCCTTTCCCTAAAGAACAGGGCAATTCCAGAATGGAGCTCAGCAGGAAGGCTGGATGCACACAAATGGCTAAATATTGAAATGATAAATGAGCTGAGTCATGAAATGCAGCACAGCACAAGGAGGCCTCTCCTGACATCAACAATCACCAATTCCCTGCAGATTAAGCTTCAAACCTCTCTTCTCTTCACCCCAAACCTTGTCTGATCTTGTTTGTTCCAGAGATCCAGTAAATATATAAATAATGTCTTCATGGAAATATATGTTCTGTAGGGGTAGATTTTATAGTTTGTCTCTGGAGCCTCATATTTCTCACAGAACTTTGCTGACTGAAGACCAGGGTGACTCAAGTCACCCAGTCTCAGGTGATACAATTTAAGTCCTGTGATTTGGAGAACCAGTGATTGGGATCCCTGGTAGGTCCTCAGTCCCTTTCCCTAAAGAACAGGGTGGTTCCAGAGTGGAGTTCAGCAGGAAGGCTGGATGCACAAAAAATGGCTAAATATTGAAATGATAAATGAGCTGAGTCATGAAATGCAGCACAGCACAAGGAGGCCTCTCCTGACATCAACAATCACCAATTCCCTGCAGATTAAGCTTCAAACCTCTCTTCTCTTCACCCCAAACCTTGTCTGATCTTGTTTGTTCCAGAGATCCAGTAAATATATAAATAATGTCTTCATGGAAATGTATGTTCTGTAGGAGTAGATTTTATAATTTATCTCTGGAGCCTCATATTTCTCATAGAACTTCATCCCTGTCATTCTCCTGCTCAGGATTTGGGAGAGTGCTTAATGCCAGGTCTTCTGTCAGATTATTGTCAGCTCACATTTAACTAGCAAGTAAATAAGAGATGTAAGCACCTGCTTGAACCTCTGCCAGCTGCAAGAGCTGCCTGAGCAATGGTTTCAGCTGAGTGGTGACATGGAGCCAGCAGTGCCACCTCAGGGGTGTGAGGAGAGGGTGACAGAGCAGTTCTGATCAGCCCTAACTGAGGCTGCTGCTGTAACACACTCTGAGACACACAAAGTATTGTGTCCTATTTGCTGTCAGTGTGTTTTGAAATAGTATATTTTATATAAAGGATGACACTGAAAATCTAGGGATAAACAGGTGATGAATGCAATTTTACAAACCCAAAATATTTCTGAAAATTGAATGGGTGTTCTTCTGTTTAGGGGCTGAACAGGCTCATCCATCTCAGAAGATCTGTTGTTTCCCACAGATGTGTGGCTTTATTATACTTCATTCTCTTTTTGGACTGTAAAAGCTGACATTGCTTGTGGATGTGCCTATTACGTGGCAACTCAAATTATTGTTTAATATTAATTTTAATTTCGTTTTCCTCAGAAGGTTTGTAGCCAGCTAAGAGTTCACAAACAGAAGGGAGCTCCTCTCAATCCACATCCTTAACCACCTGAATGGCTTCTTTCAATTCCTTCAGTCCCTTGAGGGTATTCCAAGTACTTTTTTTTATTATTTTTCAGCTTTTATTTCCTCCCACTTGTCTTCCACTTACACAGAAGACTATTTTTTCCCCACTGAAAATGTCAACATTTATTGCTTTGTTGGGCTAGCCCTGAAGAAACCAAAATTGACACAAGGTGTCAAATCTGCTCTCTTCCTTTTCCTGCTCTCCCTCCCTTTCCCATAAATTAAAGCAAGGTTAAATAAAACCTTGCTGTGAGTCCTAGAACAGGTAGATCTCTGTCAACATTTTCTTGTGCCTTCTCATCCAGAGTTTGAATACATACTGGAAAAGTTCATTAAAAATTTCTCTTTTCATCAATTTTACCAATTAACTTTTAGTGTCATTATTATTATTACACCTTGTGTGGGTAGACTCTTCACCTGGGAAAGGATGAAATAAATTGCATGGAAGAAAACAAAAGAGAAAGGAGCACTTTAGAAAGTGCCAATGGATGCACCAGAACAATTTCCCCAGTTTTGGGTTAAGACCAAGTGAATATAATTTCTAATTGCCTACACTGATCAAATAGCTGAATAGTACAGATATTCCGGCCTTAATTCTGCTTTCCTTCTACATCCTCCACCTATGCTGATATCTCTGTCACATTAACACCCAAGCAGCAAAGATATGACCACCACAGATACTGATTGTATTAGTAGCTGGATAAAAAAGGAAGATCTAGGATTTATTTCCTATTAAGCAGGTATGTGCATTTTTTAAAATTTAGATTAGATTTTTATCATCTTTTCTGCTGTAATACCAAGAACACTACAACATCTTTTGTGATAATTACACTCTAACTACACACAGTTGTCATAGACATGAGGAAATCAGTGAAAGCTAAGTGAGTGCACAAAGTTGTAAGACTGTGGTAAAGGATCCTTTTAAACTTAACCAGATGCTGCTTCTCCTGACAGATCTGTGGCCATATGAGTTTTTCACATGTAAACAGCACCCAAAATTAACCCCCTCCTTACAGCATTCCACTGATGCTTTGATGGGCATCTTCTGCACACCTTGACCTGCTGATGTCTGAAAAGGCCACTCACAGAGAGAGATGAGAATGTTCTTTACACACTGGGAAGCACACAGGCTGTGCCATTCCTGGGATAGTTCAGCTCTGCACTCCTGTACTGCCGTATTTTATCAGTTCAGGCTCCCAGCTCACCAGCACAATGATTTTTGTGCAGCCTGCCCAGTTCAGGTGTCAGCTCCCAGCAGGTACTGAGCAGGGATTCCCTGTAAAACCACCCAAGAACTGCCTCTCCGTAATAATTCCTTTTCAGAGCTCTTGGGAAGCCTCCTCCCTGGTCAGCAGAGGTGTGGGAGTGTTTGGACTGGCAGCTCTCCCTGGGACAAAGACCTGCAAAATGTGCTCTGAAAAGGGTGTTCAGAGCAGGAGGCCCCAGTGGGCTCTGCAGGGCAGGATTTCAGCTGGAACGGATGGAAAGCCAGGGCCATCAGGCCTGGGCTGTGATCTCGGAGGGGTATCAGCCTCAATAAATCATTTTATCTCATGGAAACTCCCCTCTTAGCTGAGATTGGCCTTCAACCCACAGCTGGATCCCACAGGAGCAGGTGCCACAGCGTGGGCCATCCACACACCTCTCTCTTCAAGGAAGCTGAGACTCACGAAATTCCCTGGTTGAAAGCTGGCAAAAACAAAACAAACTTCTCTGACCTGGTCTAATCTTACCCTCATAGCATTTTATTTCAACACCCAGAAACCAAAGAAAGCTGCTAAGAAGAGAAATGCACTCAATGTCAGTAAATTTAACACTTCTATCTGGCTCAAAAAAACCACTGAAAAACGCTCGTATTTTCAACTCCTGTATTTCAATTTGCTCTATTCCTTAAGGTCACCTATCCACAAATTTTGTGAAATAGAGGAACAGTTCTATTATGTCTTTGCACCCTATATTTCATTCTCTTTTATTTGGCTCAAAATTTCTGTCCCCATGTCTCCATCATGCTTCTGGTTCACTACAAACTGTCGTCCATTTCAAAATATCCTAATTCTTCAAGTTCTGTTCCCTTACATTTGCCAGCCCTTTAAGAGACTTGACAATTATTAGGCAACTAAAAGTTTAATCTGACTGAAACAGTTGCAAAAAATACTTTTAAAGCTAATTTTGTAGATTTGAGTATCCTCCTCTTTTCTTTTTTCCTTCTGATTCTTCATAGTGACAAAGAAAAGGGACAGGGGGGATAAAAATGAGGTGGGAATGGGAAAGGAGAAATATTCAGGACCTGGAAATCATAATTTTTTAGTAAATTAGTTGGGTTTTTGTAATCAACTTCATGGCTATCTCAAGCGACACAAAACTTTGACTAAATTCTGTTCATTATGCAAAACTTGAGATTTACTGCAGCTGTCTCCTGGTGTGTTTGTGCTGAGTGTGGAAGGAAAAAAGAGGAAATGAATAATGAGATTTGCTGCCTCTGACGTGCCATCCCAACGCACAGGGATCTTCTCTGATGTTTTCTCAGTTTGTTTTCATAAAAATTCGTAAGTTCTGCCTTTAAATTTGAGTTCTGGCTTGAATAAATCCCAAGACTCATAGCTAAGACTGCCAAAATTTCTTGCAGCTGTAAATCAAGAGCACTGAGGATTCCTGCTATCACCACCTAAAACAATGGATTGGCCAGGTTCTCTTCAAATGTGACAAGTGCGTCCCAAAATTCAGTGTGTTCCCTCTGGCCCAAGCAGAAAATCAGTAATACTCTAAAATTAAATGGAGTTTTGTCTAGACTGATTTTTCAGTTCTGATGAATGGAAGTAACTGCACAACAGGAAACCAAGCAGTGATGCTTTGCTCCCTACTCAGCCCATTTTTAAAAAAGCCTATTTATAATTTATCTTAACATTATTCTAAAAAATAATTTTAGAACCAAATTAGGCTGTGACAACCAACAGAAATCAGAGGTGTTTTCAAAACCCCACAAGTGGTTTAGAGCTCTCTTTGTGCACTAGGAATTTCTGATAGATTTTTTCCTTACTCCTCCTTGTTGTAGGCACACTAAGAAGGAAATTGGTGATTTGCCTTCCTGCATATTTGATATCTGAAAAATAGAAGAAGAAGAAAAATATAAATAATAAAAGCAGAGAGCCTGCCTGTGTAAGTTTAGGTCACCACAATATTTCACAGAGTCCTCCTGCAACCACAAATAAGACGCTGAGGAAATTCCTTCAGCAGAAGCAAGAGAAATCATCAATTCCTTTTCCCTTGTAGGAGAAAAATCTGAGCATAATGGAATGACAGTTTGTACCTTGCCAAAATAGGGAAGGAAAGAAGAATTTAAAGTTTTTATTTTGCTCAATTTCTACATGATTTTGTGATAAACTAACAAGCTTCTAGAAAACTTCAATACATATCTATAATCTACATGAAAAACTTGATTTTTCATCCCCATCTCAAGTGAACAGGGAGTCTGATGTACATTTTACTTAAAATATGAACACATTAACTGTTCCTCAGAAAGCTCCTAAAAATGCCCTTTCCAAATGGACTTTATTGTGATGATACCTTGGGCCAGTCAGAGTTTAAGTCAAAATTAAAGGGTCAAAACTCTACATTGGTTTGACAGGGAGGAGAGTTTCATTTATTCTCAGTTGCTGCAAAGCTGCTGGTGAGCAACCAGGGCATGGATTGTGGATAAACATCAACTACAGAGCCCAGCAATTTCTTCTCCAAAGGTTTCACTCTCTGAGGAGTTCCTAGAATGTGTCTAAGTCAGGATTCAGGACAAAATTGTAGTTACTTCTCTTTAAAAAGAGAAGAAATTGCTGTTGCTGTGGAGGAATTGCTGCTGAAGGAATGGAAAAATGCTCCCATTTGACCTGGAACAGAGAGTTCTTCGAGAGCATGGGCAGGGAGAGAGGCTCTGCTTCCAAAACACAGCCTCAGAAACCATTCTAAGCCACCTTTTAGACTTTGACTATTTAAGGGAGGTTTGATTAATTAATTCCTTTAATTAATTGCTAGAGTGAGGCAGTTGCCATTTGCTACCTGCAGACCAATTGATAAAACCACAGTGAAAGATGAATTTTCACTGGATGTTGAGTGGGAATGAGAACTGTGGATGGTTGGGGAGGAGTTTTTCTGTGGAGGGAAGCCATCAGAAATTTCCATCTGTGACAATGCCAGGCTGACTGTGATGACTGAGGAGTAGGAAGACTCAATAGTACTCATTAATTTTAATTGTTTTTAACAAATTCAGTGGTACTTGTAGAGGCTTCCCAGCACTGCTTTGTTTCCAAAATGAATAATTAACATTGTATTTGTATTTGTATTTGTATTTGTATTTCTATTTCTACTTATATTTATATGTATATGTGTATGTATATTTATACTTATGATTATGTTTATATATATATGTATATATATACTTATATTTATGTTTATATTTATATTTATATTTATCAACATTTTACCATATCCTCCCTCTGTGATTGTGCTGCTTCCTGATTCGCTCATGTAGATGAGGTTTTTTTAAAATTATCAATATCAACTTTTTTTTTTTGATCAACAATGATCAAAATCATGCTCTTCGCTGATTATTACCAATTCTCACTGATTTAAAAACAGGTTTTATAAATTACTGATGCCTCTCCCAGTGCCTCCTCTTCAAAAATTCTTAATAATACCCAAAAGATTGGGGTTTGGGGTTTTGCTTTTTTTTTATTATTGTAAGTTAATTTAATTTATGAGCTGGTTACATATCTACTTCTCTTGATAAGCACGTAGAATTTGGGCTTGCACAGAGAGGGCTAATAAAGTTCTATTTAGACAAAATTTGGAATTCAAGCATTCTGTAAATAAAAGAAAAAAATTATCTGTTTAAAAGCAAGGGAACTCAAGTGCAAATTTCAAAGGGAATTGCCACTCTTTATGTATTACCTTTCAAAATTCAAATTGTAAAAGAATAATTACCAGTGTACCAAAGAAACCCCCCTATGATCCCACACAGATTGCTTTTGTTACTTTCTAATGAAATTTTTTTTATGATTTAGGAAAAAACCCTAAAATTATTATAAGCAAATGATACAGAGGAAAAATTATTGAGTATTTTCATTAATGAAAAAAAAAAGAATTCAAGACCAACATGAACAGATGGAGAGTGCTGGATAAATTGGACTTTTTAAAAGGCTAAGGTGAAGATTTAGGAAAAAATAAAGACAGCAAATACAGGCAGCTATAGATACAAAGTTTCTATTGCTATGTACAAATAAATCTGGTTTTAACTTGCAGTTTATGATTCCAGAGAGAACTGGACACACTCAATGGAAACTCCAAGTGAGAGCACCACACCCTTTACCTATTGAAACTAGGCCAGGAAAAAAAAAGTCAAAACCTAAAGAGTCTTCCCAGTGTGAAATCTACTTTATTCTAAAAAAAATAATTTTAAAATTACCCTGATTTTATAAAAAAATTACTTGATTATAAACCATAATATTGCACACATTCTGCCACCCACTAGACTGTTTTTCACCCTAAAAAGGTAAATATACTGGGAAGAAAGAAAACGAATAAATTTTAGGAGTTTGGCACGAGTCCCACGTGTGACTGTTTTTAAAGTTGATGAGTAGTTTAGGAGTGTTACAATCTCACAGAAGGAAAGAAGATGTGGAAGGCCACTGGAGAAGAAGAATGTCTTGCTCCTTGGATTTCTGCCATCTTAATAAATATATAAGCCAAATAGAACACTCTGTTGGGGGTTGTATATATTATAAAACTTACCGTGTATAAAAATAAAGCTTGTATAAATAACAAATCAGTGGTGATTTAAAACTTTATGGTATAAAGAGCTCTTTTCTCAAGGTTGTGTTTTTACAGCTCTCGATACTTTGATGTGATTTTTAGGAGTGGCCTAACAACCTCAGTCCTCCCTACAAAATAAGATATATAGGACAATATACTCACAGACTTTTAAAAAGTTTCTCCAGATAAGCAGAGCAACAATTGCAAAAACTGATAAAATGAATGCATTTCGCTTTGTGCAAATTGATGGTTCCTACTCCATTAAAATGTGATTATCATTATAAGAGGGAAATCTCATTATTGGCATCTCTGGAAGGTGAAGTTTCTCTGAGAGGTACTTTGGCCGTGCAAAATTCGTGGCTGAAACTGCAGTTAAGGCAGACAAGGACATGGAAAAAAAAAAAATAACAAACCCCCAGTTGTTGGTTTGGGGTTTTTTTAGATGCACCACAAAGCCAAGTTTCAAACCCCAAAGTTAACAAAGCAAACATTGTCTGCCAGTGTCAGCCTGTAATAAGGTCCCTAATATTTGGTGATGGATGCTGTGATTAACAAATATCAGGGTGGTGAGTCAGCACCTGCTCTCAAGATGCTTGGAGGGCAAAATTCAGGTTTCCCAGACAGCAGCAAAGCATTGGCAAATCACTGCCCTCAATTCTGCCTTTCTTAATCTTTCACCTTTCTTCCTTTGGAATTTAATTTTCTCAGTTCCCACAGAAAACAACTCTTTTTTTGTTTTGTTTTCTAGCTTGGAAAGAGAAGGGTACTTAACCAATTAACAGCTTTAAAAGTAAACAAAACTCCTTTCACTTTTGAACTACAAGTCAGTGAAGTGTAATTTGTAGATGCTCTCAGAAATAACATAATTTAAAAAATAATTCCTCAGGACTTTTTTAAAACTGTGGATATTTACCCTTTATATTGAAAGTGCTAATTCCTCTTAGTTCCAGTAGTTTATATTGACCTTACAAAGTATTTACAACCAAAGATGTTTCCTTTGGCCACTAATTTTATCTTATCTGCACATTGTTCTCTGAGCAGAAAATAAACACTTTAATGCAATTTTGCCTACTTTATTTATCATAAAAATAATAACAACAAATAAAAATTATCTAATTTTTCATTCCATTTCCAGTGGAGTATAGGTCAAATACTGTTATGCAGACCAATGCAGTAACAAAAAAATATAAAAATTTATTTAAAATTACTAATTACTATCCATATTCTGCCTTTCATGTTTATTCTGAATACAGAAATAATCTGAGGGTAGTTGATTTTTAATTAGATGCAACAGCTGAAAGCTAAATAGAAGGCTCAGGGAAAGAAAAGAAAGAGATTTCTTAAGGATCTCTATTTTTGACAGAAAATATGAGAAATATTTATTTTAAGGCAAAGCAGCAGTCCCATTCTTATTCACAGCCTCTCCCCATAAAATTTGAGATGTATTTTATCTTTTTACACTGCAGAGAGAGGGAAGAAGGGAAAACTTCACTTAAACTGCCTCTGAAAAGAGATGTTGCTATGCATGTTATGCTTTTAAAATTCAAGTTCTTTTCTAAAGATCACATTATTCTGTGAAAGTGTCCAAAAGTTGTATTAACATAGGATGACATAAAATTAATTGTAATTGTATTACAGAATTATTTTCCAGCATCCCCTATATAAAGATGAAGAAGAACAGCTTTTAGAAATTTCACTTTAAAATTCTTTGTCTATTCTGTATATTGGGATAAATTAGTACAAATAGAGATTTTAGTCTTTTGCATTGCCTCATTTGTATAAAATACTTAGATAAAATCACTAATTTTGGCATTTTAAAGATTTGTGGGTTTGAAAGTAGGTCATGTAAGACAGAGAATGCCCTTCAGCAATCTGGACTCAACAGTGCCAGAGCTTTTCTTCTTTTAGTAGAAATAGCTTGAAATAATTCTACTTAATGATAGATTTATTTCTTTCTAGCTTGTATTTGAAATCTGAAGGGGTGGATGTCTGCTTCCCATCTGCATTTGGGAATGGTTTCATACAATCAGGATTTTCAGGGTGATTATTCATCATGCTCAGATGGGTGAAGGCAAAATTCAAAGAGGAAGTGGAAACACATGTCACAGGAATAAAGGAAAACCTTGAAAAAATATCAGTTTGATGAAAAGAAAATTTCCATCAGATTAAAGATTCCGTCTCCAAATGTGGTGTTAGAAAATGCAGGAAGGAAGTCGCAAATAAAAGCTGCCACCTCAGGTTGGAAGAGTTGCAAGAATGGCACCAATTTCTTCTGTGCTGCTTCATATTCTTACAAAATAGCCCAGATTAAGGCTTTTGGTCACTGAGGAAATGCTGGATCTCATGTAACTCTACCCAACACAGGAATTACAGCTGGAGCTTTGGAAATGACTATAGTGGAGCCAGGATTTCAGCCTGGGTCCCAAAATTTTCTGGGGCAGCACAGATAAATGACACGACCACATTACACCTGCTGTGAGGCTTACACACAATTACCTTCCATCTCTGTTTATTTTTTAAAATCTGTTTATTAATTTTCTGTGTAATAGAAGCACTGATGGGGGTGGATTCTTATAAAGATTTCAGCTGAGAAACTTTCCTGCTTCTCCCTGGCACAGCCACGTTCCCTTTGCAGTGAACTACTTGGAAAATAAACTGGCCCAGTCACTTTTTTTCCTGGTCATGTCCAGTCCCTTTAATCTTTACGTTCACGAGAATTTGGATCAAATAATTCTAGTCTCATTTCTATGTGGCAAGTCATGAATTCATCTTTTTTTAATGGTTAGGAGCTCTTCTCAGGTCTTCACAGAATCATCCAGCTTGGAAAGGACCTCCAAGATCATCGAGTTCCACCTGTGACCAATCCCCACCTTGTCACTGACCCATGGCACTGAGTGCCACATCCACTCCTTCCTTGGACACCTCCAGGGATGGGGACTCCAAACCTCCCTGGGCAGCCCCTGACAATGCCTAAACCCCCTTGCAATAAAGAAATTCTTCCTGATGTCCGACCTTTCTAACTGGTTTCTGTTTTCAGAACAAATCATCCTAAATATTTCTGTCTTAAATTTACCTGTGAAGGTAATAAGCAGCATAAACAGCACCATATAAAATATATGTATATATTAGCACAAGCATCTCCTGATATTTTCTTAGTGAAACTTTATGAGGAGCTTCCATTACCTCTGAAATCTCATAGATGACTCAGATGTATTGCATCTCTATCATCAAAAATGCTGTCACTTGAAATTATGAAATTGTTGCACCTCTACAGACTATTTAAAATATATATATTTAAGGTTTCTAAGTGGATTTCAATTGCAGATATCAAACACTTTGGAATTTAGGTTGAGCCTGTTCATATTATCCTTATGGATTAAAAATAATTCAGTTGAACACTAAAAATAATTAATTAATTGAACACTAGCTTACAAGGCACCTGAGGAAATGTATATTGATAAGGCAGATTACCTTGACCCTAATCCCATCTCAGCCACATATTCCTCAGCCATGTCTTGAACTGAATTTTTAATTAAGAATAATGAGTATGGATTAAAATTATGCCTTGCAATGCAAGAGTAGGCCTCCCATGGAGTTCCAGGGAATCTGTGTGCTTATGTCAGAAGACAGAAATTGGCTGAATATATTTAATAAAAATCATCTCTTTTCCCTCTGCCTCGTAGCAGATTCCCATTTGTAACCTTGGGATCGCTCATGATTAACAACCCACATGTGTTAGAAATTAAAACTCTCTTTCTCCCTATCATGTCCCTGCATCCATTAATAAACATGTTTGTAATTAAAATCTCATCCCTTTGCCTTCTCCTTGCCAGTAGCAGATTCTGGACACTGATCCCACTTTTATGAGCCATGACAAATAGACCTGAGGTTAAAATCATCTTTCTCCAGCTCGAGAAGTCCTTTGCCACCCTGTTTTCCTCTCGGCTCCTTGCAAATGTTTTGGCAGCAGCACTGACTCCTCTGCAACGCATCTTCCAGCCTGGCTGCCACTTGTCTGAGCTGCTCAAAAGCAGGAACAAACCAGGCTGCTCAGGAGGTCAGGAGTCCCTCTGCCGTGTGCATCCTGAGCCCCCACACTATGCAAGAGCAAATCAACCGGGGAAAGGGGAAATCTGAAAAAAAAGGGCAGAATCGTGATTTTCGTGCCAATTTATGCATTGGTAATTGAAAATTGATCTCATGAGCTCATGGCTTTGCAGCTGAAGGATGGTTTTTCCTTGACTGTTCCCCTCTTCCAGGACATTTGGAACAGGCAAAACCTTGTCAGTGCTGTTGTTTCCTGCAGAACCCTTGAATATGCAAATGCTACTCCTAAAGGTCTGTACTGAAAAATGAAGACAGATGGGTACCTCCATAAAAATACAAAAAAATGCCAAAAATACTATTTGGTTTTTGATTACCCAGACACAAATGACAGTTGTACTTTGGCCTTCCTTCTGGAGAGAATCACAATCTGGGATGGTTTTATGATTCTCCTGAGGCCTCCTGAGTTGCACAAATTTAAAACAAGGGCTTTGTAGGCACAGGGCCCTCCACGGGTGCGAGAAGGAGGAATGCTGATTAATGGAACCCAGGGACCAATAAACAACTCCTCAATCTAACACAGCCAAGCAAATGAAGACAGTGCACATAAATCAATGGCAACATTTCCATTTCATCTCCCCCCAGAAATGCTCAACAGCCAATTTTTTATCAGTGAGTAAAAGTGGAGGTGGGAGGCTCTAATGTAATTCAGTTGCAGAAGCCCTCAAGAAGGACATTCCAGGGGCATTTAAAGGGAAAAAAAGTCTTGTGTCAACACTCAGATCATGCTGATACTCAGCTGTGCTACTTTGAGTTGCAACAGAAGTTCCCAAGGCCTCTTGTTTATCTCTAAAGTGTCTGGAGATCACGCAGTGACTTGGATTAGTTTGAAATCACATCACAGATGCTGCAGCAGACATGGTATTTATAAATGGAAACATTCATAAAAGGGAAATGTTTATAAAGGTTACAAAAATGACAGAGCTGTCTTACCGTGGCATGGAAAATACAAACCGAACCGAAAGCCACAAACCAAAGCAAACAACCAAACAAAAACCTGACACAGACACAGCAAAAAAAAAACAAACAAGAAGGAAGAGGATCCCTGAACAGGGTAGGAAATTGCACTTGAAAGGGGGGAATAGATCCATGGGCTTCAGGAAGCAGGAATCCCAGTTTCAAAGACAGGAGTGTGTTCAATAATGACCTGTCAGAAGTTTCTCAGAAGCAGAAGAGAATCATCCTTGAGGAAGATGATGAAGTGTGAGACAGAGACAGAAAGAGGTGCATTTATTTTGGAAGTGTGAGTTGTCTCCACAGTCCTCCTTGGATCCAGGAGGGATCAGCCTTGGAGAAGTGGTTTACTATTTATTGTTCCTCACACACCATTTTTTGAATGAGTTATAGAGTCATAAGAATCAGATTGGAAAAATCACAGAATTAGGCTGGGAACGGCCTCTAAGATCAAGTCCAACCCTGTGCTTTGTAATAAAGAGAATTTTGACCTCTGACCACCAGTCTTCCACTCTGTTGAGGAGGAAGGTTGTAGGATGTGAGCACACGACATGGGAAACTAGAATTCCAGCTGGGATTGGAAGTTAAGACCCAGTTCCAAAGTTGGAGAATTATACAAGTCAGGTAATCACTTCTGGTGTGGGATGTGATAGTGAGGAACAGAAAAATTCACAGGTGCGTTTTGCATAGAGAAAAATGTCCCATCTATACCTCCTAGTGAAAAAACCCAATCATTTATAGAAGCTATAAGGGATTGATCATCCTTGTAGGGTATTTCAAGTCCAGTCAGAAATTCTATAGTAGAGATGCATAATTCTGTATAAGCTTTTTATTTGTAGGAGGACTTAAGGAACACACAGATTTTCTGAGCCCTCATTATATAGGATCCTGCAAACCCATCTGCCACCCTAACTACACAATGTGGGTGGACTTTAAAATGAAATTATAAGAACTCAGTTCAGAAAAACAGCATTTAGGGCATTTTGGAGGTCTCAAAGGAATTTACTGGAGTCCAGATTTGGGCTGGTATAGCAAGGGCAGTGTTTTTGGAAGGGTTCCTGCTGGCTGTCACATACCACAGGCCTGTTCTCAGCTGAAAGCTGCAACCATTCAAATGCATTTTGGATGCTTGAACTTGTAAAAATTGACAATATTCGTAATAATGATCATGTAAAGTACCAAGGAAAAACCAAATTACTTCCTTAAAAATGGAAACCTATTATATAATCAAGTACTTTTTTTTTTCTAAGAAGAAAGTTATATTCTATTTAGTTAACAATATTAAATATTCTAGTCACGTTTAATGCAGAAACCAAGGCCTATTTGCCATGCAAGCAGCACAATCTCCAAGGAAAGTCTTCTCATATTAAATGCAATATTTGGTTCCAGTTCCAGGGAGCTGAAATTTTATTACTGCATTCCTTAAAAACAACATGAGCCTTGTAACAATTATTAGTGATTATAATCAAGGTCAAGATAGGTGACATTTCCCATGACCTGCCTTGAAATGTTTGAGTTTTCTCCCATTTGCTTGTCCTGGACTTTGCATTTGTCAGACCAGGCTTCAAGTTTTCATGGCTGAGGGATTTTTGGGGGGGGTGGTGTGAGTTTGTTATTTTGGTTATTTGATTTTTAATGGGATATTTTGCCACTGTGCTCTCCCGGGGAAAGTACAATATCTTAAGGTGTGGGAAATACACACCCATCATATGTGGTGGGCTATCAAACAGATATTTAACAAAATTCTATTGGTTTTATTACCTCTTGATCAGCTCTCAAACCACCAATAATTAGCAGTTTTAGCTTGGCCATCTAATTGTAGCAAAAGAGTTCCTGACGAGAAGCCTCCACTTTTAAATAAAATTGTAAATGCACACTCCAAGGATATTTTAAGCTTCAGGAATGTCTGTTTAATTTAAATAGACCTGGGGGTCCTTTATAACCTAACTCTTTCCACTCTGTTCTTTAGGAGCCCCTCACCATTACCTGAAGGGGCACCTGCTGGAAATGAAAATCAAGAATAAAAATAATTACAGGTGGTTTCTGCTAAGTGATGGCTGCATCTGCAGCAATTTAATGCATGTGATCATGTAATTCCTGCAGCAAATTCTCTTTATAATCAACACTTATATCAGCAAGGTTATTCTTCTTGTTCTTCTGCAAAGTGTTCTGATTTGGATTATTTTTATTGGGGAACTTCTTAGTGCCTTAGGTAAAGGGTTCTTTTTCAAGTCCTTAAAAAGGCATTTTCTAATTACTGCACTCACCTGTTTTCTGTAAATATAACACCTAAAATCTTGTTTTTGCTTTTAGTTCCACTTCTAGATACAAGCTGAAAGGACTGTTATTCCTTACACACTGGGAAATAAATTTTAGGGGGAAAAAAAGCAGAGGGAGATGTGGAGGTTGAAGAACAGTGTCAAGGTGTGTGTACATCCAAGGGAAAACAACTTCCAACATTTGGCCACTTGCTCTTAAATGATAACAAATAAGTAAGAGTTACACTGTCAAAACCAATAATGTAGCACACAAAGGACATTATTTAGCTGTTGATTAAGATATTTCCTAAACAGTTCACACATCCTAATTCTCTGCAGGTTTTTCATGCATGGTGCACGTTTCTGTTGATGCATTTTAGGATAATGACATCATAAAATTCTTGTCATTCAAGCTTCAGTTTAGTAAGTACAGACTTGTCTCAGTACTTGGGAATATCCTGAAATTCAAATCTGATCTCAAGTTTAAGCATCTCTATGAGTTACCCCATTAGAAAAGGAACAGAACACAGGAGAAAGATAAATATCACAGGAATTAAAAACGTTTTGATTATTTTTTTACACACTTCATACATAGCAGATATGAATGAGATAGCTCTTGATTTTCCTTGCTTCTTCAGTGATCCTTTCATGATCAGGTGCAAAATTAGAAGGGAATACCATGGAAGTGAAAGTTGGTGATAGGATGTTATTTCATCAAAGTTCACAAAAGTTCTCTCACCTTATTGAAGTTTAGTGCATTGTGTCTTGAGTTAATGGAGTTCCCTGAGGTAACCAGAGAGAAAATAATGGGATTTATGTGTGCTGAGAGTTTAATAGAGGACAGAGGCTAAATCTAAAATATATTCAAAAATTACTCCCCAGTTAATGCTCACACAGAGACTCTCCAAACCACAGCAGCCATCACCTTCTATTAATTACAGTTAATTACAGTTTTATTTGGGTGTCCTGCCTTTTATATCCAGCAAAAAAAGCTGCACCAGCTCCAGGAGCTCAGGTGTTGTGCATGAATCAACCACAGTCATGACTCTTCCACAGCTTCTGTTGGTGTATTTTTGTATTCATGTATGTATATATTTATGTATTTTTAAATATGTATATGGAAGACTTGTTACATGTAAGGGGCAGAAGAGAAAAGGATGAGAAAAATCTTTATTTGAAGGGGTCAAGAAAGTGAACAGGGTTAAAAAGACGCTTGGAAAAAATAATGATTAAAGATTTCTTCCACTGCTGTAAACACTACTTACACACCAATTCAAAGTGAGAGCCAAAGACATGGCTCTCATTAGTTCCAGCAAAACACAAGATAAAAAAGAAAGAAAATAAATATACCATAAAGCACAGAGTGATTTTAACCAGTGACACCAAGTATGCACTGAGTCAGTACAATCCTAACACGAGTGAAAATGCTGCAAGTGGCTCCTGTTGACACTGAATTTCCCTGCTGCTGCTGGTTTCTCTCTCCATATCTGATGATGCAAAGGCTTTTCAAGAGCAAAACACTTTAAAATATTTTTATACCTCCACATTATATTAAAATCTCTGAGAGTACCTAAATAGGTGTATCCCAAATCCTTTTTTTTTTCCAGTTAATTTTGTGCTTATTCAACATGAATTCCCCTGAAAGGGAACAGCTCCTCTACACTGAGCAGATTCCCATTTGTTCTTATCCAGAAAGCACACCTGGAATATATCACTCACTGCTGCCTTTTCTGCTGCTGTGCAGGGCACTTAGATAACAAAGCCACAGTGGGAGAATCAGCTAAGACACAAACATGAGTGCAACTTTTAATTCAACCTTGAAAAGAGGAAGCATCAACACCCTAAAGAGAACCAAAACCAAAAAAGGAGCTCAATGCTACACATAGGGAGTGGTTTTTTCCAAGTCCTCTGAATAATTTTCTTAATATTTTTAAAAGCTGTGTGGTACTGCACAATAGAAGAGGAATTATGTTACACTTTCAGATGAGGTGTGCTGAAAGAGCCAGGGCTGATGCAGTTTGCAGCCTTGGAGTTTGTGTTCTCATTTCAGAGCTCTCTGCCAGCCTGAGGGAGAAGCAGCAGAGTTCCCTGTGTACGTGACCCCTCCAGGATCTGCAGCAGGCACTGGGAATGTGCTCAATCTCCACCAAACCCAGGCAGAGATTCCAGTGGCCAGATAGCAGCTCTGTTTATCAGCCTGTAAACAAAATTCACTGATAAAACTGGCCTTTTCTTCTTTTCCATAAATCTCCCCTCTGGATTTTTTTCTTTTTCCTAACAACTGTCACGATGCTGATGAAAAACAATCTCTTTGCCTTTTTGAACCTGGTGTCTCTTACGACAGCAATCTTTTATAAATCCAAAGAAAGCAGGAGAGCAGTGCTTTAAGGTGGTTTTTTAGGGTTTTTTAAAGATAAAACCCAGTAATTCCAGCTGAAATAAGCAACGAAAAACTGTTGCACTTAATAGCTGAAACAGTTGGCTTATAAATAGGTTTGGAAGCAGCCTGAATTATTTCAGGGAAGTTAAGTGGACTATACCCAGCTGCAAGTTTAATATCCAAAATAATACTGCTGATACTGGATTTTCAGATTCCCTCACTTAGTTTGTAAAAGGATGACATCAGCAGAAGCCTTACTGGGATTTCTGGGTGTTGAAGGGTGGTTTATCTACAATTTTCAAACTAGACTGAGACAGAGAACATCTAAGTGGGCACAGCATGAGGCAGGACTAACCAACCCCTGCTTAGTGGTGCTGGAAATGTGATTATTTCTTCACAACATTTGAAAAGTCGGTTTCACCTTCCCCGAGTTTCATTTTACATAAAATCCACATTTAACAGAACAGATGATCAAGCAAAAGCAAAGCAAATGTGGAACTGTGAGAGCTGCTCGTCATATTCATAATTCTTTTTTTGTGTGTGTTTTGCCCTTCCTTTCTGTTGCTCCCATTCCATAATAAATCCTTAAAAAACCCCAATTTAATGCTTCTTTAGCACAGTGAAACACGGGGAAATGCAGATATCTCTAGAGAGCAGCTCAGTGAGCACTGAAATACACTAAGGGAGGGTGGAGAGTAATTTTTATTTGAATTCCATTCCCAGCTAGCAGAGAGAATCTAATGAGCTCCCACCAGGCATCGTCCCTCTGCAGATTAATCTCCATTATGGAGCACAGCCCATAATGGGGCATTAATTGTCACCCATCACAAGCAAATTCTTTTTCCAATATCAAATCTCTCTGGATGCTTCACAAAAAGGGAGGAAAAGGTGACCTACTCATAAAAATGCCTCAGGACATTACAAAAAAATACTGAATGGTAGATAAATATACCTTAGGCACCAGCCCAAATTTTGAGAGCAAAATCCATTCTCTGTAGTATTTTCCTGCCTTGGAAAATGGTCTCTTCAAAACAATATTGAAGAGGATAGAAAATAATATTAAATATGTTTTATTTCCCCTTGATACGGCTGTAATACCTCTCTGTGTGCAGCATTCTTTCTCCATCAATGTGTATTCCATGCCCACAATAATAAGATAGATTTTGTTAAGGGTTTGTCAGCCCATTCTCCTAAAGGCATTCCCAGGGGATAACAGGGGAACAGGCAGGGATATGGCTGTGACCAGAGGTTACATCAGAAGACACTTCTGGTAGTAAAAAACACTACTAAATACAATGCTGTTGGACTCTTCAACTTGAATGACGATAAATATGTAAATATTTATGAAATATTTATGAATATTATGTAAATATCCATGACCATTGAGTTTGGTGAATAACTGGTGAAAAAATACCTGTATTTTTTCATACATATGATCATACATTTTCAAATGTTTATACAGCTTTGTATGAACAAACCTGTATATAGAACAAAAAGTTCTCAGGGATCTAGAGAGCCACATTTCCACTGAAATTGCAGTGGTTTGGGAAGAGTTGATGGCAGCCACAGCCAAAGACACTTCCCAAGCAACAGGCTGAGTCTGCTTTAGTAACTTTAGTCTTTATAGAATAAGTGGTTTCTTTTGGTCTCAAAAATCAGCAGTATTTCAAAAGGGACATAAATAAACAGTGATTAACACTGAGAGCATCCTACCATGGAACCATTAAGGTAGAAAAAGACCTTTAAGTTCAACCTGTGACCAAACACCACCACATCAACTAACCCAGAGCACTGAGTGCCACAGCCAGTGGTTTCTTACACCCTTCCAGGGATGTGACTCCACCACTTCCTGGGCAGCCCCTTCTGATGCTTGACCACCCTTTCAGTGAAGAAAATCTCCCTCATGTCCAACCTGAACCTCCCCTGGTGCAGCTTGAGTGGATTTTGTAGTCAAAGTTTGCATTCACACATGTCAGAGGAGATTTAACAGAACACAAAAACCACATGACAGAGAGAATTCTTAATTTGACAGGTAACCTGTCTAGTGTTTTATCTAGTGTTTTACAGGTGGATTTCCTTGGTCAACCTATTTTTTTCGGTACAAAATTCTAAATCTTCATTGCCCAGCATTGCACAATTTTTAACAGTATTTTGCCATCATAACTCTTAGGACAGGTACAGAGTAGGACATACAACAGAGTAACTTTGTTTTCCTGCTGCTTCATTAACCTTGAACAATGGGGAAAATTGCCCAGGAATGTACATTTCATGAATAGGTGTGGTGGTCACTGGGAGGAAAAATGAAAGCACAGAAGCATTTCCAGGTCTGTAAATGAGCCTGAGAGAAGCAGATGGAACCGTGTCCTCCCTCTGATAAAACCATTATCTCCATGCTCAGGGCATTTCAGGATAGCTGCTGGAACATCTGATGAGGTGTTTACAAGGAAAATTAGAGGCACCTTGCATTGCTGTGCACTGAGCACTTACCCAGATCTAGGAGCATTTATTGGGCAGGAATTTGTCCATGAGTGATAAAAGGGGAAATTCTGATCTCATCTCATAGCAGGAAACTCAACAGATATCCAGGATAAAAGCTCAAATAATTATGATATTTTTTGCTCATGGAATTCACTCTGAATCCCTCTGAAATAATGGACAAGAGAGTTGACACAGATCCTTGGAAAGCATCAGTCTGAGAAATCAAATTTATAACTCATGTCTCCAGCTAAGCAAGTGATCAACACCCTTGCAATGAGGGAGAGGGGTGGAGAATAATCTGAAAAAACCTTTAAAAATTAAAATGAAGCTCCCTTTGAAGGAGATAATTCTGTAACTATGGTTGGTCAAGGAGAAATAATTCTGAATTTAGAAAACCCCCTTGAAGAAATCAGCCACTAAAATATTTTCTTCTTTTCCTGCCTAAATCACTTTGGTGCCACTGAAATGAGAAAGAATGGGCTGGGTAGAGCCATTCAGTAGTGAAACTTTGTACATCAGACCAGGAAATGCAAGAGTCTCTTTAAATTTTATATTATTTATATTTAATTTTGCTCTCTCTGCTTCCCTTTGCATTGAAAGACTAATGGGTACCAATTGGACTCAGATACCCTGGCAAAAATTTGACCCAAAGGCAAAGGTTTGACCCAAAATTCAAATTCAGTTCCCAAAGAACATTAAAATGATAATAAACCAGGACAGAAGCCACTTTAAAAGGCTCATGCAGTTCCGAACAACTTCTCTTTTCTTTTGTCTCTTCTGACTGATTTATAAATGAAATAAAGAAGGGAACAGAAGCCTGGAACATGCAGATTTTCTAGATGCAAACCAGAACATACTTGGATTTCTGTGTGTAAGATCAGCCCCCAACAGTGCTCATAAATATTCATTAATTAATGAATTAAGGTAGCTGAATCTTTTTAAGTAGGAAATTTGTCATAGATTTTATAAGGCTTTAAAAGTAAGAAAAATTCCTAAGCCTGAAGGAGTTAACGGGATTTACCAGCCCATCAGTGCAAAAATGTCTTCTTGTGGAGGAAATCAGAGCTGGGGTGTTCCTGCCCTTGGGTATCACTGAGTGACTCCACCTCAGGAAGCTTTATCTGGGCTGCTTTGGGCCATCCCACTTCCCACTGCTGCTTCCCCTGCAGCCTCCCATCCTTTCCCTGCTGCTTTATGTGGAACTCAGCAGCTCTGGCACTCGCTGTGTTTAACTCTCCCTGCAGGGACCAGCAGTGAGTGAAGTAAACACTGTGCTCTTGTTTGCAGTGCTCAGGCAAGCCAGGGAAAGGCTCCAGTCTTGGCATCCTTCAGGGAGGCTGCTCCGTGCCAAGCTGGGAGCACAAAGACTCTCCAGCAAATATGGCTTTGGTAGTGCCTGAGACTTCCCTCGTTGTGGGAGTCTCTGGCTCTTAGAGCTCTGCACAAAGGAGCATCTCTCATGCTTTACCCCTGCAATTACTAGCTGGTTTGAAGGTGAAGAAAATAGCCTGAAGGAGGGCTCTGGCAGCTGGATGCAGATTAGAGCAGGCCTGAGCCTATACCAAAGTACCCAGGGTGGAGGATGCCAGGATGCTGAAGGTAGTGCTCAGATTTGTCCTCGCACCTCACATTTTGTACCAGGTGGAATTTCACTGGATCTACCCAACCACTTTTAAGAGCTGATTGCAGCCCACTGCTCCTCAGACAAATTCCAACCAACCTCGACCTGATATTGAAACATTAATTTGTAATTGGGTTTATACCAGTACTGCCACTCCTCACTTCCCCTGAGATTCAGCTCAAACACAACTACAAACCCGAACAATCAGCACAGAGAGGGCACAGGTGTGGTTTTTTTTTTTATTTGGGTCATACCCTCCTACAAGTGGCCTCTAGGATGAAGATGGAGTTTTAATAAAAATAGTGTGGGTGTGTTATGGAATGCACTTAAACTTGGGAACACTCTTTTTTCACTGTATAGTGCCAGTTGCTCTGATGCTTTTTGCTGCTTGGGTTACATCCACCGAAACCTTGTGAAAATAAAGTAAGTTCTGAGGCTAATGCAATTTTCTGAAGCAATAAAGCCACTGTTTTCATGCTGCAATCATTCCCCTACACACTCCATGTTTCAAAGTGACATCTAGCATATGCAAATGTTTGGTGCTGTGCTATTTTTGAGTTCTGCTTCTGAGTCCACTGTTCTAAGAGGCTTTTATTTACATCTGCTGTGCTATCTCAGACTACACACATGATGTGGGCAAATATCTCCAAGTTTTGAGAGTTTTCCAAACAAATCCTTAATTCTGAGAAAATTAAGGGGCAGTTCTTATTAAATCCCACTAAGATCTAATTGTACACTAAAGGTTTTTAATAATTCATTTGCCCAGTCAAGCCTGCAGGGCAGCTGTAAATCAAAACATGTTGGTGGTCTGGGGATTCAACTCTAGGTCCAAGATCAGGGGGAAACGGATCTGCACCTATTCCAAGTTACATCTTCCAAGTCCCTGGCACATCAAATGTTAAAAAGACATCTTACTTATGCACTGTGTTCTACTCTAAGTGTGTCATGGAAAACTTTCCATGCACTGATAAATGTGAAAAACAGCACTTCTTGAAATAATGCAGCACTGATGGTATGTGCAACAAATTGAATAGATCATGCCAAAGATGACAAAAAACCAGAGGGATTTAGGTTTAGCCCTTTTAATTTAGGCACAAAGGCTTGCATTGTTTTAGGGAACTGGGCTTAACTTATTTCTGACTTAATTGATCCAGGTTTGAAATGTTATCAGAGAGCTTCTGTGCTAAAAAAGAAGTGTTCACACAGTGCTGTACCCTTCCAAACAGGGTTTCCAAAAAGAAAGGAAATTTATCTGAAAAGGGAGAGAGTGAAAGGGAGGGGGAAGACTTTTTTTTATTTAGAGCAGAGTGCACTTGTGCCTGCCTTTAAACAGCTTAACTTTGATCCAACCTCAAAACCCCAGGGCATTTGCTTTTCCAGTGTCTCTATTTCTCATCTTCAGTTCTATTTGGCAGTCAGGGCACCCTGCCAGCAAGAGGAGGAGAGCTCAGCACAGACTCAGTGTTTGAACTCGAGAACTCAGACCTTCACCTCTCAGACTTTGACCTACTGGAAAAAAATCTACTGAATTTTGAGCTGAGCACTTGTAACAGGACCAGAAAAACAAACACACAGGCAGGAGGAGGAGACTCTTCTGCATAAAGGAAATGGGAATTTGATCCCACAAGATAAGAGAAATTAATGAGACAGAAAAAGCACTACACAGTGACACTAAGACTTTCTCATGTGAAAGAAGAAGCTGCTGTCTTGATGTAGGCTTGAAGAAAACAAAACATGAGTACTTTTGTGCTGGCAGTAAGTTTGAACTGCCTGAAACTTCCTCGCTGTGCATTTGGAAACTGGACTTTTGTGCTCAAAATGTATATTTAGAAACTGGGAAATCCTGTACATATCCTGGCAGCAATATCATCTTGTCTCTTGCTTGTGACTGCATCGCTCCAAATCTGGACATGGTGACTGCAAAGGCCGGTGTGATCCTTGAATATTAATGGCAGGAAAGCTGATCATGTCAGAGAATTCCTTTGTTTGTTTTTGCTAGAGTGCTGGAGTCTCAGCCCAGCTCCAGGGCCCCCACCAAAACAAAGAAGGCAAGCCAAAAATCCCTGTTCTGTGTAAATAATTCCCCCTCAGTTGTTCTTACAGATTGCCAATTGTCAACACACAGAGTTCTAAGTCAGTTGAAAATTAAAATCAAGTCTTCAGGGTTTTTTTATTTTTTTAATCTTCATAAATCTGAGCAAAGCTTTGAATGACTGTTCCTACCTAATCACACTGGAATTCTCCTTTGTCGCACTCATGCCTGCAGCAGGATAATTTGCAAGAAAAAAGTGAAGGCTCAAAAACCATCTCCTGATGAAAAATCTTACTCCTGGTCAGGGAGCAAACAGTAAGGCTATTCCACTATATTGTTTACAGTAGTGAAGAAATCTGTGTGCATGTCTGAAAACTGTTACAAAAACAGAGCAAATTATTCTATATGCTCAAGGTTTATGTAATAGGAGAATTATACATAAAAGACAAAACCTTATTCACTGGATTCCTGACCCCTTCTTCCTGAAGCTCACAAAAGGAAGAAGATATTTTAACATTATATCGGAATGACAGCCTTGGGTGACAATTTCCTTTGTATTTTTTACCCAACTCTTCGACAGAACAAAGCCATAGGTAATAATACTAAAAAAAAGATAATAAAAAGAGAAATTTATATGCACAACAGCAATCTAAATATGGATCATCTTTATGGTTCATTCAGACTGCAGGGAAAAACTCTGCCCTGCTTACAGGGCGGCTGGGCTGGGGGCTGGGAGAGCTCCATCTCCCCCCTCAGGTGCAGAGACAGGGGCTCTGCTCTTGCCCTCCTTACAGGCTCACCCCTCTCTCCGGGCAGCCAAAGGAGCACAACGGCAAAAGGCCAACGACAGCAAAGACCCAGCCCTGCACGACAGGGAGGTCGCNCCGCGGCACCCTGAAGGGGCCCTGGCCATGCCAGGAAGGCCCTTTGCCCAGAGGGTCTCTTGTGCCCCCTCTTCTGCTCCAAGCTTGCTCTTACCTCGCTGTTCCACTCCTGAGCTCGAAGTTGCTGCTCCTCTTGCTCGATGACACTCAGGCCTGAGCTTAAGCCCCTGTGCCTGAAGGGAAGTGCGACCCAACAGCCCCACAGGGAGATCCTCAAGCAGCCACCCACAGACCCCCCCAGCTGCCCAAAAGCCTCCAACTTCAGCTCCAAGCCGCTGCTCTTACCTCACTCTTGCACCCCTGAGCTCCAAGCCGTGGCTCCTCTTGCTCTCTCTTGCCTCGCTGTTCCACTCTTGAGCTCGAAGCCGCTGCTCCTCTTGCTCACTCTTTCTTCATTGTCCTTCGGCTCCTGCCAATGGATGACAACACCATCAGGCCTGAGAAACTCCAGCTCCCAATGGGAACCATGCCCCAACAGCCCCATAGCCCTAAATATCAGCAGTAGGTCTTCCAACACATTTCTTCTTGGAACGGTGTGTGTAATGATCCCACTCTGAGTGTGGACACCCCTCAGTTACCTCTCGAAGATCAGCAAAAGAGATTTGCCACCAGGTTTGATATTGCTAAGTTACATTAGCTTTTATTGGATAATTGTTTTTTGCTTGCTTTAATATAATCACTTCAATGTTGGTTCAAAGCAGTGCATTATACTACACTAGTTTTTATAGTTTCTATATTGTATAGTAAATAATCCTGATTAAGATTTTTTGTCGAGTTATTATCATAATAAATCATATAAATTTATATTAATATATATTTGAAGGACAAAATTGTATAAAGCTGCAATTACATCAATAAAGTCTTGTAGCATTAACTATGAATAATGTGTGGGGCTAAGGTTGGATTAAGCCACACCCAGCTTCCCATCTGAGGAGTTCAGAAAGTAAGGGGGTCAGTTTTGCACCTCATGACTCAGCAGGAAGGCTTTTCCAGCAGATTTTCTCTGCAGCTCTCACTCTGCCCTCGACAGTACCCTTCTAAAACATCCCAGGTTTTCAGCTGAAAATGTCAGCTCTTTCCCTTTTATGTTAACCCAGATGCTGCCTCTGACTGCTGTGTTACAACACACTGTGCCTCAAAAATGTTCATTTTTCCTCTGCAAATTACCCTAAATTCTCCTGTCGAAAAAGCACTAATTTGTTTCGTGTAAGTTACCTCAGGTTTTCTGCCAAGAAATTGACTTCAGACCCCCCAAAAGACTACCTCTGATTTTCCCTCCAAAATGTCCCCTAGCTGTGTCCTATATGTCACCTCAGATTTTATCCCAAAAATATTTGTTCTGTCCCCTATAGATTACATCAAGTTTTCCCTCCAAAATTTCCCCTGCAGGTTACATCAGATTTTGCTCCTAAAATGTTTTATACCTTAGAGATTACCTCAGATTTCACCTTCATAACATCCCCATCTGCACCTATATATTATCTCTGATTTAAGTCTCCAAATGTCAGCTACTGATTACCTCAGATTTTACCTCCAAAATGTCATTTTTGTCCCCTACTGATTCCCCTCAGATTTTCCCTTACGAATATTCCCTATTTGTCCCGTACAAATTACCTCAGATTTTGCCTCCAAGATATTCATCCATTGCCCTGTGCATTACCTTAGATTCTACCTCAAAAATATGCTTTCTAGACCTTAAAAATTACCTCAGGTTTTATCACATGATTTTCTCTGCCTGTCCTCCACAAATTACCTCACACTTTTCCACAAAGACGGTTTCTTTGAGATTGCCTCAGATTTTCCCGCCAAAAAGGTCTGCTACATGTCCTCCACAGATTACCACAGCCCAGTGGGAATAAAACTCCTCAACTTTACCCCCAAAATGTTTATTCTGTGCCCTACAGATGATGCCAGGGAATTCCAGCCCATCCATT
>VZTZ01010405.1:92134-233581 GCA_013400955.1 Drymodes brunneopygia | reverse complement strand
GGTGTGTGTAATGATCCCACTCTGAGTGTGGACACCCCTCAGTTACCTCTCGAAGATCAGCAAAAGAGATTTGCCACCAGGTTTGATATTGCTAAGTTACATTAGCTTTTATTGGATAATTGTTTTTTGCTTGCTTTAATATAATCACTTCAATGTTGGTTCAAAGCAGTGCATTATACTACACTAGTTTTTATAGTTTCTATATTGTATAGTAAATAATCCTGATTAAGATTTTTTGTCGAGTTATTATCATAATAAATCATATAAATTTATATTAATATATATTTGAAGGACAAAATTGTATAAAGCTGCAATTACATCAATAAAGTCTTGTAGCATTAACTATGAATAATGTGTGGGGCTAAGGTTGGATTAAGCCACACCCAGCTTCCCATCTGAGGAGTTCAGAAAGTAAGGGGGTCAGTTTTGCACCTCATGACTCAGCAGGAAGGCTTTTCCAGCAGATTTTCTCTGCAGCTCTCACTCTGCCCTCGACAGTACCCTTCTAAAACATCTCAGGTTTTCAGCTGAAAATGTCAGCTCTTTCCCTTTTATGTTACCCCAGATGCTGCCTCTGACTGCTGTGTTACAACACACTGTGCCTCAAAAATGTTCATTTTTCCTCTGCAAATTACCCTAAATTCTCCTGTCGAAAAAGCACTAATTTGTTTCGTGTAAGTTACCTCAGGTTTTCTGCCAAGAAATTGACTTTGGACCCCCCAAAAGACTACCTCTGATTTTCCCACCAAATCGCCCCCTAGCTGTGTCCTATATGTCATCTAAGATTTTACTCCCAAAATATTTATTCTGTCCCCTATAGATTACATCAAGTTTTCCCTCCAAAATTTCCCCTGCAGGTTACATCAGATTTTGCTCCTAAAATGTTTTATACCTTAGAGATTACCTCAGATTTCACCTTCATAACATCCCCATCTGCACCTATATATTATCTCTGATTTAAGTCTCCAAATGTCAGCTACTGATTACCTCAGATTTTACCTCCAAAATGTCATTTTTGTCCCCTACTGATTCCCCTCAGATTTTCCCTTACGAATATTCCCTATTTGTCCCGTACAAATTACCTCAGATTTTGCCTCCAAGATATTCATCCATTGCCCTGTGCATTACCTTAGATTCTACCTCAAAAATATGCTTTCTAGACCTTAAAAATTACCTCAGGTTTTATCACATGATTTTCTCTGCCTGTCCTCCACAAATTACCTCACACTTTTCCACAAAGACGGTTTCTTTGAGATTGCCTCAGATTTTCCCGCCAAAAAGGTCTGCTACATGTCCTCCACAGATTACCACAGCCCAGTGGGAATAAAACTCCTCAACTTTACCCCCAAAATGTTTATTCTGTGCCCTACAGATGATGCCAGGGAATTCCAGCCCATCCATTTAGTACCATAAATCCCCTTTTCTTGGTTTCTCCACTGTCCACAACTATTTCTCCCCAGTATGACATTTCTTATAGTTCTTTCATTCCCACTCTATAGGTTTCCAATCCCTTTTTACCAAAGACTTTAGGAAAGTCAGAGACAGGTTTACCAGACTTTGAGATAAATTTAGAGGCAGGTTTACCATAGGCTTTAGGATAAATTCAGAGGCAGGTTTACCATAGACTTTAGGAAATTTAGAGGCAGGTTTACCATAGACTTTAGGATAAATTTAGAGGCAGGTTTACCATAGGCTTTAGGATAAATTTAGAGGCAGGTTTACCATAAACTTTAGGATAAATTTAGAGGCAGGTTTACCATAGACTTTAGGATAAATTTAGAGGCAGGTTTACCATAGACTTTAGGAAATTTAGAGGCAGGTTTACCATAGACTTTAGGATAAATTTAGAGGCAGGTTTACCATAGACTTTAGGAAACTTAGAGACAGGTTTACCATGGACTTCAGGAAAGTTAGAGACAGGTTTACCACCAGGTTTACCTTCAGAGCCTTTGCTTTGAAGGCTTTTTTGTACCTCAAGAGTGCTGTTTAACAGCCTGACCTCCAGGATGGCTCTGTGCCAGAGAAACTGCCAGAGAGCTGAGCCCCATGGAGACAAAGGCACTCCACAAACCCTCACACAGCTCCAGAGCTGCTGGGAGAGGAGAATCAGATCCACTGACTTGTTCCCAAAATAGCACCCGCTGGGAAGTGCCTGTCTGGCCAGTGCCTGCAGTGTTTCCATTACTGACTGAGATGGAGTCTGGTGCCAGGGATCCTGGGGTGGTTTCCTTGACAACTGAGATGCATTCAGGTGCTTTTTTAACTCATCTGAAACAATGGGCTGACCCCCCAGCACTCAGATAAATAAATCTGAGGTGTACAAATGGTGAACAGCATTCATGTTTGAGGGCCAATTTGAGCTGAGCCTGAAACCTGCCATGAAACAAACCCTCAAGAGAGCAAGCAGGCTGGGAGTTGTTTCTCCTATTCAACAGAGCAGAGATCTTGCAAGATTATCTACTTTGTTATTTTATAGCCTTTAGATTAGAAATTTCAAGAGATGGAAGGTATTTCCATCAGATATATAGATAAAGCTAACATTCAAATAATTTGAATGTCCCTATTAAATCCAAAGGCTTAAAATTTCAAAGTTGATTGCAGATAATGCAGTGTTCATCAGAAGCACTAGGGGCATTTATTGAAATCGGAACATATTTTGAAATTATTTTATCAAGACTGTGTAAATTTTAAGCCAAATCATTCAACATCAATAGGAGTAACAGTATATTGTTACTCATTGTTTGTATGTAGGAATGGCCACAAATTTTCTGTGGACAATAAATTCACTGAAAAGTTCATATTTTCATGAATACAAGTTATACTGAGATGCATTTTAAGCCCAGTTATGGCCAATATTTTTTCAAGGAAGATTTCCATTATCAAATATCAAAATATATTATATAAGAACGTTAAAAGGAAATGTTCTTTTAGGCTTCATAGTTTTGGCATTTTGCTCTACAAATTACCTACTCTTTAAGGGAAAATAAAAAAAAAAACAAAGAGAGGACCTAAGAAATACCATGTACAATAGATTGACACTGGATCTTAACTTCATCAGTTGTTCTTTTACCTATATTACTTAGCAAATAATTAAACATATAATGTAGACGTGGCCTTTAATTTGCTGGCATTCAGGAGATGTTTTAGGACCAATCAAATTGTCTGCTTAGTCCAGTGTACAGCAGGTTACTGCAGCAGGCACTGACTCCAACCCTGACAAAGTGCACTGCCACATAACATCCTGAAACAAGCACTCAGAGGACCCACAAAACCCCTTCCACTTCTATTTCTGTGGATCCCAGTGGTTTAGAGAGAAATTAAAATGTGCTTTTCCCTCGGTGTTAGGGCCCTCTATTCGTTTGCAGAATGAAAAGCTTTTAATGTAGGTCAGGCTCAGCTCTTCACGGGGCATCCAACCAAGATGCAGCTATTAAAATTCTCTTTAAAACACTCTCATTTCCCAAGCCAAGAGCCCTGGCTCAGCACTGCAATTATAAACTGCAAGTTCCAAGATTAGCAAGTGGTAAAGGTGAAAAAGGATAGAAGCACAACACACCCATGATTCATTATTTGTTGAGTGAGGTCCAACAGTGGATGGGAAAATACAAGCACTTTGTGCTTCGAGCTGACTCAACAAAACGCACGGAAAGTGCAATTTTCATTGGATGCACAGCACACAGAGCTCCCACTCCAAAGGCAAAGATGCCCCTCTTGCATCAGTGTGGAACTCTGGGGGCTTCAGCTGACCAGGGACCTCTGCCAGATCTCTGCAAGTGCAGGCATCAGGTGTTCAGACAACTCAAGTGTCTGGCAGAGACCAAAGCAACGATTTCACGGAAACAATAAAACTTCTGTACAGTGGAAATTGAAATATTGTAGTATTTTTTCACTTAAGACAGCAGTTCTTTCATAGCAGAAGAGAAGAATTCAGGCAAAATATAACAATATATCCTGGGAAAAGCTGGTGGATGTGATGGAGTCCTTTTCCTAATCCAGAAGTGAGATTTCCTAATCTGAAGACCTTTCTTCTTCCATGATAAACAGACTTTGTTAAAACAACAAGGGAAATGCACTAATTTCATGTTTTCCTTTTTTTGCTGCTTGATTGCATTCCTTTGCTTTTATCATGAGCAAAAATTCCCCCTCACACACCCCCTGCTTCACCAATGAGTTTCCACATTACCATTGTAGGGGTTGACTGCTGTTTAGCATGGAAATAGCATCAAATTACCCAGCTTAAAATAATATTTTGCCAGGGTTCAATAATTGTAGTCAAAGGATGCTTTATTTGTATTTCAAGTAGTAAAGCTCTAATTTTTCCTCTTTATACTTGAGGGGAATTTTAAAATCCTGGGTTCAGAACAAGCTAAGCCTTTGTGTTGCTCAGGACAATCTGAAGTGTGTTTTAAAAAAAAATGAAAAACAAACCAAACATTAAAAATCTTCAAGGGTCCAAGTCATACCTGTGCTGTCAGAGCTGGGGCTCAGCACACAGAGCAGGAGGCAGTCCATAAAGGAGCCATTGTGCAGGGAGCAGCAGGACACAATCCTGCATTTATGGAGGATTGACTGTTCTCTCCGTTTTTTAATCAAGCTTTTGTCTCACAGCACCACGCTCAAATATCCCAGCGGCACCTTTGCCTTTCAAGTGCATCCTTCACTTGATTGTCAACATTATCCATCCTTCTGTAAAGACACTCCAGGCTTTGTTTTATTAATGAGATCACCTTCTCTCCACTCCTCACCCTCGCTGCCTTGAACAGGGCTGCTTTTTCACTGATTTTAGTGCCATTTTTATCATTAATTTTCTCTTTCTCAGCATAAGAACAACGACTAAATACAGCTACTATTTAAAAAGTTTAACTTTGTGTCTTGCCAAATTATCAGTTTCTGGAGGCATTTTGGAACTTAAAAAAAAAAATAAAAAAGGGAGGTGAAATTGCTGTTTTGCTTCTCTCTAAGAATTCTTTTTCATAAGAAAATTTGGGAGAAAAAAACATGGTGAGAAAGATCACCCTCCACAGGTGCTGAGTGCCAAGGTGCTCATTAGCACAGCTTTTTAAATTGGATTGTTTGAAACTGATTTTCAATCTCTTTCCAAACATTCTGTGATTCATGGGCAAATTTTCTGGATATTGCTTGATCATGCTACCTACCCCCTACTTGTATTCTTTTGAAACCACTGACTTCCACAAAGAACAAACAGTCCCTGCTCACTTAATACAGTTCTGCTTCTTCTGTCTTTAACTACAGACAGAAAAAGCCAAATTTCAATCATCACTTTTTTAGAGGGTTGTGTCATGGTTTGGGAATGGGATTCTCCAATTTAGTGCTCCCGCTAAAACCACTCCCTCCTCCCTGAGGTGGGATAGAGAGGGAGAACTGGAGGCACAAAAGGTAAAACTCACAGATTGTTGTCTTCAACTTTGATTTCAATTATGTTAATTTTTTTGTTTGTTTCAGCATCAAGAAACCTTAATTAAAAGAAAACTTTAAATTAGATTATAAAGATATAAAATGATGGCTATGTGTAATTTTTTAACACTCATGGGTTTAATTGATAGTCTTCACAAAGCTTGCAATGGAAGCATGAAGTAATTCCAAAGAGTTTCTCTGCAGTGTGTTTATCATGGGCCAGGCTCCCTCTCTCATAAACAGACTGTGCCTGGAAACTGGAATTACTCACTTAACACAGCTTTGTTTAAAAGCCTTCCCTTGGCACCCCTGTCCCCCCTGAACCTTCCAGCAGGGAGAATGAGGAGCTTTTGGCCCTGTTTCACTTAAGAATATGCCTGATTTCATCATAGTCAGCAAAATACTGAGGCACATGCTGTGCTTTATCTTTTATTTTCTTTTTAAAGTGGCCTCTTTAACTGTTAGCCCTTAACTCCTTTTTCAGAAAGTAGAGGGATTTACAAGTGGTTTTATATCCCTTAGAGTTCTGTTAAAACAGAAACGAGGTTTCTACTTGTGTGAATCAATCCTGAAAAGGTACAAAACCCAACTAAAACAAACAACATAAATACACTTTTTCTTTTTCCTGAGGAGAAAGATTTGCAGGAGATAACAATTTTTCCTTGAGCAACTTGCACAGCAGGAGAAGAAAAAACATGGACAATCTTTGCAGCCTGCAAACTCTTCTTCAATTCTGATACAGGAGTTCTTAAAAGACCAAGAGTTTTTCCAGATGAGTTTTATTAAACCAAGCATTGAGACAGATCCTGTAATACCTTGGGAGCCCCAGGGTGTTCCACGGACCTGAAGGTTTTCATGTGAAGTCCTTCTTTCCCATTACTGGAGCAGGTTCTGAAGTTCCTTTTATTTACTTTTTCCCCCCTTTTTCCCCCTCCCCTTTACTAGAAATACAGTTCTTATACCTTCTCTTAAACATTTTATAATAATTTTACAAAGCTGTACCTTATCATAACTCATACCTCCTTGCTCCCCTTGAAAAAATGGATCATAAATGAGACACATAAGCACCTGGTTTCCCAGAGAGAACACAAATTTTAGGTAGCTGCTGCTAATTTCACATGTCCTAAAATGCAACCCTTATCAGATTCAGCTGAAGTAAATCAAGGTGCAAACAGACAGTAGGAAATAGCCTTGTTTTGACAGGAACAGGAATAACCTGGAGTGTGTTTGTTCCTGATGAAAGCAAAGGCAGCTATTGATTGAGTCCAGCTCACTGGGATGATTCAAATTAAGCACCAGGTTGAGTTTTTGATGTTCAGATCTCAGGCACAGAAACTTTTCTGAAAGCTTGAATTCAAAGCTGCTTGTATCACTTGCAAATACACATTTATGGCAGCTTTTCTGCCTGTCAGAAGAGAGAAACAGCTCAGAGATAGCTCAAAGACACAAATAAAAGCTGTCAAATTTGAAAGGCACAAATAGAAGCTGTCAATTGTTTGTTTTTTTGTTTGTTTACAAGAGGGGGCAAACAGGGACAACACCAGCCTGGGATAAGGGTCAGAGAGAAGAGGTGGGGAGAAAAAGGCAATGACAGGAAAATAAAAAGAGGATTGTTCAGAGGCAAAGACATTTGTAACCCTAAAGGAGATATTCCTCAGAGCTGAAATAAATGCAGGACTCCTAAAGCTCAGCAGGCCTTTACTGTCTGCATATATTTATTAAAGCCAGTGAGAAAAAGGCACAGTTCTTTTCCTTGAAGGTCTGGGCTTGCATCTGTGCTGAGCAGTAAAGACAAAAACCAGAGGTTCTTACTCCAGATCTGGAGCTGCTTAATAATTAGAACATCCTTATTAGCCAGCATGCCCTCAAGAAGTTACCAAAAGTCATAGAAAGACCCTAAGGTATATTTCTGACTGTAAAAATATTTAAATATATATTATTATTCAAGATTTTTTCAATGTGGGTTAGAAACATAATCAAACAGTGTAAATGGTATATTCTCTTTATATATTCTTGCAGTTGTCCCATGATCTGCTGTTCAAAATGCTCCAAATTTCAAAAAGGCTGCAGGCTGTAGATCTCTAAGACTGGCCTTTGTAAGAAAGTTTTGAAATATTCAATATTATCAAATATATAATCTGCTTTTTTCATTTTTATTTCTGAATTCATAGACTATAAACAACAAGGAACTCCTGCTACTTTTATATGTTTCTGCCAGTTTCTGTCTGAGGGTTTGACACTTACAGTTGAAGAAAAGACGACGCAATCCCTTTTCTGAGGACAGAAATCTCTTCAGGGAGTTTCCCTTCTCAGGAATATGAGAGCTATTTTCATTCTAGAAATGATTGACTTATCCCCTTCAAGTGGTAAGTATCAACTGGAAGCAATTACCTTTGCAAAGAGGAAGTTTTCAATTTTAGGATGAGTGAGCACCATCTGTAATTTTGTGCCTTCAGGCTGCCTTAACTAAAAAGTTCAATAACTTAAAGCCAGGAAAAGGGAAGAGGGGGAAAAAAAACCAAACCAAGACAAAAAAAAAAAAAAAAACCTGAACTTTAATTATTTCCAGCAAAATGGGTCTTTTAGCCTTTTGTTTGCACACAGATATTATGCTTGTGGAATGGTTGTAAGTTGTGCTCTTTTTTTTTTAGCATTTTCTGAGTTTGTTTGAAGTGTCAGTGCTGCAGCATTGTGAGGATGAAGTCCAGATGTCATCATTTTGAACTCCAGGGCAGATGATGGATGATTCTCAAAACTGTTCATAAACAGGGGGCAAACACAGAGCCAGCACAACAGCCTGGCTTGTCTTTCATTTTAGAAACATTAAAAAATACAACAGACATTGGTTCAGTCAGAAGAGAGTTCTAGAAATTCCATTAAAAATAATTTTTCATAAGCAAAAGGTCCTAAATATTCACACAGAAAGATTCCCCCCACACATAAAGGAAGCGTTTCTTTTTTGATCTTCATACAAAGCATTTCAGCAACTGGCAAACTGCAAAACACATCACTTCTGTTAGAACAAATAACTGAAAATGGACTCTTATCTGAATCTTATCCTAACTCCAGAATACAAACATACTGTTGGTCTGCAAAAAGGGCCTGGCAATATCACAAAACCAGATTTTCTGAGATGGTTTTCAATCCCACTGTTTAGGACAGCACTGGAATTACCATTTTCATACACTGAGCATGATTTTGAAGTGTTTTAACCGTTCAAATCACCAGAGTTGAAAGAATTTTTATTTTCTTTTAAAATAGATGCAAAGAAATGCAACAGAATTATATGCAGTAAGGCAAAGGGGTTTGTTAATATTTTATATTATATTATTATGTTATACCTTGTAATTGCTAATCTTATTCAGGCCTTATTTTCACCTTAGAATTGCTGATTTTATTCAGGCATCAGTGGTATTTTTTTCCCATCTACTGCCTATTCCTTGCCTTTTCCAAGAATTTTTTAAACTTCTGGATGTCTTGCAAACTGTATCACCTTCTGCTTTCTCTAAATGCAATTCTTAGCAAAGAAACTGCCTACAGTTGGTTGACATCAGGGTTTTGATGTTACATACAGGCATTCTTTACCTGATCATTTATGAAATTCAGCTGGTTTGGGGTTTTTTTTTGAGGGGTTTTTGGGTGTTATTTGTTTGTTGTGGTGTTTCTCCTGTAGAATTGATCATATTATTTCACTCCCAAGGGTTTTTTAGCATAGGCCCTCACAGATTCAAGGGTGGGGAGAATGAAACAAGAGAGTGATGTGTCCTAAGGGCTGCACAGCTCCAATCTTCCCTGGGAAGGGGAAGACCTAGATCCGCAATTAGGTATCTACAGAGCCCTTGTAACCTGGGAAAGACAACAAGACCAGAAAAGACAAAGAATGTGCAGGATTTCTCTGTTCCTTTTGTTTGCAAGCCATTGTTGGGCCTGATACATTCAATTTTCTGCCAGTTTTCCCTGCTCTTTGCCTCATCCTGTTATTCTTACCCTTGAACATCATGGTGTTCACCCCATAACAGCAGTGCCTCTAAAGGAACTCCTTGATTGGGTCTTTTGCTGGTAGTTTATGTCTCTTAAGGGAACCAGGAAGAAGCATCTTAAAATAAATATGGACAGATTAATGTGTCTGAATGAAAGGAAACAATTTCCAGAAGCTTAGTTCACATTTTAATCAGTTTTGGGTGTATAGGAGCTTATTTGTCATTAAAATCATGCAAGAAAGGCATCAAAATATTTTTAAAGTTCCATCCTGCTGGTTTTCAGTGAGAAGTACTTTCTAAACTTCCAAGTCAGCTGTGAGAGAGTATAAATTTACCTTCTGGATAATGCCTTGGGATTCAGCTCTTTAACTCCCTCTGTCTCCAGGGCAGCTCTCCCAAAACTCCAACAATGCCATTTTCAAGTATCCCTTACCCTGTTCCCAGGAATGATTGGGGTGGTACAGAATAAACTCCAGGTCCTGGCCATGAGCCCTCGCAGCTGCTGCAAAAATTGACCCTGTCCTGGCTGGAACCAGGACTCCCTGTTTTATAATTCTTCATTTTTACATCGCCCCAAGAAGGGTTTGGAACAGTTCTTCCAGACCCTGTGCCTCCCTCTGAGCCACTCTGTCACTGTGCACTTCCTCACCCATGAAAAGGGGAGACAATAAACTGGAAAAAGTTCTTGGGCTGAGATTAGGACAGGGAGATTACCAGTTACCATCACAGGCAAAACAGCCTGGGGAAAAATTAAATTTCTTGCCAAATAAAATTGATTTGGACAGAGAGAAATCAAGACAAATTGAAATAGCAGCTTCTACCCACTCCATGCCCACAACCTCCTCCAGGGTTATTCACCTGCTCCACCAGGGTCTTCAAGCAGCTGAGGCAAAACTTTTCATGTGTGAAAGCAGTGCTTGAGTTCAGCAGTGTTTTAATGCTTTTATCAGAAGCATCTGAGAACAGAGTGCAGCATGAACACAGCCCTGTAAACAGCACTCTTCTCACCTCCCAGTCAAAGTGCAGCGAGAAGAATAAAAACAGGGAACTTTCCCTTACTTTAAATACTCTCAGCATGCCCGGTTTACATGAATTCCTTTTTAAGAACTGAGTACCAGCTGAGACTGAAGATCTGACACCTCAGTCTGACCCAGTATTGAGTTCTTACATAAGTTTTCATTTCTGTTTACACGATTTCCTTTCCTCCATCCTCTCCTCCTCCTCTGCATCACTTGTCCATATCCTTCTGCAGTTCGGTTTGGTTTCAAGTTATGTAAAATGTTTTCACCACTCACTGCTCTGAGCTATCATCTGAGTGTGCAATCCTGTTCCAGGCCACAGAGTCCCTGGAGAACACAAACTCTCCAGGAGAAATGGGATTTCTTTGATGTCACTGCACTGGGAGGAGGAAAGTGGCCAAGGCATCCTTTGAAGCCACCCCATTGAACCAGGATGCTTCACTTCCAAGTGTTCCTATTTGCAGCCAACTCACAAGGACCTGAGGCAGTTCTGAAGTCCTGGGTATTTTCTTTTTAAGTTCACCACACTTATTCAAACCAGCCAAATGTTTTTCTGTTATTGATAAGTGCTGAAACAATTTGAAAACTTGCTACATATAAAGATGTAATTAACAGGAAGCAGATAATCAAAATTTCATGGAAATTTTTAGTAGGAATAAGGACATGAATAATCCTCTCACAGAATTCTAAAATCAGTGAATCTGTGACATATCCTAAGTAGCTAAGATTCCCAGGAAGCCCAAGTTACAACACGAACATAAACCGCAGGTGAAGTTAAAGACATTAGACCTGAGAGCTCAAAAATCTGTTCTCTACATTTTTCTTTTTTAAGGATCAATTTGACAAGATCAACTTTAACAAAAATTGACTAACCAGTGCGTTACAGTCCATGAACCCCAGAGTCTCCTCACAGATGTTAACCTAGGGATTTTGTTCAGGAGCACAAAACATCCATTCAACACCTTCTTTTACCTGTTGCTAAGGTACAGCCTCCTCCCCAGCCTGACAGCACAAAAAGCAGGAAAGGACCCGGCTCTGTGTGAGCCCTGCTCAGCAAAAACATTTCTACATCATCCCTGTGCTCAGCATAAATCCAAAATGCAGCCCCACACCAGCCACTGGGAAGAAAATTACCTCAGCCAAAACAAGCACACATGCAAAAAAGCTTCAGAAAATGAATAATACATGCACATAAACACATGTATCTATAGATAAAAATATCTGGGATTTGTTGGCTTTTAAAAATGTTTTAACTTTCAAAAAGGCTTTCTGTTGTTATTTTTTTGCATATGAGAAAGGCTTGAAAAGGCTGGTCTGACCCATGGCCTCCTAAGAAGTGGTGTTATGAGGTCCAAGTGGCTCCTGGAGAGCTGGCAGAGGTGCAGAGATGCAGCCAGGGATGCGATGAGCTGTGCTGCTCCAGCCCTGGCTGTCCTGGCAGAGGATGCTGTCCTGCCCATTGTGCAGCTGGGGAGGAGCAGCTGCTCTCCCAGTTCGTGCTGGCCTCTCACCTGGACACCAGCTCCGATCCAGCCCGGTCAAACCAAGTGAGATCCAGCCTCCCACCACATTTTACCGTCTCAATGACCAGTGGCAACAGCCTCCTCAGAAGAGACCGAGTTTCTGCATTTCAACCTGTGCAGTTCACAGATATTTCAGTAAAGCCTGGGCTCATTTGTGATGCAAATGATCTATTTTGTGTTTTCAATTGCACTCTTTACACCGGAGGAGAATCAATCTTTAGCAAAAAAACCTTGAATAGGCACAGTGAGAGTTATCTGGAGTAACAAATGCAAGAGGAATGAACTGCGCAATTACAGGAGAGAAGAAGTTGCCAAATTGGGAGGAGGTGGTGACTCCCTCTAAGGCAGAGACACCTTACAGAAGAGACCCAGACAAATGAAAGGGCTGGGAATCACCAGAGTGGGATTGTTGGGGTGTCTGTGCTGGGCCAGGAGCTGCATTCAATGATTCTTGTGTGTCCCTTCCCACTCAGGATATTCCATGGTTCTATAATTCCATGACTGCCAGTTTTGGCAGCGGCCTCCCTGAAACAGAACCTGGAGTTCTTGTTGCTGTATGGAGCTCTGCATCATGAGATTATTGTTGTTATTGAGTGTTTATTTATTTGTTTATCCAAAATCCAGGACACTGCCCTGGCCACTGACCAGGATTTGCCCTGGTAGTGGTTTCACTGGAGCAGGGTGTACGTGCACATCACAGAGAACCCACGTGCCCAGGATCAGCTCCCACCTGGCACAAGAGCAGTATATTTAATCTGGATCTTGCTTCGCCCTCAAACTTGCTGTGTTGACAGGAATTATCTTGTTAGAGGAACAGGCAACAAACCCATAAATCTTGTCTTGCACAGAGAACTCCATCATGCCTGAGGAAGAGTGTGACCTCTCTTTCTGCCATGAAGGATCCCATGTTTGGGCAAAACATCTACTTGGAATCACTGCCTGCATGTCAGAGCTTTTTTCCCCACCCTATTTCTTGAACATTTTGACAGGCTATTATTTTTTCCCTCATCCCATAGGATTTTATGGTGGGAAGGGGGGGAGAGGTGATTTTGTGATTTTGTTTGAAATTACCAAGCAGTTTTAATACTGATGAATTTGACAGGAAAACTGTATGACAGCAAATATAGCACAGCATTTTTTCGCCCCATGTTTTATATGAATTAACATAATACACACTTCTAAACCTGCTAATCCATGTCTGACTGCCATTCCCAGGCCTGAACAAGCACAGTGCTGTGGAATTCCAAAGTGCCTGATGTTTACAAGCAATCTATACATGGCTTTTCACACTGCAATTTTTCACAAGAAGAAAGTACATTTTTTTCTCTGCTGGTAAAGATGAACTGAACACTGTACTATTTGCCAACCTTTTAATCCAGTAAAACTCAGTAGCAGGTCATTACCTTGTATATGCACATCAGCATAAATTATATTTATAAACATTAAAGGCTTTCCTTTTCTCTCTTAAATTTGGGTGATGAAAAACCAATGATCACTGCACACACTGGTAGATCAGCTGCCTGAAATTTCAGGAAATTTATGACTTCAGTTTCTCCTGCTGTGTTTGCTCTTTGTGTTTTTATTCCTATTAACAAACTCTCTGTTTTCAATATTAACCACTCACCTCATATTTCCCACTGCAGAAGAGAGGAAACTACAATTCCATCATCATCCATTAACCAAACTGCCTTTCTCCCTTGCAATGATTCTTAACACACTGTTGAAAAAGAAAATATTACCAAAGATTATTCTTCTCTAAACCATTGTTCACCATTGAAGAAATACCACTTTTTAAAATATTGACATTATTAAAGCGTGGCTGAGTGAGGTCTGGTTTCCTAGGCAAGCTCCAATCTTGCACCACCTCATTTAAATCCACACGGGGCAAGAGATGCCAGTGGGAAAGGGACCAAGCACAAGAGTGGGACGTTATGAATTCTGATCTGTGATTGAAGCTGTTATTTTACTTAAGTTTTCAAAATACTTAGGTCACAATGCATAAAATAAACCTGGCATTTAAAGTGCAGGGCCTTCCACACTGGGCAGATCTCCTGAGGTTGACATAAGAATATATTATCTCTCAAATGCAGCCTCTGTTTCAAGCCTTTTTTTCTCCCCTATTTCAATTCATTATTTGCATGTGTTTTAATGTAGTATTTAATTTCTGATTGTGGAGACTCAATTGGGTAAAGCTAATGCTGTTGTTTTACTGCAATATGAGTTGGTGCTTTTAATTATATAAAATGTGAGGAATAAAAAATACTGTGAAAAAGTAAAAGTTGTGGTAAAATGAATGAGCCAAAATTAAAATCCATAGAAGAAAGATTTAACCTTTATGTCCATGGCTGTGATAGCAATGCTGAGGTTATTAATAAAGGGAGATCCTTTGTTGATGGGTTGAGCAAATTAATTAGGAGCAAGTGAACTCAGATGAGGTGAATGAAGCACCTCTAAAACTACAGATCAATGACAGAATAACCATTGGAATTGCTACTTCTGTATGTATAAAGATACAGTGTGATAAAGATACAGCTGGCCCTGCCAAAAATAGATTGGTATCATTTTAAACAATGTTAGAACATAGCTGCAACTCAGTGCAGGGTGGATGGAAGGTGCTCCAAAAATAAAGAAGCAAATTACAGAGCATTCTTTGCTCAAGGATGAAGCACAGAATTCTATGTGAAGGAGAATTCCTATTAGGAATTATAGGAGAATTGGATGCTGAAGGAGAACAGAGCAGTTCTGGGGCTCTCTACCATGGGGACCTGGATCTGTCACTTTTTTGGCAGCAATGCATCATTTGTACACTTCGTATTTTCACCTGCAAAGGTGAGTGGTTTCATGAAACAGGCAACAGTCAATAGGAACCTGTCTATAAAAGCATCACTATTACTCCTTTAGATCAATATAATCAATGATTTCTTGGTAACTGCTCAGGAGAAAATCAAAAAGTTGTGTAAGACTTTGCTTTAGATAAAGGAGATATATATATATATTTAGATATAAAGTACATAGAGATGATGCCAATCTCCTCAATTTTGATGTCTAAACTGAAATATTCTTCTATTCAATGACACGTTTATGACCCAGGGACATATAAGCCTTAAGGGTGGCACTCCCTGAGACAGGCAACCATGTGTCTTGTATTTTCCAGGCTAAACAATTTTCAAAACTAGAGGAAAAAACCTTCTTTAACCTCTTCCTGTGTTCACAATTAAAATCTAGCCAGTTTCATTTCTCTCTCCCTTAAAAGCACTTGAGCTCTGCCATCTTTGCTTAGGATGAAGTGCAGTTGACTTCATTAACAGTGCCAGTTACTTTCCATAGAGTGAAACACAAGTAAGACAGATTCTATTGCCTGTCCTCAGCTGCACTTTGTACTGCAGCTTTTTTTCCCCCCTCTTTTTCAAATGCAAGGTGTGAATGCAAAACAATTGCTGAGTGGGCTGTTTTAGATCCTAACAAAATATAGCAAGTGACAGGGGAGTTTTATGGTATAAAAGGAAAATAAATAGAAGAAACATGCAGTACTTGGAATGGAAGGAGCTATAGAGAGGCAGAGAAAGGAAATTATCCTTTAGGAATCTACCACGTGGACTCTTATGCTGTAAGTATTTAATAATATTTCTGAGGAGAAAGAAAATCACATTTTTCCAGTCATTTTTCTGGCATCTTATCTTTCCAATTAAATTTTAATAACAAATGGAGTTCCTTCAATGTGCTTCAGTCAATTCCATGGGCACATGTCATTCCTGTTTTAAATTCCATGTCCTCTAATAAGACTTTTAATATGTCTACTTATGGGAAAGGGAGAGGAACAAGAGTTCAGACCATAAATTTGAGTTATTGTCTCATCATCAACTTCGACGCAGTGACAACAATTGACATCATTGACAGTTTTGTCCATGTTATTCATTATTCCACTCTGTGTGGTTGGGAGAAGGGGATGTTTCCCAATTGATGAATGGTTTTAGTAGCCTCCCTTGCATGTATATTTTTCAAGGTTTCCAGAAGTCTTCAGGTTCAGCTGCCAAAAACAGAAACCAAGCTGAAATTATAATCAGCCCCTGTTTCCAAGCCCAGCTCCATTTCAATATCTCCTTAGGAAAGGATAAATAAAACAGCTGCAAACAGCTGGAGGGAGGAAGGTGGAGGACCAGAATCAAGAGTGCCAGGTGTGGGTACCCACTGCAAAAATATTTAGACAAAAACTAGAGATTGCCTCTCACTGCTTCCCACCTGGTTAAAAATCTTCTTTTTGCCACTGACATATCAGTCCTACAAATTTCTGCCATTTTGATTTCCACTGTGTCATTTCTATGTCTGGATACTCAACCATATCAAATAATTAATCAGTCATGTTATTATTGAGGTGATCAAGTTCAAGCACATCTCTCTTTTCAAACATGTTTTTACAGTGTTGGCATTTTGTGCCTGATAATACATAAAAATTATATCAATATATAAATATATCAGCAAAGTTTCTTCCTTTTTAATGCAGATTTCCTTCTCAGAATTCAGCATCTATTTCTGAATAAATTTCTGTCATCAGTAATGCTACTGATGTTAAATATCCTGAATTTTGATCATATGGATGTTCCCTCTTGAGGTAGTTCAACATAGTCGTAGCCGTGGGGTGGGATGGTGTTATGGATTAAAAGGTGATTAAGTTGTATGAACAACAGATTACAAAATATTCCCTCCTCCGCAACACAATTTAAAGTATTAAAATTCCTTATCAGGGTTTTTAAGAGTATATTTTATTATAAAGCATTTTGCAATACTGAAATACCTGAGACAAATGTAAAATTTAGTGAATTTTCATGAGTCTGTGATTACTTGTGAAAAAGTGAAGGGAATTTTAAAAAAATGTAACCAAAGAATGATGAAAAAAAAATTCAAGTAGCCAAAAATAAAAACCAAGTAAGATTTGATGTCTTCTATAATAAAAGATAGAGGGTAACTGGATTTTGTAATGAAAGCAATTTTCTCTGAACCTGAGAATTTTTTGGTCATGAGGATATTTCCAACAGCTCTGAAGGACAATGCCAGCTAAAAAAATTAGCCAATAAATAAAATTCTAAGTATCAATTGTCAGTGCAATAAGTATCCATGTCACTGTCATAACAATATCATAACAGATTACACTCATATTGTCCTACAGCAGAAGACAAATTCAATGGAAATATGAACTGCAGTTACCAAATGACAATAACCTAAAAAACCAGACAAAATTATTAATGAGATACAGGCAGGAATATTGAACCATGGATAAATAGTCTCATACCTTCTTAGCCAATCCCAAATTTAGAGATTTGTGATTTGATACCAGAACAAAATTGGTTTAAATTTCAATTATTAGCATTATGGACAGGAGATGTTCTGAATTACTGAAATTTGACAAAGCCAGGCACCTGCTTATGTAGCCAAATAATATATTTCATCACTATGGTTGCAAAAACAAATAGTGACTAGCAAAATGTGGTTAAGTGAAATGAAATGGTTGAGAAATAGAATGACACAGGGTCTGAATTGCATTAGCCTGCAGAGTGCCTGAGCAAAAGTGGATTGAACTGGATGAACTGGTGGCATTTGCTGTCTTAACTGCTATAGCAAGAGATATTTTATTCTAATTTAAACTGCAGGACCTGGGAGCAATTCCTACTTCCCTTGATCAGGGACTTCAGTCCTTACTGCCACATCAGAGTGAGATCTGTTCTGAATCATCCCCCTCCTGTAACTTCATTTCCATCAAACGAAAACCTAAGCATGTGTGCATGAACTGAGCCACAGCTTGATGAAATTCATCTGTCCTTCCTTCTGCCCTTCCACTGCTCTCCATTTTCTCTCAGTAAGTCCCTGAACACTTATAGAAAATAACTTACAGCCAACTATAAGTTATTCTATATTAAAACTCAGAAACTGAAAGGCAACTTGTTTAGAAGTTCAATGTTTGGACACAGTGGAGTGTTGTCAAATCTTTTTTTGATTAATAGGTCCCCATAATTTTTCCATTGATGGAAAGGACACTGTGCAATAAATCTGATCTAGTGACAATAGACTCTTGTTCCAAATTCACTGGTGGGCCACAGGTGGAACAAAATCTCATTTTTGCATAGGAGGTTCCAGAGTAATTTACAATTAACCTGAGGAGCACACTGGACCTCCAGTGCTTGACAGGAATTTCGCCATCACCTGCAGTTTTATGGAGAGTCAGGTGTTTTCTTTTGGGGGCAAATCATTCAGTGGGAGTCAAGGAAAGCTAAGCTGGAATAATATGTGTATTTTGAGCCTGATCCAAAGCACACTGATTGTCAGAGGCAGCAGTTGCCCACATATTCCTCTGCTAGCAAAGATAACTTTTATAAGAAGCAATCATTTTAATGACTCAGAGTATTAATGGATAGCATGAGGTCATGAAGGTATTTCCTTTCCCTCCCCTGCAAATCTATGGCTCTTGCATGGCACAGCAGTGCACATTTAGAGTCAGACAGGCTGCTCACAGAGGTGCACTGCCATCCTCTATGACCTACAGTGGCAAAATTCAGTTTTATGTGAGAAAAGGGCTATTGAAAATATAATTTAATTGAAAATAAAATTCCTGAGGCCAGGAAACATCTCAACTGTGACACAACTCCACAGGAGATGTGATGGGTTCTCTGTCTTGCAGTGACATCACACCCAGGCTGGATTTCATTGTGCATCCAGAGTGATGTAAATGTGCACTGAAATTACAGGCAATGAAGTGTGGTATAAAAAAGAAATCAAACAACTTCTGATTTAGATCTGTGATTTAAAATTTAGAGAGATCTTGCTGAAAATAAACCTTGAGTTTCTGTTTTCTGTAAAATGATGTATTCCAACAGTGGTAGGATTCACTTTTTAAGTTAAATTGAAGAACAAGTGGAGTGCACTGAAAAAAAAATAAATTTCTTTTCACTCTGTTTATGTCTTTGCAAGTAGAGGATGAGAGAAGAACCAGTGATGTAATTCCTTAGGACAGGTAACTGAGCTTTTCCCTGCTCAGGGGTACCTGGATGCTGTGGATTTCAGTTTCCTCAGAGTGTGTCAGATCCCAACCAAATTCCACGGCCCTGCAGTAATGAACGGACAGGTTTGCAGCCTGTATGAGATCACAGGTTTCTCCTGACTTAAAAATGGCTGTAAATTACCCACGAGCAGCACGGCTGTTTGTTTTCTCAGTCGATGTGTTCATCCCTAAAGAATGTCTAAGAGCTATAAATAACCCTTAACCACCTCATGATTGAACTGGTGGAAGCACAGCCAGCAGTCAGAAGCCAAATGCTTTCACTGTACACCATTAGTATTCTTTTCAGTAAAATAAACTCCACATACTTCAGGACTCAAGGCCCAGGGGCTCGAAAAATCCAATGTGGGCACAGCCTGCTTTGGGAAATTACCACATTTTGGGAAAATGCAGGATAAATTTCATGATGGGCAAAAGTGTGTTGACCTTCACAGATATTTTGCATAAGCAGAGGAGTTACAGCATTGAGTGTCAGAGGGATCTAGATTGGAATTGCCTCAGGGGACGGAGCCACTGCCATTTTTGTCACAGAAGATGTGAGCAATCCCTGCATTCCCAGAGCCTGCTGGAGGAGCAGCCTGTGGCAGCAGTTATTGAACAGGTTAAGCTGAGCTTGGAAAAACCACAAATCTCATCTGTCTGAGATCACAGGAGTTGATTTGGACAACAATTAGACAGCACCCACTTTAGGAGTTCTTCTGGTCTTTGCAAAGGCCCGACAAATGCAAGGAACAAATTTCAATCCCATCAAGTGCAAGGAACAGAGAATTCATGCTCAGAAACTCAGCTTTCCAGGATGTTGTATCCAGGAGTATATATCAGCAATTTAAAGAATCCAAGGTCCCAAATCAGAAACTTACTCCTATTTATCCCCAAATTACAGGCGTGCCAAGAGGCCAAATTTGAGTGTGATTGTGTTCATTGGGAGAAAGACACTCGAGAAAGCAGGTCCTGAACTGAAGAGTTTGCACCCTGAATTAAAGCCAGCAGCAGAACAGAGGCAGCCAGCAAAGCCAGGGAAGGGGAGATATAAGTTATTTACATAGATCAGCTCTAGAAGGAGTTAGCAAAAACCTAAAAGCAGAATTACTTTGCACTCCCTGAAAGGAATAGACAAAGTCAGGTCCACACCAAAGCAGAATCTACTTTTGTTCAGCACTTTGAGATCTAAATGTGAGATCTAGATCTAGAATATGGAGTTTTTTCTTCAGAAGAAATGAGAATCAGCATCCACAATAATTCAAAAAAATCCCTTCAGAAAAAACCCAAACTCCACCACAGCCTCCCAAAATAAGGTCTTTATTTTGAAGACAGATAAAACCAGGTTGTTAACACCTTTAAGAGTTGAGTCACACTATGTGAACAGTTCTGGATTGCACCTTTGGAGAATGGACATCCCTCCCAGCAGAGCTCTGAGATAGGATTTGATGATTTCTATTGGTTATTTTTTTTGGGAATAAGTGAATATAGGATGATGTTCAAGTTTATTGCTTCATAGCTCCTGAACATAATTTTTTAGGTAGAATAACTCTAACTGATTTATAACTTGCATACTTCTGTTATCTCATTTTCTATTTCTTTTAGGGGGGGTCACATAAATATGATTCTTTCTCTGAAAATAAAAAAAAAAAGTCCTTTGTGAAAAGAAGTGTGGCATTGTCACAGATCCTACATTTACTCAGAAAGTATAAATTGATACTTTTTAAAGAAGAATTTAGATTTCCTAGGTGAGCTTTTTCCTATTGCTTTAATAAGGAGAGCTGTGAAAAATTTTCATCAGCTGGGTAATTTTTCTTAAAGACAAAAAATTCCTTCCCTGTGAGGGTGGGCAGGCCCTGGCACAGAGTGCCCAGAGAAGCTGTGGCTGCCCCTGGATCCCTGGAAATGCCCAAGGCCAGGCTGGACAGGGCTGGGAAAGACCTGGGATAGTGGAAGGTGTCCCTGCCCATGGCAGGGGTGGGATGGGATCCTTAAGGTCACTTCCAACCCAATTTATTCTGGGATTCCATAAAACAACCATGGCATGGGGACCATTGGGTCACAACCCAAGTGTTGCACACATCCAGTGAAGCTTTACAAACACCCAGCCAAACAGAGAGCGCACATATAAACCCAAATTTACAGGGGCTGCATTTTCCTTGGAAATACACCCTGTACCAAGATAAGCTGAGAGTTCTGCTTGCTTGTAAAAAATCTGTTGGAAACAACTTTTTTTTTTGGACTGACCGTCATGGAAAAAGATCCAACTGAGGTGTTGCAGTTTGAATTTTGTTGTATTTCTTTTTTTGGCTTTCTGGAGGGAGGGAACAGGTTTAAACAAACATTTTGATTTGGGTTCTGCAGGGTCTTAGAAAGCTGCACTGTGTGGACACTGACGTATTTGGACTTTACATAAAGATACTTTGCCATTTTGGAAGCCAGATCTAACCTTTGTATCAACAAATCATACACAAAAACTTCAGTCTGAGCCTCAAGGTAAGAAAACATATACTTAAAGGGATTCTTTGTATTTGATTTTAAAAATACTCTCATTTACAAGCAGATTTTGAATGCCTGCCACCAACTTTGAAAATAACCTTTCCATTTATTTCAAATGTTCTTAAAGATGGGTCTCTTCTGGCAATCTGTAATGATCATATAGTATATAAAATAATGGACAATCACATGTATTATAGGGTCTGAGTAGAACCCACAAGAGGATTTACAGTTAAGGGTGAACTTAATCTCCTTCTGAAGGGCTTCAGGGCAGTTAGTCTGCGTTTTATGTAAAAATCAAATTTGCAGCTCATGCAAATGAGCTAAACAAGTGAATAGAATGTATTCAGTCACATGAGTTTATTTCAAGCTGATGTTTTTGATGCATATCAAGGGATTACCATGGAAGGATTGACCAGGAAGAGATTGTCATCCACTGCTGAGGCCGCACCTCAAATCCTGTGTCCAGTTTTGGGCTCATCAGGACAAGAAGGACTTGGAGTGGCTGGAGCATGTCCAGGGAAGGAAATGGAGCTGGGAAGGGGCTGAAGAATTCCTGAGGGAGCTGGGAAAGGGGCTCAGCCTGGAGAAAAGGAGGCTCTGGGGGGACCTTGTGGCTCTGCACAGCTCCCTGACAGGAGGGGGCAGCCGGGGGTGTCGGGCTCTGCTCCCAGGGAACAGGGACAGGAGGAGAGGGAATGGCCTCAGGCTGGGCCAGGGGAGGCTCAGGTTGGACATTAGCAGGAATTTCTTCATGGAAAGGGTTCTTAAACATTGTCAGGGGTTGCCCAGGGAGGTTTGGAGTCTCCATCCCGGGAGGTGTCCAAGGAAGGACTGGAGGTGGCACTCAGTGCTCTGGACTGGGGACATGGTGGTGACTGGGCACAGGTCTCTCTGCAAATATATTTTAGAATATAAGCAATCTTTTCAAACCAGCAGATCTGGACTATCAAATCTGCTGCAAAAGTATATCCTTAATATTTTGTTGTTTAGTATTTTCAAATTACTCAAAATCACAAATGTTGATGAATAAAGCAGAATTAACAACACAACCTCTCTATCCTGCCCCTGACATCATTAGATTTTAAAGGGAAACATGACATCAGCAAAGGCCTGATATTTACACCTGCTTTTCTCATCTGTGCTCTACCTGGGAAACCTGGACTTGGAAAAAGCTGCCAGGAAGACAGGAATAAAAGAACACACATCTGAAGAAATGCTCCTAAAGCTGGGAACATGCATATGTTAATAGTCCCTTTTCTAACGTCAGATGTGGTTTCACGGCTTCAATTCTGGATCCCATTTGTCTGTGGAAAAAATGGGTGATTTCATTATTCCCAGATTCATATAACTTCTATCACCCCAAGGCAGTGGCAAGCCTGCATTTGAGATTCTTGCCATCAACTATCAATTATACTACAATTTATGACATGGTTTTCTGTGGATACTCATCCAAAACCTAGAAGAGTCCATAGAAAAAAAAATCCCATGCAATTGAAAAAGCTTCTCTTGATTGGACTCTAGTCTAGGATATTCTCTAATAAGAAGTGGGCAAAAACTCACATTTGCTGAAAAAGCAAAAAATCCTTCTCTGGGAGGGTGGGGAGGCCCTGGCACAGGGTGCCCAGAGAAGCTGTGGCTGCCCCTGGATCCCTGGCAGTGTCCAAGGCCAGGCTGGACAGGGCTTGGAGCAGCCTGGGACAGTGGAAGGTGTTCCTGCCCATGGCAGGGGTGGGACTGGACGAGTTTTAATGTCCCTTCCAACCCAAACCATTCCATGATTCGATGAAGTTTTACAAAGGTGAGAATAAGAGTAGAGTAATTTCACAGTTAAAACTCCCAAAATCTTTACTATTGTCACTACTGTCAGATTATTTTTTTTTAATTAATGATAAAATATTTTTCAAATCAGTGGAAAAGAATTTTTAATGATCTCTCATCCGTGGAAGCTGGAAAACCTTAAAGTTGTGCTTTAAAGCCATGCTATGCCAAATAAGTGATTTCATGAAAACTGAAAGCATGGAAATATGTACAGTTTTGTCTAAGTGTGACAGATGGATATAAAATATAGAAAATTCATGTCATTATTAAACCAAAATATTTTAGTGAGTTTTACTTTGCTGAATAAAAAAAAAACCTGAGATTTTTTTAATACACAGTCTGTTCCTTTAGAAAGTCTTTTCCACCAAAGAAAGTCTTGACTGACCAAAATTTTCCTAGGAACAACAAACCCTGGGGAATACCTGGGATTAGCACAGTTGGTCAGACCATGGTGCTAACAACACCAAGGTCATGGATTCCATCCCCTTCTGGGACATTCACTTAAGAGCTGCTGATAATCCTTGTGGGTCCTTTCCCATTCAGAGTATTCTGTGAAACCCATGGAAAGTTTATTGAGGAAAAGTGAGTTTTTTAAGGAAAAGTGAATTTTCACAGTAAAACCTGAACGCATCGGATCAAGAGCAAGGATTTGTTACAAAGGAAATAGCACTGAAGTGTCTCACGGAGAGTCTACACTGGGTTCCTCATTTCCCACTGGTTTTGGGGTTGGTATTCCCCAGCAGAAGATGTTGGAATTCCAGCTGAACCCTTAGAAAACAGTTCCTAAAAAGGGCGACTTAAAGTGCCTAAAAGAATCACAAGAAACTCTGGTAGCAAACACCAACCGAACTGGAATAGTGGTGGTCATTCTACAGTCACTGTGGACTTCTGTAATTTATAATTTCAGGGTTAAACTTGCACAACAATTCACTTTTTTCCTGTATTATATTAATTAAGCAGTTGAATCTCACTCTTAGTGGCTGATAGCACAGCTAATGAAGGTGATATAAATCTTAATTAATTTTACTTAATTTTGGATCAAATGTGCTTTCCAGATTCAGTTTTTCTAGCCTTAATCCCATTCCATACGGAGTAAACAGCCTAGAGACTGTATTTCCCAGATATTTCTAAAACCATTGGGAGCATTAATGTTTGGAGAACTAATATATTCTTTATGTTTTAAACTGATTTTGGCAGTGACTCCTGAACTGTATGTAAGACCACTCTGCTCTTACAAGAGCTGAGTGTCTCTAATGAGCTGGATATTCCCTGCTTTGAGTATTTCCAATGAGCCAAATCCTCAGTTTACTACAAAAATCTACTAAGGGGCAAATCTATAAATACTGGTGAAGGCAATTTTCACCTTGTTCTACTCACCACACTTACACAAAATTTGATAAATTCAGAGGTTTTTGGGCAACAGGAGAGTTTGAAGAGTGACTGAATCAATACCATTTTATCCAGGCAATCAATCCATCTATCCTGAGTGCAGGTCTAGTTTTTTCTCTGCAGTTTTGCACAGTGGCAGGTCACCTGGAATTGCAAATTCTCATAGAAACCACCAGGAATCTCAAGGCAATTATCCTGTCACTGTAACACTGACCATAACCCAGGACCCAAACCCAGGGACCCTAATCCCAGACCTTAATCTTGGACCCCGAACCCAGGGACCCGAACCCAGGGACCCTAATCCTGGACCCAGACCCTAATCCTAACCCAGGACCCCTAACCCAGGACCCTAATCCCTAACTCCTAACCCAGGACCCTAATCCCTAACTCCGAACCCAATCCTAGTCCTATTCCTGATCCCAGTCCTAGTCCCAATCCCAATTCCAACCCCAATCCTAATCCCAATCCCAATCCCAACCTGAACCCTGCCCTAGACCCTCAACTCAGCAGGTTTCCGTGGCAATCTCCACAATGGATTATTGAGCAGCTGCAGAGCCCTAAAGCAGTAAGAGCTGAGTGTCTCTAATGAGCTGGATATTCCCTGCTTTGAGTATTTCCAATGAGCCAAATCCTCAATTTACTACAAAAATCTACTAAGGGGCAAATCTATAAATACTGGTGAAGGCAATTTTCACCTTGTTCTACTCACCACACTTACACAAAATTTGATAAATTCAGAGGTTTTTGGGCAACAGGAGAGTTTGAAGAGTGACTGAATCAATACCATTTTATCCAGGCAATCAATCCATCTATCCTGAGTGCAGGTCTAGTTTTTTCTCTGCAGTTTTGCACAGTGGCAGGTCACCTGGAATTACAAATTCTCATAAAAACCACCAGGAATCTCAAGGCAATTATCCTGTCACTGGTGCAAAAAGCCCCCCAAAACATATCAGTCTTTTTTTTTTAGTCAATCCTCACAACAGTGACTTCACTGTTGAAGAAAATGAGAACATAATACCCTTTTATTTCTAAAGAAATCTTGCTTTTACATAAATTTCCCTAATCAGGAGGAACTCTATCACTGTTCTCTGCCACCCCTCACCTATGCAGCCCTAGGGTGGCTCCCACCCTGGCTTTCCCAAGCCTGGCTGAGCTTTCCAGCTGTAAATCCAAACCAATCCTGCTCTCCACCAATTTGCAGTGAATCTTTGCATAATGTGACCTTTTCCCAGTAACCCTGATGACAAACATGGTATTATTTACACCCTGATCATTTTGGGCAGTGCTCCTTTAGGCTGAAACCATTTTTCCTCCATAAGTGAGGATGTCACTGCACGAAACCACAGTGACATCAACCATTTGCAAGGCAAAGGATGTGGACAGGCCAGAGCATTCCAAAAAGTGGAGTTTCTTCCCTTTTCTCCTTCAAGGAGTTCTATTGTATGGCAAACACCACCACAGAAGCGTGGCAATTTGTGCTTCAAACCCATAGGGGAAAAAAAAAATGAAGCCTAAAAAGAAAAAGAAAATCACTATCAATTTACAAAGTGAGACCTGAAGTTCTCTCAGATGATTCTGACTTCTGCTCTTGGCAATCATCCTGTTAGTGGTTAATAAAAAGCAGCTTTTTTTTTTTTTTTTTTTGTATTTTTGGCAGCCTTATTTAGTGCTCTATTTATGCCCTGATATGACAGTTCACAGAATACAAGTTGAGGAAATATATTTAAAATGCAGCTGTGGATTTCCTCAGTCTTCCACCTTTCAGCAGAGCAGGAATCCAGGCCTTTAGCAGATATAAACAGCAGCAAGTGGCTGCACAAATTTCTGACAGGCTGTCATATATTCTCAAGACCTAAATATTGTCTGGGGGCTCCTTTTTGCTTTTTAAAAGAGCTCAGAACACTGCAAGCCACAAAGAGAAAAAAAAATGGATGCACGAATTGCAAGCAGGACACAATTTTTAATGAAAAAACTCAGGCAAATTCCATTTTCTCCTGCCTTTTTCACTCCATAAACGGATGTTTAAAGGGCGAGCATGAAGCAGTGAAGATTCACCCCAGATAAACACCCTGCACTCAGCCTGGGACCATCTGTCAGGGCTCAGAATCCACTGCTAGGTTTGGGGTTTTAAGGCAGGGTTTGTAGGAGTGAGCAGGAGCCGTGAACATGTTCAGGGGGCTGTGCTTCTTCATCTGAGGAAGGCAAAAATTCCTGTCATTGTCAAAGAAAATGTGCTGGGAGAGGGTATCAGTGAGAAATATCCAATTTCTCAGCATCTCTTTTGATGGGTTTGCTTTGGCATGGCAGGATGGCACTCAAAGAACTTAAATCCCTTTGAAGAAAAATGTATTTTCAGAATAAACAGTGCTGGGTGCAACACTTGCCCAGATGAGTTTGCAAGGTTAATGCTGCTCCACACATGTTTAAAGTTTCATATTTCCAGACTACAAAGCACTATAGGAGCATGACTAAGTGATATCACCCTATTTTACTAATAAAGATAAAACTCTGCAGTGATTACTGACACAAAACTAACAGAAAATCTGTTTTTTTCATGAGAAAATGTGTGATGATCAAAAGATGCTGCAGTATTAGTGAAGAAGGATGAAGGAATGGACCAAGATTATTATTATTATTACTATTATTACTGTGATTTAAATATGGCGATCTATGTTTGCCCTGAATAAATAAACTGTATTGGAGGGCACCCTCTCTGAGCCTGCATTGGGATCAGCACCTACAATTTAGGACAGGATTTCAGCTGCAGCAGGGTGAGAGAATTGCAAATTGTTTAGGGGAAGGGAGCTCTTCTCAACCTTAAATCCTTCATGCCTTTCTCCTAACACTGATTTTGATGGTAGAAAGCAAACCTGCCTTTAGGCTGCTCTATTAGTTCCATTCAGCAATTAATAATTCCCATATCTTGATGGAGAATCTTAGCACTGGTGATCTCCCATCTCCACCTTTGTGGGAAAAGTGGAGAAAACTTGAGCTACATCATTTCTGAAATTAATGACAATGCTTTTAGGACGAATTTTCATAAGGAAGTTGTGAGTTGGAGCTGATTAATCTCATTTTAATTGAAAGGAAGAAAGAGGACTCAGGTGTGCTGGCTTAAACAGAGAGTGTCTAGTGGGCTCTTGGGTGACAGCACAACAATAATTAGAGGATATTTAAAATAATATAGGATTATATTCTTTTGGAAGAAGAAAGAACACAACAATGAGCAGTCAAGGCCATAGTCTAGAGTTTCATGATATCACTGCTGTAGAATCAAATAAATGTGATTTTAAATGCAGCAAGGTAATTGCTAATCTCTGCTGTAAAGGGCACTTTGAATGAGATAGCATGGATTGCTGTTAAATCTGGAAATATGCAGACATCGTGTTATTCAACATTCAAATGAACATGAGTGACTGCCCAGAGGAGTTAATGTACAAGGACAAGGGTCAAAAATGAGAAGTGTCAGCTAAAGTGTGAATTTAGGGCTTTTTGTGAGCCCCCATACAGCTCTGGCTGTCATCTTGCTTTCTCCTTTTATTATTTTCCAGCCTGATGAGTTGATCCATAAGTGCACTCTAAGAAAAAAACACTTTTCAACAGTGCCTCATTAATTTATTTCCTGATGGTTCCTGTGTAGTTCCCACAAAACTCTGAGCCCCTCTGCTCTGTGACATGCTCAGCTACACTGAGCTGAGGCCAGAGTGAGGATACTGCTCTGTGGTTTGGTTATTTGGTTGGTTTTCTCCCATAAATGACCTTTTAAATAAATTTAACATGTTCTGAAGTCACTCTGGTGTTCGGGTACCTGAACATCACCTGTATCACCACAAAGAATTCACTGGCTGAGCTTCCCATGAAAGCAGCCTGAGGGTGAATACATTTTTTTGAATAACAAAGGAAATAAGTGGGATTAGCATCTTAATGCCAAACACTGAAAGGAATACTTCAATTGCCTGCCAGTGAGAAAATCAGAGCTACTACTGACACATTAAATTTAACTAATGTGACCAAGCTTCCTACCCAGCACTTGGAGAAATTCAGTAAAAGCCTTTCCCATTGTCTCTCCACCTGCAGGACTGACAAAGGAGTACAGCTGAGTACTAGATCCCTTCAGATCTCTGCAAAATACCTCATCAGAGAGAAGCAGCAGCCCCATTGTTGGTGATAAGGCAGTGGAAACAGCTCCAAGAGCCCAATTTCAGGTGGCACTGCAAGGCTAAATTTACCAAATGAGGCTTTAAACAGACATTACCCACATTACACATAAACTGACCTGGGTGACTTGCAGGCATAACATCCTTTTTCCAGGAACAATCACATAACCCAGAATGAAAGGGCCATTCTGTAACTGTAAAAAAGCCCCACTATGCTGCAAAAGAAAGAATAAGAGGATTAAAAAGGTTAAAAAAAGAGAAAAAGCCCAAGAAAATAACCCTTCTGTGTGGAACTACTTGGCTGGGTGTTGTGATCTGCAGCTCATTCAGGGGATTTGCCCTCAGAGGCAAGCCGGTATTACAGGCCAAATATTCACTTTAAGAGGGGGTTATTTCAGCTGAAATAAATGATTGTATGCATTGGCAACAAATGAGCTTCAATTAAACCCTTAAAATGCAAAATACTCCCAGCAGGTTACACTGAGATAATAATAATTTCTTTTATTCATGCAAATAATAATTTGCATCTCATTCTTGACACATTTAATAGCAAATTTCAGTGGCCATGGCAGAGTTCAGGGCAAAGATTGCTTGCTAGGAGACAGCTCTTCCTTCTTTCCTTCCCCAAGCCTGCAAGATTATTTCTTTATCCTTCCTCCCTCCTCAAGTGCAATTAGAGAAGCAGGAGCTTCATACCACAGTGGTTGAAGTGAAATACCACTAATCTTTTAATTGAAAGTAAATGATGGAGAGATAGCAAATGAGCAAGGGAAGCTGAAGAGCACAGCTTCCCTACATCCCCATCACTCCACACCTCTCAGCAAACAGAGCAGTATTAACTAATCTGCTCCATTAAGGCAGGATGCTGAACCCCTGAGGAGAGTTTTGAAAGCTTGACCCACTCCACTGCCAAAAACTTTCTTCACTGAAAGGCTGGGAGAGGTTGATAAATGTCTCAGAAAGGCCTGGAGTGCTCTGGAGTGAGAGGCAGAGCTCAGGCAGCACAAAGTCACTTGTCCCTGTCCTTTTCCATCCTACACCAGCTCCAGTCCAAGCCTGGTGGGCATTTTCTGCCTAAAACCCTCCCAGGAGATCATTCTGGAGCAGCAGCAGTGGCAGGGAGCTTTCAGGGGCAGAGCCACATCTAAAGGAGAGTTTATCTTCAAAATTATCAGACTGCCTCCTAGGAGATAGTTTTACTTTGGTCTAAGGTGATTTTTTCATGTGTATATACAATTTTTATATATACTCATGTTCAAATTTATATCAAACTGCATTTAAATCATCACTACCTCTATTAAAAACCAAAGTGCTACTTGAAGTCATTTTACTTGAGTCACAGTTTACTACTCCCCACACTTAAAATGAGTAATTATTCTATGGGAGGCTGTAGGAGATATTTTGTAGTTTTGTTGAAGATGCACTTTTAAAACTCAAGCCATTTTTTTACTGTCTTGAAGTTAGCTGGCTGCGCTTCTGATCTCTTAAGTTACTTGTATGTTTGTTCTCATTCCCTTTTACATTCACTAATCCTTCAGATTTAATTAAAACATTTTTTTGTTTAGTCTCCAACCAGCCAAAGGCAGAAGTTGTTTCTATGCTGTTTGCTTTTGGGAAACATGGCATGTGCCACCAACACAAAAGGTTTAATTTTATGAAAGAAAACACTGAAATTGCAAATATGAAACATTTGAAATAACTGCTGAAGCAAATACAGGCATAAATCATGAGGCCAGAAGTGACCACTGTAGCAACTGAGGCTGATCTCCTGTACAGCACAGATCATGGGGCATTCCCAAATTAATTCTTGTCTTTTATAAATATTAGACTTTGATAGAAAATTCTAGTGGCGAAAAAGCCACCACAACTCATGTGATGGATTGTCTTGATTGTGAAAACCATCACTTGTTGCTGACTCATTTTTTGCTACGTTTGACCTCAGTCTAAAATGTAGAATGAAAGTCTTCATTCCTGGAGGTCTAAAACATCTTGAGGTGATTCCTTCTCTGGAAACAAGGGGTTCTTCCTGAAAAAAATTAGATGTAATTTAACAGGATTCTCCCTTCCAGCTTGGCAGAAACTGGAGCAGGTCAAGCAAATACCCCCCTGATAATCATGCTAAAGCTCCCAGCTGAGATTCCTATTCACATTTCCCAATAAATACAATTCTGAGATGTTTGACCCTTCCTTTATTTCACTTTTACTCCTCTAAGAAGTCACTGTAGAGTTAAAAGAGTGAGGCAATGCACAAAAATAATAAATTATTACATTGTTATTGAGCAACTTGGAAATTAATCCTGTCTTACATATATGAAGAAACATTTGCCCTATTTAAAAAAAAAAATCAGATTTCTGGTCTGTAAATTCAATATACGTGCTGGTTCTCTGCCACTGCACAGATCTAATTTGGATGTGATCTGTTTATGTCTAATAAAATCAAGTTTGTAAAAGCAGAGTGGCTCCAGCTTATCAGTTCTCCTAAATGCTGAAAGACATTCAGTTTCTGGGCTTTGATCTGAACTATTTAAGAGCATGTTACACACAGAACATTCTCAGTACTAGATCCTGTTAAAACAGAAAATATTCCATGTTCCAACTGCTATAAATGACAACAGAACAGTTAAGAATCTTTTGTTTCATTGCTGAAATAAACACTTCTTTAAAGAAACATAATTTTTGAGCATCACTGTTTAAATATCACTGAAATTCTTATAATTAAAACAAGTGGTTTGATGCACCAGGACACTTAAGAAGGTACAGATTGTGGACTTCAGCTTTAGAGTAAAGCAAAAATTGTGGACACCCGCAGCTGACAATATTAGGATGTTCTTAACACAAATTCAGTTTAAATAAACCCTTGCTCCTTGCTGCACACCACAGCCATGTGACATCTGAAGTCTCAAATGCCTGTGCCTTTTAATATCCACTCTGGAAAGATAAGAACCACCTAGAGGGGGAATTCAGGGAAATTCCATTTTGTATACGCAGAAGAAAACTTCTGGCACGAATCTTGTTTTGTTGTATTTATACTCTAAACAGGGGTCCAATTTTTTTTTATTTATATGGCCCAAAAATTTACTGTAAATTTTTTTAAATGGCCACCAAAATAGGTGGCTTTAAAATAAATATTTACATGCTTTAATTTTTCAACTTTGTTTAAAGTCTGAGCAGAGTTTGAGCAAAGGCAGCAGGACCCTCCTGAACATGGCAACATTATGGAGCAACAAACCACAGTAATTTGATTATTTAACTTATTTCAGTGGTCAAAGAACTCTTTAGCCTAAAGAGGTAGGACCAAACTGACTGAAACTCTCATTTTTTTGACAGCAGATCATTTTTGCAGTGCTATACAATTAATGTGCCTATTACATAACCCCAAATATTTGTGACCCTTGCCCAGCTCCCAAGGGCCACTTGTTTCCTGACAAGTGTCCAAAACTCTTCAGGTTTCTTCCAATGCTGTTACACCTTCTACATATTGAAAATTGGAATAAAATTCAACATATAATAAACCTGACATGTAAATACAGGAGCTATTATGAGCTCATAATTACCCATTCCATTCAATTAAACTCTTTTTCAGCTGTCACTGACTTTACAGCTCGTGTCTTAGGTGAAATATTCACATGTTTTGACTCCAGTCTGCCAAAAATCCAGAGCAGAATTTTGCCCCATTGGTGGAAGCAGGAAGAGCCTTGAAAATAGATTTTTTTTTTTTTAATTTATGTGGAGCCCCCTGAATTTTATAAGGGTATTTTTCTACAGACCACCTTGCACAAGGACAGCACCTTTCAGGACTGGGACCTGCAGTGACATATTGGTTAAGGCACAAAAAAAATGAATACAGTAAAATATTACATGAGCTTTGTACCTCATGATAAGTTGGGAATAATAGTTTTACTTGAGAAAGAAAAAAAAAAAGATAAACTATTTTATTTATTAAGTGTGCTGATAATATGAATTAATTCAAATAGAATAGTGATGTTATTCAGGAAAAGCTCACTGATCTGAGCTGCCTTTGTTAATTATTCCACACTCCTGCTGTGTGTGTGTGTCAGTTGTAGTCTCAAATTTGCCTTGGCCACCTTAAGGAAGGAACACCCACAGAGCCCGAGAGGAACTCATGTATATTTAATTACAGAAAATCACTTTGCAGTCTTTCACTGACACCCAGTGGTCAGACAGAGAGGGGTTTGTGGGGAGCAAGAGAAAAGATGAGAAGCCAAATAAAGCCTGGAGACATCTCAGAGGAGGACATTTATCTCACAGGAGAAGCAGCTGTTTGCTTAACTGGATAAAAGCACACATGAAACTTAAACTGGGGCTTGCAAAATCAGCAGGTCAAGCTCTGTGCTCAGCTCCACTTGGGCAATATCTGGTGCACTCTGCAGGAACCACATCCAAAGGAAGGATCTGGTCCTACAAGGGGACGTGGGGGTTTTTCAGGCTTGTCCCTTCTCTTCTTGGCCCACAGCATCGGACATTAACAACTGGAAAGGACACCAGAAAGTCTGAAACAAAAACAAAACAAAGAGACAGCTTACAGTGTGGTTGTTGTTCAGGATTTCTGAGTAAACTTTGTTTATGTCTTGCAGAACCACATTTCCATTAAAATGAAAGCTTTTTCTGGCCTTTTCCTGCATGGTAAACTGAGATAGCTGATCAGTTAAGGCTCTGCCTTGTTCAAGCTTTACAGCTGGCTTTGATATTAAACAGAGCTGGATGCTAACAGGCAAATCGGACTTACTCTGATTTCCAGCTCAATTCCAAGCCTCTGATAAACAAGCAGCTGAAAAATTCCCTGTGCATGCTGTTCCCTCAGCCATGGCCAGGCACTGGGGGCATTTGCTTTTCCTCTCAGCAGAAACACCTGGCAGGCAGGACTGGTCACAGGTAATCAGCCAAATGGGACAGGGAATAAAAACAATCCTCCCTGAAATCCCTGCTGTCTGCATGAAGGTCCCACCACAGAAAATTACACCAAAATTATGTTTTCTGCACGGTGATGATGGCAGCAGTGAGGTCGTGGCTGCCACTCACAGCCCTGCCAGACTGCAAAGGAAAAGTGTGGATGTCAGGTTTTCCATTCCAAAACACACCTGTAGTGAAACCCTCTGGCAAAAAGGACAACTGGGAAAGCCTCCTGGCAGTATAGAAGGCCTGAATAATAAGTGTGGACACAGCATAATGTTGAGAAAGAGTAGAGATAAATCAGTTTTCAAAAATCAAACAGAAAACCCCCAGAAACAACCATGCTTTATTGTAAAATCCACCTGGAAGCTGGGGAGCAGCACACAGTTACAGCAGCAGATGAACCCACAAAGAGCAAGTTGTTTGTTTGTTTTTTTTTATTTTAATGAACTGTAGACCAGCAAAAACTGCTTTGTACTTCCCACACGATGTCCTCAGGCACAGGAACACACAAATGCTATTTGGACAGTGAAGTAACATGAACACAAATTTATAATGCAAATAGTGCAAACTCTTTGCTCCCGTATTAATGCATTATATTACTTAAACTTACTTTATGCTTAAGCTTTCTCTGTCCTTCCAGAATAAAGAGCACAGAAATCAGCTTTCTTTGGACTCCAAATGGGGAATGCTGTAGGTTCTGAAAATCTCCTATTGCATCAGAAATGGAAATCACAGTGCTCCCAATGACATCAAGCACTGATTCCTATGGAAAACCTCTGCTGAGACGTCTCTTCCTGCCTTTTTTGCCAAAGTGCAATACACAGATGAATGGAAAGGCTGAGAAAATTGGGATTATTCAGCCTGGAGAAGAGAAGGCTTCAGGGTCACCTCCAGCAGCCTTTCAGTACCTGAAGGGAAACTACAAAAAGGATGGAGAGGGACTATTCACAAGGGCCTGGAGTGACAGGATAAGGGGGAATGGCTTCAGACTGAAAGTGGGTAGGTCTAGATGGGATATTGGGAAGAAATTCTTCCCTGTGAGGGTGGGCAGGCCCTGGCACAGGGTGCCCAGAGAAGCTGTGGCTGCCCCTGGATCCCTGGCAGTGCCCAAGGCCAGGCTGGACACTGGGGCTTGGAGCAGCCTGGGACAGTGGAAGGTGTCCCTGCCCATGGCATGGATTGGATGTAGATGAACTTTCAGGTCCCTTCCAATCCAAACCATTCTGTGGCACTATGAGTCTATGAAAAGAATGACCAATGAACTGATATAAAATCTGATTTCCCATTTATGCTTTTTCTCCAGCATTTGATGCATTTTAGGACTCAGAACCTCTGTTACAGTTTCACAGAGATGACATTTTACAGCAAACTTTCCTCCAAAGGTATGAATGAACTTTCAAAATTCTACCCATCTTTTTTTTCTTCTTTTGCTCCTTCTCATCCTACAGTCAGGAATATTAAATACTTTCTCTTGTGTTTCTTAAAAATTCAGGTAATCCAACTCTCAGAGCACAGAGAGCCCTTTTTCCACCCCTGAAACGAAGCCCTTCTTGCTTCAGCATTGCTCTCTTGCTTGTCCTGCCCTTTCTAAAATGAAATAACTGAGTGATGCAGTTTGGCTGCTGTTCAGCTGAACTCAGGGACACAGAGAGAGAGTGCAAGTGTTCCCAAATGAAAGGAAGAGAAAGTACTTTTAGATTATACAAATAATCATCATTAGTCGTATTTCCTGTCAGCTCCTGGATCCAAAGGCTTCTTTTCCTCAGGAAGATGAATGAAATCCTGGAAGAGTGAGGCACTCTGACAGTTCTAACAAGCCAAATTGAATCTAAAATGATTTTATTCTCATCTTCAAGAAAGTAAGGCCCATAAGAGAGGTGCTGCTGTTCTATAGAATAAGTCACAACATCCTAACTCCTCCCTATTTCTGTCTGGAGAAAAATCTTCATCTGCAGTCTCAGAACTGTGGCTGAGAATCTGAGCTGGAGCTTCTGTTTTCCTCACCTACCTGTGAGCTTTGAACCCACAACCACAGCGCCCTACAAAAGCTGTAGATGTGCAAAATCACTGAGGGAAGACTCCAAACAGAGCCACTGTGCTGTGAGAGAAAGCGCTGACACATTTTGGCAAGCCGAGTGTTCTGCTTTGCTAAGTAGGCCACATTTAAAAAGATTATTTTGCATATTTACGAAGGGCAAGTAATAAGCTAATAAGGCCCAAATTCTGAAGAAAAGCAAGACTGACCACACCAATTTGGAGCCTGGCCAAAGCCCTAAATGTCGTGTTGCTCTCACGAGTCTGCAACCATCTGACCTTTATGAATGCTGGGGCAGTACAACCTTAGCAAGTCCATGGAGCTCTGCCAGCTCCTAACAGATCTGGCCCTTTGATTACATTTGTTTTCTCACAACCCACTGCAAAATTCAAGAACTACTCCATGCAATTTGATAAGAGGGGGAGAAAAAAAAATTGAGCATTTAAATGGTCAGAGTGTGAGCTTTCCAGAGGAAATCCAACAAGACATGGGCTGGCCAAATCTTGGCAGTGCATGAGGTCACAGTGAGGTCACATCAGCAAGACTTGTGGCACAGATTTTTAGCCCAATCATTCTTCAGGAAAGCTCACAGGTTCCTGTGAATATTCCTGTGAATATTCTTGTGAATTTCAGCCTCTTTTTTTAGCCAATGAGATAAAGTGTCTAAATTTACCTCATCCTGGGGATATGAGACAGTAACAAGTTTAATGTTTGCTCAGTGGCAGGATAGTGCTCCAAAGTCTTGGTATTGCTTTTTCAATTTAGGCTGTGCTGGGAATTTGAGGATGCCTGGAGGGAATCCTGCCCCTCTGCTGTGTTCCTGTTTTGGACAGGAGCAGGAGACCACCAAGAAAGGAGATGGGGTGCTGCAGGAACAAGGTTTGTGACTCCCTCTCACTTTACTGGTGCCTCTCCCCCAGCACAAACCAGGCTCCATTCCAGTCCCATGTCGTGTTCCAGGCTCTGGACTCACACAGAAGAGGCTTCCAAATCCCAGTGTAGGTTTTATAAATCATGATAAGGCTGTGGAGTTAATTGTTATTTACATAACATTTCAGGCAATCGACATAAACATTTGTAAGCTGTATGGAGGAACATCATGCACACTCCTCAGCTGCCCAGCAGATGAAATGCTAAAAAAAAATCAGGGCCACAGGATGCCAAAGTCAGTGCAATAATCAATGAGCTTGGTAGTTTGTTTTTGAGGGCTTTTATTATTCCAGTGCAGGGTGTTAAGAAGGTGTTGATACTTCAGCTGCCAGCCCTGAACTTTCAGAAAGAAGCAGCAAATTCCTGACACCATTTTAAATCAGCAACTTGAAATTCAAATTTGCTGATGGAGGGAGGGGGACATTCCCTTGCACAGGGAGCACTTGAGACATAACTCTTGCTGTGTTAGCCTTTTTCGCAGAATCTGAGATAACTGCAGCCTGAAGGCTACAGGATTGAAAATATCAGCATTGTGTTCTAAGAAAGAAGCAAAAGAGAGCAAAGAGTGACTCCTGTGAGAAAAGCCAGGTTACAAACTATAGGTGATATGGGAGCCACCGAGCAAATTCTGCTCGGAGTTATAGGAACATTTAAATCTTGGAAAATCCACTAAGTTTTAACAGAGATACACATGTCTCAGCATTTGGGAAAAGTTGGGAATATTTCTTTCACCCTGGTTGAAGGCCAGTTACCAGTGGAGTTCTGGCAGAACCTTGTCCTGGGATCTATATTTTCACAGAATCATCAAGGCTGGAAAACTCACCACAGTTCAAAATATATGGGTCTTCTATAACAGTGATTGAAATATCTCCAAATTCCCAAAATAAACTCACAAAGTCTCCAAGCATTCAGATAAAATTTAGCTTAATTACAGGCAAGTCTGTCTAAAACCTAAGTAATTATTTGTGTGTGTAAATGCTGTATTTGCGTGCATGCAGCATTTGAAGAACTAGAATTTAATCAGTTATCAATGCTTTCCTTCCAACTACAGAAATACAAACATTTCAAAGGGAGAGATTAATCACTGCTGTGGGAGGAAAGCTGAGGAGGGATAATCAGACATTTCTTGCATTTGATCGAACAAAATAAAATAGTGGGATTCTCTTCATAGGAAACAAACATGGCAGGCCTCCACAGAAAACATGTCTTAAGTGAAAGGATTAATTCAATGTGCTTGCCAATAGGTTTGTTACAATAAAGATAGGGAAAAAAGTCCATTTTTCTCCCCACAAAATTTCAATGCATCAAAGAGAAGTCAGACATGGACTTGGAGGACTCTTTTATCTGCTGAGAGATCAAGAACAATAATTAGATGGTACTGCAGGTTTTTTAGTAGCACAACTGGAACAAATGTTTCGCAGTAACAGGAGAATCCCAGATGGCCTGGAATCAAACAGAAATTCTGCAGGATTTAGAATCCAGAGATGATCACAGGACGTTCACTGCTGACATTATCATTAAATAACTCTGATAAAACAGAGCTCCAAAACCTGCTCACAACAGTGCCCACAGTAGAGGATGTAATCCAGTGAACCATTATCAGCTTTTTTCCACCACCTGTTAGAGGGTCAGTGCACCATGAAAATTAATTTAAGCAGAGAACTCAGAGACTCTCACACCCAGAAAATAATTGGTGTTCTCATAAGGAGGTCAAATTTTAAGGGAAATGCAGAAAGTCTGGCACAGTGAAGGAGAATGACAGTGAGGTCCATCAGCCTTCCCAGATTTCTGTGAGCAGAAGTGACTTAAGACAAAACTTTAACCTGGTCTGTGAGAAATTACTGCGCTTAAGGTCAATGTGTGTTCATGTATGGAGGAACCTTCCGTCCCTCCTGATTTCAGTTAAGGGTCTTAGAGGTCTGATGAAATTCTGATTTCCTACAAGCTGAGAAAAAGAGGAGAACAAGGGAAGAGTTGACTAATGCCACGTTTGAGGCAAGTGCTAACTAACTTTCCTTTAATGAGACATAAATGTTGGAGGAAATCCTAAATGGGACCAGTATTTTCCTACTGCTCACTAAATTTTTGTTCAAAAGTGAAAAGAAAGTCATAGACCTTGAGGCCAGAGCTTTCTGCCTTTCCTATTTCTGTTATTCAAAATACACAATACACAAATATTAAAAAAACATTGCTCCTTATTAGCTATTTGATTATTTCTTAAATCTATTTGTATATTTTTAGTCACTTGGGGGTTTTGCACATTATAAAGCAGAGCACAGGGTTTTCTTCTAACACAGTCATTACACTAGGAAAAGAAAATACACACAAACACAGGTCAGATGCCCAGATATGTATTTTTTTCTTAATAACAAAATATTTTTTCCATTTTGCATTATCTTAATGCAAGATTATGCCTTACTGAGAAACTAAGAAACTTATCAGGTGTCACATAAATCTGAAGTGAGAATCAACAAAACAGAAGACTTAACACAAGGTTGTAGTTAATTTAAGATTGCTCTTTGTTGCCAATTTTCCCCATTCATTGTGCTTTCTCTTCCAAATGCTCCCTGTTTTTTTTTTTTCCCTGTAGAGTCATTTCTGTGCTCATCTCTGCCAGAACACTCGAAATTCTGTCTATGGGCCAATATTTTTTGTTCTTCTGGGGCTCTCCTTCTTTGCTTTGAGGCTTCTGTCATTGTTTTTGGCTATATTAGCATTAATTTAAGAACAGCACACCCGCTCTGGACAATCTGTTCAGGGCTCAGGCACTGCCCAGGGCAGGAGTTCTGCCTCCTGTGCAGGGGGAACTTGCTGGGCATCATTTCCTGCCCATTCCTCTGGTGCCATTGCTAATGCTTTTGTTGAGAGAAACTTGCCAGTGATTTCTGTGTAGATGTTTTGGTTTAGTATTAATAATACTTTGATGAATTTAATAGCAGCAAGGTTTGTGTTAGCAGTAAATCACATTCAGTCAGGCACTGGGCATCACCCTGCTGGAGAAAACCCGAGGTCCCTGCTCAGCCATACAGCAGAGAATTCCATACAAAATCCTCCAAAAGAGCTTCCATACAAAATCCTCTGAACCCCATAGAAAGTGCCAAGTACAGAGCAGCTTGAGTTGGGGGGCTGACAGAACAGGGCAGGTCCCATTGGATAATTTTCAGTGAATTTACTGTTTCTTGCTGAAATTTAGTCTAATTTATGCCACATCTCCATTTTCAGGCTCAGCTCTAAAGCACACAGCTATGAGTGTGACCATCTGCCCAAACATATATAAGCATGGAAAAGGCAGTCCTTTCTCATCACCTGAATACTCTCTATCCTATTTTTGTTCTGATTTTTTCTTCACCATTCTTCCTACCTTTTGCCCCAAATCACCAGTGATTCTCTGAAAAGGGACAAACCAACCCCAATTCGCTGCATCTTACTCCGAGGGGGAGAGGGACTCCAGACTCAGACACCACACCAGCAGTCGAGCAGGGAGCAGGATAAAGGTTTCCACTATGAAGACAATAAAAATTTAGGGCTCAAAGAATCATATTGAGGTCACTCCATGCAAACAAAACAGTGGGTTGTGAAAATACTGAAATACTGCTCACACATGGCCTGAAACACCCCATGGATGTACTGAGACTCAAAAGACTGGCCTTAACTGCAGGTACTAAAATTTACATGTGGGATTTTATGAATAACTTACAAGAAATAAAGTGAAAATAAAGCCTGACTGTACAAGACCTCGCTCATAGCAAAGTACAAAAGAAATAACCTCAACTTCACACAGGTGTTATTGGCTGCAGCAGAAGTGCAGAATGTATTTTCTGTTCCTTTTCATCTGTTATAAACATTTCAATTGTTTCCAAACATTGCATAACGAGTGCTGTTAATGTAACATTTTCCAAGGGAAAAAGGTTCATAAGTAGTTTTCAGGAGCCCCAGTTAAAGCTGCCCATGTCCATGATCCCAGGAACATCTCTAGAGCCAACAAAAGGATGCATTTCAGGAAAGGTTCACATGTTCTCCAGAGCACTGAAACACTTCCAGCGTGCTGGGAATGCCCATGACAGATAAGAAATTTCAACCCATTTGTTGAGAGCCTTTGGAAAAGACAGAAAATAGAGTTGTTAAAGGAAAGTGAGCACCCTTTCACACCCCTTTCAGCACAGTGCCTTGGACAATGGTACTATTTAGGAAAACAGGCTTGTATTTGCTTGTTCCATTTGATCAGTAGTGGGTCAGGTGCAGCAAACCTCTCATTTTACACCTGTGCTGGGTAGAAACTTTGGCCTTGGAACACCTGTTAGAGCTCTTTCAAGATCTATCCCCTGTACACCAACTCTCTCAGCTGCTAGTAATTATAAAAAACAAAGCAGAACTACCACATGGACACAGGCCCCGGCAGGAGGGAGTGCCAAAGAAAGCAGCACAGCTTTTACAAGGATGCATGTTGTAGTTTTTCCCTTGGCAGCACAGCCTCGGGACACCAGGCTGGATGCCAAATGCTCCAAGTGTCAAGCAAACAACAGGATTTGCTACAGGTTCCTCTAGGCTTTGATCGCCTCTTTCTGTAAAATAACTGAGTTTATAAATATGGTTACAGAGAAATTCTCTGGGAAAACAAGTGTTATGAGTTTTGACTGAGTGGGAGATGCTGGTTTTAAAAATTTTTTTGAAATCACAGCCTTGCATTAGCAATTATTTATTTACCATTGTCCTCATAAGCTGTGTCATCTCGCTGGCCTTTACTTGTTCCTGTAAATTACTTTAGAGAGCATTTTTAGGTTATGAAATTAATGCATCTGCAGAGGATTATCTATTTCAGCAATGTCATCTGTGTGGAACCATAAGATTTACTGACTAGAGCACGTTTTCTCTGGCAACATAGAAATAATTTGGCCTTTCTTGCTAAGATTCGATCCAATTAGAATTGGTTTCAATGGAAAAATATGGTCATAACAGGAAAAGGGCCAATTAGTTATAAACCCACTGCAGATAAAGGTTGAAAATTCAGGATGAGATTAGAAATTCTGTTCCTTAACAAATAAGAATGGCAAAGCCATGCAAAATTAATATATTATTATAGGACTGAAGTGTATTTAAATCCAGTCCTGTCTGATGAGTGAAGGAAGTGATGTGAGTGGAATAATTGCCTTTAGCACCTGGGAAAATGTGATTTTCTGGAAGGCCCACCCCAAAGAAGCTGGGATTAATCTCACAGGACATGGTGACATGATTTTTTAGTACCAGTTCTTAAGGTCCTGTTCAGATCTATAAAGATTTTAAGAACTCTTTGTTTTGGCTCCTGTCACAGAGGGGGAAAAGAGAGCAGAAAAAACCCCAAAAGCAACTTGACTTAACAAGGGAAAGTTAAACTATTGCATGGAGAAGGACTCAAAATTTGATAACCTTATCACTTGTGCAGCAAATTCTACCACACCCCAGTCACACTGAATGCCATTCTAAAACAAGCTCGGGGAAAAGATGAAAGTGATGATACATCCCCAAAGATTTAGCAGGTCCAGAGATAGAAACCAGCCTTCCACATAAGAATAATATAAACAAAGGAGGTTATCTGTTTACAGTGGTTCTCTGATGGGAGGCAACAATCCCACCCAGCTGGCACTGCATTGAAATGAATTTAATCATGCTAATGGAGGGAGGTGGATGCTTTGGGAAAAAGAAATTCTGGAACGATACTTTTAGAAGGGGACTTATTCTCCCTTTCTTACGTAAAAAGAATTAATTTTATTTTTAGCAATGAAAAAAGAAAAAGTTGTCCAGTATAGAATGGGGACTATGAATAATTCCAGGTTCTTGAAAGGAAGCATGCAGGAGAGAAGATAGAAATTTTCTCTTCAGTACAATCTGAGGGTTTGGATTAGTGCTGAAATTGTTTAGGGTTTTTTTTAACTAAAAGTCAAGAAATGCTTTGTTTGATCTCCACTTCTCAGCAAGTAGGAGAGTACTTTATGAAAACTCCATCCTAAATATATTCAGACAGAGTCCACATTATGAATTTTAGGGTCAAATGACCTTGTCTTTACTGGTTGCTTTGCTTTTGTTATCTGAAAAAAAATTACAGATCCAGTCAAATTACTCATAACAGTTTCAAATGAGAGGACTGTGGGAAATGTCCCCATTTCTTGTGGCTTTTTGCTGCCAGAAGCCACACAACCATGATCAGAGGTAGAGACAGAGTAGGAAAAGTGAGAGATCTCAAGATGGATCTGATTTTCTGTGTCTTGCAGGTCAAGAGGAACAGAAGGCTCAGCCCCTACCACCCGAAATAAGTAATAGGTGTGATTTCCACAGCTTTCCTCAAAAATGCAGCAATATTGAGCATTTCAAAGGCACAATAAAAGCAGAAAGGCAAAGACCCACACTGCTGGCTGGCTCAGCTGAGTGCTGCTCCTTTCCACCTCTTTCCTCCTCTCCTATCTCATCCTAGAAATTGTTTTTCCCCTCTGCTCTCTCCTGGCTGGTGGCCAACGTGAAGGCCCCAGACTCCACATCTGGGGCCACGTCTCACACTGAGACCAACAAAGCTGGGGACCACCCTGCCTGAGATCTTCTCCTGCATGTGTTTATTGTTTGGTTTTCTTTTTGCTTTGGTGTAATCCTGAATTCAGAAGCCTCTGCTTTCACAAAGTCCAGAAACCTCCACTGGTTCATTGAACCAAAGCCACGCCACAGTCACTTGGAGTTTTAAAAGCAGTTTATCACATTTACAATAAATCTTTGTTATTACTGCAGATTAGCTCTTGTTGCACAAAAATAATAAATAAAAACATCTGAGGAGCAGATGATTCCCTTCAGCTCTGGTATATAAGGCAAGGACTCAATACTGGCCATTGCACAGATCTCAACTTTATCCCTCTCTACTCAGCTGCAGAGATTTTTGAAAATCATAAAGAAATTAAAAACCTGCCAAAGGGAGTTCAGAGCCTCATGTTTTCTCCAGGAGATTTGTTGCCCCAGCATGAGCCTGCTCTGGATTCCTGCTCTGGGGACAGACAGGCCCATAGTGACCTGGATAATGGATATGAGAAGGGATCAGGGAGGTTACAAATAATCTTCCCCAGCTACACAGCCAGCCCTCTCCTGGGACTCTGCAGGTGTTTGACTGAGCCCTAGATTTGGGAGGGTTGCTTGGTTTGTTTTGTTTCTTTCTAAAACTGCAATTTTATCAGCAATTTAGAAAGATGGTTTTGTCAACCATTTGGGGTCATAGCTCTTAATTGCTGTACAATAACTGAACTCTCTGAAGTAAAATTCACAACAAAATCCAACCATTTGCTCTTTTTTCCTATTTCTTCATCTTTCTCCCTGTATCCTACAGTGCTGCTTCTATTATTTAGTGCTCTTCACAGAGAGTGGAACAAATTATTAAAGGAGTTGTTTTAAGGAGTTTACAAATGGACTCAAAGACTTTTCCAACCCAAATGATTTTATGATTTCTATACCCCATAGTTTCTTCTGTTAAACACAGTAGCATTTTGAGCCAGGATCCAGGCCCCACTGATGACTGGGTGATATCTTACAAGTTGAGGATAATATCAGAATTAAATTATGTTGTTTACTATTCTCTTTTAATAAAACCAGACAGATTTCTTGCCTGATGAAAATGGATGAAAAACATCAACCTTTTACACAGGTCTTAAAATTTGTCTTTTCTGAATGGCTCTAACAGTTAGGGCTTGAATGGTGAAGCAGACTTCACCCCATGTCCTATCCTTAAAATCCTCTCTCAGCTCTCTTGTAGGCTCCTTTCAGGTACTGGAAAATCCTATGAGATTTCCACTCAGCCTTCACTTCTCCAGGGTGAATAATCCCAACTCTCTCAGCCTGTCTTCACAGAAAAAAAATCTTCTTTCAAAGAGTGCAGTTCAGAATAATGGTTTCAATATTGACTTAAATTGTTTAAATAATTCACCAAGGGGAGGAGAAGGCAAGAAGAAGACAAAACCCTCTGGAAATGCACAGCAGATGCAGCGGTGCATGTTGGGACCAAGGCAGAGCAGGCTGGGAGCTGTCATCACCCCTCAGAGCCACATTCCTCCCCCAGCTCATGTGGCCCACACCTGGGACATGCTTGGGAGGCTCCCAGGTTCAAAGCAAACGCTTCTACCTTTGTTCCTGCCTGCGAGTCTTTTTAATTTCAGCATTTTCCCTCCTTGTCATCACTGTTCTCTTGCACTAGGAGTGTCTCTGACCAAATACCAAGTCATGTCAGAGAGGTTTTTTTTAATTTATTTGCTTGTTTTTTAGTATAGGAACTAACTGGAGGTGTTTTGTTTGTGAGGCATTTTCTGTTTGTGTGGTTGGAGCTTTATTATTCAGGTCACCCATCAAAATAAATATTAAGAACCAGAGCTAAGTTACATAAAAGTCATATTAGTGAAAGTTGAGTAGGTGGAAGCTTCAGGACTCTTGGCAACCTCTGGACATTTGTTACATTTCATATTAGATAATATTACAAATTTTTCTTTAAGATGATGTGGAAATAGTAACAAATAATTGCACCCGAAATGTGTGGCATGAAGTGCAAACAGATTTTATACCTTTACTATTAGATTCCCAAAGAATTCCAAAGTTCATATAAAGAAAAAACTGAGTCGTACATGATTCAGTTATCCTTGAATTTTATTATTTTATGAAATATTTATAGACATGACTACACTCCCATCAAGCATGACATTGATGCAACACTAAAATTAATAAAAGACTTTGCTCCTTTTTATCTTGATTAATCTCTATATATTTTTCTCACTAATGCACCATCAGAGCTGCAGAACTTCTCAGGAGCTGCTGAGTCACCAACAGCTGAAATATCTCCCACAGGCTGCTCTTGAGCAGCACAAATCTCTTTTTCCTTTATGGATAAGACAAATTAAGCAAGAATCTGAGATATGTCCTTGCATGACGAGGACTTGGAAGTGACAGCACAAATACTGGACTATAACTGAACCATCAAGAGATGGGGTTTAAAAAGATTCAGGAAAGATTTGGAAAAGGTTAGGGAAAGGTCCTGGCAGTGCTGGCCTGCACTGGGGCTGTACCCATCCCAAAAAAGTGCTGCCATTTGGGGTGGACAAAGTGTACTGCAAGATTTGTTTATATTTGAGGCAAACATGTCCTGGACTGCATGGAAAGCTGCAAGGCTGACGTACAGAGATTATTCCTGCTGATAAAAGAAGCACTCAGGAACATCACTAATTATCACAAGGAACAGAAAGGAGGGTCAGTACAGCTGAAGGGGGAAATTCCAGCTGGAAGATTTGGCAGTGCTTTGCTTTTGGTTTTACTGTACTGCAACCTAGTGATGCTACAAATAAAGGTCAGTTTTCCCTTCTTGCTCAAGAACAGGAAAAAAAAAAAGGTTTGGAAAATGTTCCTGATTGCTAAGGAGGTATCTAGACTTTAGATGAAATGTGCAATTAGCTTTAAAATAGAGTTTGAAATAAAAACATTAGAATATACCAAAAAAATGTAACCCAAGATTTGAAATGAAAGCTGTCCATTATTTATCAATAAAAACAGTTTTTGAAAAAAGTAGGAAAGAAAATGGAAATAAGCTGAGATATCTACAATTAAGGTGCACTTTAAACCTATGTTTAACATTATTGAAGTTCAGTATCTTTCAAGTGCCATTGGGAAGGTAAAAACTGAATGACAGGAGAGAGAAAAATAAAAGCCAACCAAAACTCATAATGGGAAGAAAGGGAAAACAAAAATTATGAATTGAAAAGGAATAGTAAAGAAAATCATGTCTGCTCCTTCTGGCCAGGACAGGGTGTGGAGTGTTTCAGTGGGAACACTAAACTGGAGAATACCATTCCTCAACCTCAACAATCCCTCTGCAGTACTTTAAAATATTGCCCTGGAGCTCAGGGAAGGGGAAAATGAGAATTAATCCATAATTGACAACACTGACGCTGTCTGTGTAAAACAGAGGGTCGGACTATAACCCAAAAGGTCACTTCACTCAAGTGAGACCAAAGAATGAAAACCACTTGCAATCCTTCTGCTACAACCAAGACAAGGAGCCAAGGCAGGATTGCCACAAGAGGACTGCTCAAGTTAAACAGGATTGGGGTCAGGTACCTACAGTACGTTGATTTTTTCACCTGGTGCCTGAGAGAAGATGGAACTGGTGTAGCCTAAAGCAACTGTGAGTGCTGCTAATGCCAGCAGGTACCAGACAGCTGAATTCCTAACATGAACACCATGAAAAATGTCCTACAACATCACAGACTTCTGCCCTTGTGCCTGAATTGGATCTGCACTGATTTCATGCTCTACCTCAGTCTAGAAAAGGGCAAATGTTCAGAGACCCAGATTATGAAAAGCTTGAACTGGATGCAGAATTTCAACCCTTGCAATGTATTGAGAGAACACAAAATAATCAAATAATCTCTGCCTGATTCTGCCCAGCCACCCACATCACACCAATTGAATCCAAGATTTAGGTCAGCTTTGCTTCTCTTCACTGTAAACAATTTTACACCCAACCAAATGAAAGGAGGTGCTGTACTCTAAAAAGGTGGAACTCAGTTCAAGTATAAACACACACATGTGGCATCTAAATATCCATTTCTAGTACCTGACTGCCAAAATAACTCTATTTGAATACCCAGTTTTGAACTTTGCCCTCAGAGTGTTTCCCTCACAGTGTTTCTCTCTGCTTATGCAACGAAGTGGCCAAGAAATCTGTTCCTGATTTTTGTCTCTGTCCAGACCACATCTGAAATACATTCCCTCTACCTAAGCAGATGCTGTTAAACAGAAATGCAAGAGAAGTCAATGCATTCCCTGCAGCTGCCTCTCTGCTGAGAATATAATCTAAAAACGACAAAGATGCTATGTATTTATGTTCAGAGGAGCAGGAAGGAGATTTGTAGCTTATTTTTGAATTTAGTAAGCTTTAAATTGCACTAGTAGCAAGCTTTGACTGTAACCAGAGAGTGGCCTGGATAATTCACAACCCCGGAGTTGTTTTCTGACCCTCAATACCCCATTCCTTGTTCCCCAGGATAGGTAAACCCCTCACTTTATACACTTTATTTCTATATCTTACTTGTTAAATTCTACGATAATGAACCTGTGCAAGATTTATTTTGAAGTTTAGTGTTTAGGTTCATAGCAGTTTGATTTTTGTCATGGAAGTGTTCTTTGAATGTCTTTATTATGAAAAGGAGAAGGGCAATGCTTTGGATTAAATGAGCCAGATCTTCAGCTGTGGAAGGATAATTTGTTTCACTCCAGTGGGACAATGCTGTTTGAAAGCCAATTCCCCTGACCTAGAGGATCTTCCCTGATTTCATCTCTCCAGTTGGACTTTTCCAGCTTGTAATTAAGTATTCACTGGGTACCAGGGAAACAAAGAATAAAGAAAAAGGGGGAAAAATAAGCCCTTTGTACAGGTTCCAGTCCTCTGGTCCAGGGAATATTTAATTATTTAGGCAAAGTGGAAATGCTTTTCTGGAGAGGCTGAGAGAGTTCTCCCATGGTGGTTATGGACAGAAAGGAGAGAAAAAAAGAGAAAATGGACAGAGGAAACCCAGTGGATCTCTACAGGAAAAAGAGGTGCCTGCTTAACTCTTTCAAACACCATAAACAGTTATATTCACCACATGAGTTAATAAGGAGAGGTGTAGTTCAATAGCAAATTAATTATCTTTAACTAGAAGTTTAATATTTGAAATTATTGGTTTATTGTATTATTCAGGTAGTTATTGAGGAAGGAAAGCAATGTGAAATCCATCAGATTTAAGGTTGAGTAGCAAATTAATTGTCTCTAACTAGATGTTTTGTATTCTGTTAAAATTATTGGTTTATCCTATCATTCAGGTGGTTATCAAGGAAGGAAAGGAATGTGAAATTCATCCAACTTAGGGTTGAATAGCAAATTAATTGTGTTCAACTAGATGCTTAGTATTCCTTTAATTACTGGTTTATCCTATTATTCAAGTGGTTATCAAGGAAGGAAAGCAATGTGAAATCCATTAGATTTAAGGTGCCTGCTCCTGTGATGAATATGGGATATTTGCTATGATGGCTTGTCCTAAATTATGCTGCAGAAATCTTCCTAATCTTTACCAAAGACACAAAAACCTGAGGGGGAGGTTCCCTAAAAAGAAGGTGGCATTTCTGGCACAGGGATATTGTAAGGCAGTGATGGATGGGTGATGTTGCACACACTGTGTACCTTTCCCAGGAATGGGGCTGGCTCCGGTAGACCAGTAGGTGATCAGTGGTGTAGGCCATCTTTATCTGCAGTTACAGCACAGATCCCTTGCTAAATGTCTTTCCTTTTCTTGCAGAAAAATTAGGTTCTGACTTGATTTGTCTGATACTATTTCTTCTGACAAGTAAATGGAACTTCCTGGGTGAGAACTGGGTTTTATTGTCAGTTACAGTCTGTTCAGGAGCTGTATTTGTGAAAACAGCAGTCTTTCATTTTCTTATTTGCACTGAACTAAATCAACAAAAATCAGTATCTCACGGGACTAGACTTTCCAGCACATGCCCTTAATAAATGTTCATTTTAATTTTACTTTTCTTGTACCTTTGGGATCTCTCTAATTCACTAATTAGGATCCTGAGAGCTCTGATGGGAGCAGATGCCCGGAGGATCCCGCAGCAGCTGCGCCTGCCCGTGGCTCCATCTGCAGAACACCTTCCTGTGGCTTCCCAGTGCTCACTTCCAAGAACCAGGGGCCTCTTCAAACAAGGCTGCAAGGAGTCAGCTGGCAGCATCCCTGCATTTCTGAGCGAGCCTGGATGCAGCAGAGGAGAGCTCAGTTTGTGCTGTGTGCCTGACCCCTCTCAGCCAAGTTCAGAGCAGTGTGAGCTATCAAATGTGACAGGCTCCTGGCAAGCAGCCGCAGCCTTTTGGCTGCAAGCACTCCCAGGCCCAGCTGGGATCAATTAGACCAAATAATAGCTCTTGCAATAACCAGTTCCTACCTCATTCTTCAGAAATTGCTTAGTGTTCAAATGTAAATACTGTTAAGTTCATACCTTGCTCAGCCTCCCCGCACTTGGCATAAACTGACACCTACAAATGCAGGATTTTTAGAGTGAGCCCTTAAAAGTCAGATCAGGAAGGAACATGGCACGTGCAGGGCCTTCATTCCTGTCTTCTGGTTTGCCATCATGAAATCCGTCCTTCTTATCCAACACCCCAAATATGAATAAAACCCCCACCACACATTTCTTTCTCTGGACTTTATGTTAAATGGAGGAGTTGTTCGTAATTGATTGGCAAACTGGTCCAGCCAAACTGTTATCAAAGCCTGCCTTAAAAATGTGGAGTAATTGTCCAAAAAAAGCCTCAGTTGTGCTGTAACTCGAGTGTTTGCAGAACCAGGTAATGGCCACATTAGAGCAAGGAACATTTAAAATCAAGATCAGCTTCTCCAAGTGATTCTACTGCTGTGCAGAGATCTGCTGTGAGCAACATGAATAATCCATCTGAACCTTTGAACGATGCAAAATAGTGTAACTGGAACAAACACATGAATGTTTTTCAACATGAATGAAAACAAGAATTATTTTCCACTCAATTATTAAAAAAACAACCAACTAATTTTTATAATCCAGTAATCTCCAGATCTTTCCTGAGAGGAGCCCGTGTTAAAACTATGAATCACAATAATTATTTTCTATGAAGCCAGACAGTATTTGCACAGTTTGAAAGTCCCTGATCATTTTCTCATTTACAGAGGAACACAGCTCTCTACCCAAATAAAAAAAAAATACAATATTTTCTTTTTCATTTTAATGAATTTCATGTAGTTTTGCTTGCTTTATTTCCAAACCCTAATGTAACACTAAGAAAGCACTTGTTCTGCTAAGCATTTGAAAGCAGTTGGATCATTCAGCTGCTTAAAGGCCCTGGTGAATGGAAGCCAAGATTTTTATGATCCTGCAAAATGTCCAGCACTAGCCTGGAATACTGTGCTGTTCTGTCATTGCATTCCTTAGGTAATGACTCTCCCCACCAAGAATTCTCCCCTTTTTTGAGGAGCTGGAATCACCTCCCTGGCCTGGGCTCTCTGTGCTAACCTGACAATCCTCCTGAGGAGCCTGCAGGGCTTCTTCAAGCACTCACATTTTAAATACTGTTCCATTTTACAAGTAGAATTTCTGCAAATAATGTCTTGCTTTAAATACAGTGTGGCTAGCAGAAAGGCTGGAATGCCATTTAACTTCAGAAATAATTCCTCAGAGAATGGCTGAAGGCACCAAGGTGGTCACATAAGACCCTCTCTCTAAAGATATCAATAAACATGTCTTTGCAAGGTCCTAAATTTATTGCTTTTACACCACTGTGGAAAAAATGCTCATTTCTCCAGAATTTTTTTATAATTGCCAGTATAGAATGGTTCAACAAGAAACTTTATGGATTAAAATCCAGAAAACCACTTCTGCCTCACAGGAGGAAGCAGCATTTGATACCAATCTCCAATATCAGCACATTTCAGTGATACCATTCCACCAACCATAGCCTTTCTGCTGGTCCAAGTATTTCTTTTAAAAACAATTTTGTAAAGAAATCACATTCCTTTGTAGAGTAAATTCTTATTCCAGTAAATTTTCCAATGTAGGACATGCCTTGCAAAGTCACAGTTACCCTTCTAAGGGGAAACCACTGCAGTGAATTTGTGGGGCAATCTCCTGACTAAAAACAAAAAATTGATGAAAATTGAAAACAATTCACCTGACAGAACCTGGGAATTTAGTCCCTTATTTGTCACCACAGAGGGAATAACCCTGGAAAGAGCCCCCAGCTCTGGGCTGTGCACACCACCCCAGCCTCCTGTGGGATCTCCCAGCTGGGCTGAGCTGCTCTGTGTCCCCCAAGGAGGGCAGGTAGGTCAGGAAAGGAGAATTCCAAAAGTGTGGAGGGCATGGAAAGGCTTTCAGCGATGGGGAAAGAGTCAGAATGGCAGAGTTCAGGAAACAGAGAGAGACAAACAAATGGACACACACGTGATGGGGGGAAAACAAAACCACATGGGCTTTGAGCCCTGAAACACAGGTCTGAGATAGCCAAAACAGATTGCTCAGCTGTCTGAAGCATTTAATCAGTTATTATTAGGGTATTATTAGGGTACAGCCAGGAACCACAGAGAGGGAAGGGATTAGATTCTGCTATAAATTACCAGGGATCACACAGTGTAACACACTCACTCCAGCTTTGCAAAACCTGGGAGCATGTGGGGATGTGGGACGAGGGACAGGGTTGGGCATGTGAGAGGAATCAGTTCAGGGATGCAGAAATATTCGACAAAATCACTTGCAGTTCACAATTAAGACAGATGGACAAATGAAAAAGGCTGAAACAGTGTGTTAATACCCAATAAAGATGAGAAGAGAGAAATTCAAGGATGGCCCAAGCTACACCTGCTGGGGGAGGCTCCTGGGAGATGGGGTGTGGAGGGAGACAGCAGGGGAAAAACAGACAGGAAACAAGGAAAGGAGTAGGAATCATCCAAACCACAGCAGAGCTTCCTCAGACCAAAGCCAGAGCAGAAAAGCTCTGAAGCCACTGGGCATTCTCAAGGCAAAGCAGTGCTTTACCTAATTGAGGTATTGAACAAGGAGGCTGGAAATGAGTTGGGAAGTTATGGAATATTGCATATCTGTGGAAAAAAAGCTTCAAAATTTTATCTAATTAATGCCATCTGTATTGATCTATGTTCTACATTAACTCTTCTAATAAAAGACCCACATTTCACCCTCAATAAAAGCAGCATCAATAATCTCAGAGGGTATTTTTATATTTTATGTTTTCTTATAAAATGTTGTTTACGAAAGCAAGAATTTATTTGCTTTTAATATTTATGCTCTTAAGGTGGAAAATGCAAGTCCTGAACAACAGTGTTTTATTTTAAACAGGAACCAGCCAACACAATGCCAAAATACCTTCCTGAAGAGCTAAGTGTAATGTAACTAAATATCAGGAACAGTCTGGTGGGAGGCAGGTTCCATATGCATGAAAGGTATGTCCTGAAATTTCCTCAAAGCCTGTGAAGTGCAAGATATATTGAAAAAAAAAGACTACGAAACCAAACCAAAAATACATCCATATTTTAGATTAATTTCTTTTAAAAATGTTCAGAAAAGGATTAGGAGAGAGTAGTAATCCGTAATTAAAACAGAATCTGTTTCTCAGTACACAATATAACTGTGTTCAGTGGTTTCTAATCCAGAGTAGATGGACTCCCTACAGCATTGCAAGAGAGAAAAATATATGACACATAAACAGGTCGGTGTTCTAGAATTAAAAAATGGGATTTTTTTCCTAAACTTCATCGTGGGAGTTGTGCACTTGCAGCTGTTCAGCTGCTGAAAGTAAATTAAAGCTGAACTCACCACTTTATGATAAATTTTATTCCAAAGATGTTCTTTAATTATTGATGACCATTACCTATGGATGGTCTCATTGTTTCACTGGTCTCTAGTCTGTTTCTCTTTTTCATTACAAAAATACAATTATATTCCTGCTCTGATGGCCTCCTGGAATCCCTGAACATTTCCAGAACACAAACCTGGCTATCAAAACATAGCCACAAGTGCTCTTTGGTGAGCAATAAAATATCCCCATCATCAGCACTGGATCCAAGCTTTTATACACAATTACAGGATCAAATTGCTACAAGGCACAAGACATTTTCAAAGAGTGGCTGTGGCTACCTCTGCCTGTGAACAGCTCCTGGAGATACACCTGGAAATAAGGAAACACAAATAAATGAATAGACATGAGTTGAAGCCTTTGTGAAACCCAGAGCAAAATCCTGTCAAAGCCATTTACATCACTAAACAAATATCTTCTTTCCTTTAGTTAATAGCTAATTTTGTACTTGATTTCCTTAATATTATACATTGGAAATAAGTACTTATTCCTGGGAAAGCACTGAATTGTATTATTGTCCTTAAAACACACAGAATTTTGTTTTTAACTCGGTGAATTTATTTCAGTTCTACTCCTTTACAAAGTGAAGAAGTAAAGCTGAGCAGTGGAAGATATTTCGCAAGCAGCATCTTTAGCAAGTTTGTCAATAAAGCACTAACTCTCAAATTAACTCTGAATTTCATGTTTTCATGTTGCTGTTGGACACACCAAGTTACCCCTAAATCCATCAGGATGCTAGAAAACCATGGGGAGATATTTTCAAAAGTAAAGAATCCTTTTCCTTGGCTGAGATTTGGAATTCCTCCAAAAGTTCCTTTTTCATATTAGCCTCAAATATACAATTCTAAATTGTTTTCAAAGATGTGATGCTTCTGTCCCTCTCAACAGAGCGGGTCTCCAGCAGAGTGAATTAAATTTACTGAATTAAAACAGGAGTGTAACGACCTAAACAACAAAATTACAACTGAATTATCAGCACTGAGAATACAATGACACATGGACAGTTTCACACCAAGAAATACAAGATTTTGGTGGGGTTATTTTCAAATTAAATGATATCATAGCTTGAGGTCTGAAAGTTTCCTACCCTTTTTCACTTTTAATAAACTGAAGATTTTAATAGAGATCTTTTACCAACACATGCTGTACTCTGAGGGTGTGAGTATTTCCTGACTAGCCAAGTTTACATCCAGCTCACACAGCAAAACCATAGATTTCTTTAACCTGACAGTGAAATTTAGCTAAAACTGAGTAATATTAATAAAAAAAATAAGCTTTAGGACATCTGTTCTACACAGTAAAGGGTCATACTTTAGGGGAAAAAATAGGCTTTAATTCCTTGTTTAAGATGAGTAATTCTTCAAAGATCCTAAGTATCAACAAATCCCAAAATTGTTTCCTGGCCATCTCGCACTCTGGAATGGCAAACCATTTCTTTTAGCAGCCATAACATAAAATGAAAACCTGAACTTAGGTTGCATTAAGAGCATTGCAAGAGTGGTCATCTTGGTATCAAAAGGGAAGTATTAGGAAAGATAAATGCAGGAACAAAGAGCAGATTATAAATATTCCAAATACATAATTTAAGGAAAGGCAGCATTAGGCTGCCTTGGAAGCCTCACCTACAGCTGAGGCTGTGGCTCTGTGTGGGTACAGACACCATCAATGTCTTTTCTGCTGTACCACAAATGGAGAAAGAACAAATCACAATCCAGCAAAAAGTCCTGAAAAACTCAGGTCAGGAAGGGTGGATGAGGAGGGGCAAAATTATTAATTTTAATAATTTTCTTCTTTTTTGTTGTCTGAGGTGTTTAAGATGCATATCTTACTTTCTCAGATCCCATCAGCACTATATTTCAATATTTTACAGAGTAATCAAGCTGGGATCTCTGAGTTATCAACAAAATGCCAGCTGAAACAAATCCATCAGCTATAAAATGTGCTTTGTGTTTAGCTGGGCAAACTAAGTGACTCTGGAAAATAAAGAAGAAAATAATTCAGATTGTAATCAGATCTGTGGGGCTCCTCTGATATCTCTGATAGGGTTATACTTCCCACCATGTGCTCAGAAAAAAGGCATTTGTCTAAAGTCTCTTTGCAAAATGTAATAGAAATATTTGAGCAGAGCTGAGTGGCTTCTGGTGCTGCCCTTTATCCAACATTATCCATTTGTTCCATCCCACAGCTTCCTCTTCAACTGCCAAGCAATGATCCAGGTTAAATTTCCCACTGAGGTTTCACAGGTGGTTCTGACCACCTTTGCAGTGTCTTAATATGGTGGGGGTGTGGTTTAATTTTCTTACTTTTGGTGCTGACTTCAGCTGGAGTCTCTCAGCACAGTTCTCCTTAGGGTGGGAGATTGGTGCTGCAATAAAGGACAGACAAAACTTTTTCACAACCCTGACCCCTTTCACATCCTCTTCCCCTTTTTGTCCCATGGCCCAAACCTGTGGGGAGGGAAGAGCCATCTTGGAGCCCAACAAAGAGGGTAGGGCACAAAACCATGATCTTGGAGTGGAGCAAGTGGCATTTTGATATTGTATTTCAGAACCTTAAATTCCATGAAAACCCCATTTAAGGTGTTCAAATCATTTATTATAGCTGGTCCTACAGCCTAGCCTTTCTTGTTTAGCAGTTCTCCTGCTACCTTTCCAAAAGGAAAATGAGCCTTCTTTGAAAAGGGAGGGATTTCAGATATACCAGGGAAGGACTGGCTTTTCAAAAGTCTTAAAGGCAGCTGTACAGTCCAAGCAGAGGCTTTGGCAGATGCCTGATGCAGTGGTAATACTTCCCAATCCAGGCTTTTTTTCTTTAATGGAAAATGATGGAAAGTCCTGCTTTAACAGGATTCAGACACTGGCTCTTGGAAACAGGATTTGGTAACCAAAATAAAAAATATCTTAGAAACTTTAATGGCCTCCTTCACTAAAGCCTGGCCAAATACTTGCATTTAATAATTGAAGCTATCAGTTTACTTTAACATAGTGGATTCTAAACCCTCTCTCCAAAACAGACACAAAATCCCCTTGGCTGCACTGTCTGTAGCCAGAATGTGGGGCAATATATTTGTGAAAATGAGATAACGTGATGGTAACAAATAATTTTGTCGTTATTTGTCATGATGGTTAGAGGACGAGGTGACAGCTGATTATCCCCACATCCTGGTGCCAGTGGAGTTTATAAATGTTTATAGGTGAGAATTTTACCACCCTGACCTCAGATAGCTGCTGGAGTCCCCTGAAAGAGGTGCATGGAAAGACCCTACATCAATCCCCAGCTGTTCCCATGAAATCCCCCAAGCTTCCTGAGAGATGAGCTAGAACTTCACCACAGACCAAACATATCCTACCAGAAAGAACTCAGATTTTTGCCCAGGACAGTTTGGATCTTGATCCCTAGCCTTTTAGAGAACATCTCTACTGCTGTGCTGTAAAATTAAAAATATTTGAATTTTCTAGCTGAAGGCAAATACTTAAATTTTCGTTTGAACAGCTGTTTCCTATTAGTTTTAGAGAGAAACATTAAAACTCAGGCATGTGCTGCACTGACAGCAAACTGGCCCAGTGGGTTGTATAAAAGGGCCTGGTGAGAAGTATGGATGATGGAGCTCACCTCCAAGAAATTATTGGGTAGGTAACATGGAGAAGGATGCAAAAAGAGGGAAAAAAAAACATCCTGGAGGAATGTGGAACTGTCTTTTTTCCACCAAAAGGTGTTCTCTGTTTCTGGGACACAGCACTTATTTTCTGCACAGCCTGGCAGGGTGATTTACTCACTGCACCACCACAAAATCCAATGTGCAGCCTTGTGCTAAGTGTGTGGTAAATCCATGATGGATGCTCTGGAAGCCACAATTGCTACTGCACAGTAACTTGTGGTGCTGGTACAATATGAGATAATAGCAGGGAGCAAAGAGCTGCCTCATGAGGAGGCTCGGCTGAAAATACAGCTTCACATTTCAGCCCTGGCCCTTGTCACTCTATCAGCTCCAGACTGATCCTTTCCCAGTCCTACAAAGGCAAAATAGGGCTTTGAAATATTGGAAATGGGAAAAATTAACTTTTGGTCAGAAAGACATCATGAGCCATGCAGAGTTCTTACATCCCAACTTAAATCAGGGTTTTCCATGACGTGTCGGAAGATTGCAAAGTTTAAGAGTGCAGCAAGGAGGTTATGGAGGTTTTCTTCATGATGAATACAGTTCATGTTCTGTCACCAAAGAATTTAGACCAGATTAACCAGCTAATGAGGAATTACAAAAAAAAAAACCAAAGAAGAATATACATGGAAAAAGAAGAAATATTGCAAAAGCAGCAGGGATCAGATATTTGTCCATTTTAAAATCACACTGACCTAAAAATTTGTGTGAAGTAACATCACATCACCCTCACCAATCCAGTGTTTAGCCCAATGTGTTTCATTTGGGACTGATAACATTTCTAGAAACGTGATGGATTAATCTGCTATTACTATAATTACTATAATTACTCTGAAAAGGTTTTCTTGTTAATAACTCGGTTTTTAATAAAGGAAATAATGGAGTTATCTTTGCTGAACCACTAAAGTGGAAGTTATGCAATATTATGATTCCACTTTAGGCCAGCAAGGACTTGGAAATAAGTATCCATCACTAAAGTTAACACCAGGTTTTCAGAAGGAGGTATCTTGTAAAAAAAGAAGGGAATTTCCACACTGCAAAGGATTACATCATTTTGACAACCATTACTGCACTGGAACAGCACAAGCTCATTCCCCACCCCTTTCTCCATCCCACTTTTCTCTGTGTTTAATGTAAATAGAAATTCTCTCAAATATTTTGACCATTAAAAAAATGCAATGTTTTTTTTTCCATGAGTTCAATGTGGAACTGCATCTTTTTCCTTCCCTGGCTGAACCCTCCTGTCAGGGAGTTGTGGAGAGGGAGAAAGTCCCCCCTGATCCTCCTTTTCTCCAGGCTGAGCCTCTTTTGCAGCTCTCTCAGCCTTGCACTGGCCATAGAATATGGAGATCCTTTGTGGAGTACAAAGGTTAAAGCAGCTTTTATTATTTTTTGCTGGATTTATTGTCAAAAGACTGTTAAATGGAATGATTAGTAGGAACAAATTGGAATGAATAAGAAGTCTCCATTTGTTAAACAAGTGCCAAGGAATGGTTTGGATTGCATATTCCAATGCTGTGGGGAAAAATGAAGAATATGGTACTTGGCTTTGGAGGAATGGAGCTAATTGGGAGACAGGGTAGGAAAAAAAAGTGATTCAGGGGATACAGTGAGCATGAAAAAAATTTATGCATGGAAGGAAATGGAAGCAGAGGGCAGAAGGGAGGAGAAAACAGCAAGCCAGGCATTTTGTCATGGAAGATTATCGGGTTTGTCAAGCATGACATCCCCGTGGCGAACTCATGCTGACCACTCCTGACTTTCCTGTCCTTCCTGTGCCTGGAAATGCTTTCCAGGATGAATTACTGCATCACCTTCCCAGGGACTGAGGTGATGCTGTTGTTCCCTGGGTCCTCCTTCTTGCCCTCAATGAAGACAGGAGTGACACTGGCTCTGCTCCAGCTCCTCCAGTCACCACAATAATTCAAATATTACCAGAAGCAGTCTCATGATGACATGAGCAAGGTCTCCCAGTACTTATGGGTACACCCCGTCAGGGATCATGGATTTATATTTGTCCAGCTTCCTTAAGTGTTCCCTGACCTGGTCCTTTTCCATCAAAGGTAAATTTTCCTTCCTACAAATTATCCCCTGGCATTTAGGGCCCGGGATTGATGAATTCCAATCTCAGTAGTAAAAAGTGATGTGAAGAAGGAATTCAGCACCTCAGCCTTTTCCATGTCCTGTGCAGGATTCCCCACCTCACTCAGGATTAGTGATACAGGGGCACCTTTAAGAGGAGATAAACTTAACTTGGAAATCTTGTGTTTCAGTTGTGGGACAGAGTAATAAATATGCACCTTTTATTGTTCCGAGTGCATGATCTATAAAACCTTAAAAGACAACAAATCACAAATATTTCATACTGCTTTAAAAAAAGAGGCAAATTCAAAACCTAAGCTTTCATTCTTCAAGAGCCTTTTCATTCCAAACCAGAACAGATGGATAAATATTTCTTTTTGTGCCTGAAACTTTTTTTTTTTTTTTTACTGTTTTAACAAAAACCCCTTGCTGGACCATTCCTCTCATGGGAACTGTACTTTGGGTGAATTATACTCAGACTTTTAGCAGCCTGAAGTGCATTGTGCTGCTTGGTTCAACACAGATGTGTGATCTTGGCACAGCTTCACTGTGAAAATTGTGCTAAGGTGTGAGAACATACATGAACCAGAGCTGGGCAAGATAAGCAGAGTGAAAGCCTAGACAGAGGGCAGTTGTTGAAATCCTGACAGTTAGCAGCTTCCAGAGTCCAGAGGAGAAATGCTGGCATGGAAAGGTGTCAAAACTCACAGGGAAGAAAAAAAAAGAAAAAAATAGAGCAGAGGATGGAGTAGATGGAATAGTCTCTACTATTTTGCCCACTCCTCAGAGGGAAATAGTAGAGATTTTTGTTCTTAGCTATGATGATACAGCAGGTGATGCAGAGTGATGTCAGACTGAACCACTTCCAGTCCAAGCAGTCAATCCAAAATATTCAGCTTGTTTTCAATTAATCCACTGGAGGACAGAAAAAAAAAAATTAAAATTGCAATTTTTGCACATAAAAAGACAATGCCAGAGATGCTAGATGCTCAGTGGGAAACAATAAATGGAAAATATCAGATTTCCTTTAGTTTCAGGGTGATGAGGCACTGGCACAGGGTGCCCAGAGAAGCTGTGGCTGCCCCATCCCTGCAAGTGTCCAAGGCCAGATTGGATGGGGATTGGAGCAACCTGGGATAGTGGAAGGTGTCCCTGCCATGGCAGGGAGTGGAACTAAAGAATCTTTAATGTTCCTTTCAATCCAGACCACTCCATGATTCCATTACTCCATGACCCAATTAAATGGATTTAATTGCCTGACTCCAAGCTGGTCCTTCATCCACACAAAAATGAGGCTGCAGCAGATCAGCTTCATTCTCCATCACCAAGCCAGCCTTTCCTGGTTCCCCTCACGTCAAAGGCCAGCCTGGCAAAATCCTGGTGCAGACAGAGCCATAGCCAGCCTTCCACAGCACTGTGGCCTGCTGCCAGCAGGGATTTTTCCTGCCTGGAGCCCCCTGACATAACTGGAAGAGGCAACCCTGTGCAAAGTGCAAAAAAAGATGTTTTGTGAAGCTGAAATGAATGGGCACAGCAAGTTAAAAAAAGATTGCTCATTGCTGAGACTGGTGTAAGGCATTTTATGAGTCATTACCTCAGAAGGATTTTATTGGGGTTCTGGGAAATGGGGAACTGGGGACTCATTTGTCAGGATTTCAGAGCTGCAGGTGAAACGGTGCCTTCGATAAATGGATTCCTGGAAGTCCTAACTGGAGGTGGACACACCAAAATATAACTTAGTGAAGTAGTAGATTAGCCTTTATTTTGGTAAAGCAGTGCCCCAGGGAGATCTGAATGTTCTTTCACTTTCTGTGAATGAATTACATCCCTCATGTTAATGTTAAAAATGTTAGTTAAACATTTTACTAAATGCAGCTTCCTGATCCTGTGCTCATGAACAAAAGTCACTTTGTATAATAAATACTGAAGACACATCAGTAGCTTTTTTCTTCTCGTCTTAGGCTGAGTAATTTTAAATGCCGAACATTTCCTCATTAAAACTCTTTCATAATCTTAAGGGAAGGGGCGAAGAGGGCAGAAGATTAAAATCTTGTTGCACACAGTGTGCTGCAATCTCACTTTATTGGTTCTTATAGTACAGGCTGGGATGACTCAGTCCATCACAGGACACTGAGTTTTGGTCACAGCAGAAACCAGAGAAGGAAGAAAAAGGCCCTTTCTCCGAGACAGGGCTCTACTGATAAAAAAAATGACTCTCTGGAGAATTCCTCGACCATGACCATGACAGCTCAATTTCAATTGAATTTCTATTTTCAGAATTTCGCAGAGAATTTTCTTTTTATAGCACTCAGCAAAAGGGAGTGATGAAAATCCTCATTTCCCTGAACTCCCAGGCGTTTGCCAGGGGCAAAACACCATCCTCTGCACTCCAGCCCATGGGGCAGTTCTGTGGAGGCTGAGTCTGATCAGGGCTGAACAAAATTATCAGCAAAGCTTTCTACAAGTTCTGCTGCCTTACAGATGTCAAAGGTAAAACTCAGAAGAATTTCCTTGAGAATTGCAAAAGACATTTCAGTGCATCAGGTGGTTCTCTCTGTCGAATTTGAGGGTCCTCCTCCAAACCCCAGGGATATGAGAGTGATTCTTGCTCTCATTTCCACATTGGTGGAAAAGCCCCAGTTTTTCTGACCTATAAAATAGTTAAACCTTTGCCTTCGAAGCAGCCAGCCTAAGGCAGAGAACAACCATGGAAAGTTTCAGCCCAACCCATTAACATTTGGCAAAGCCAAACCAGCTTAAAACAGAGGCCTGTAATTACAGCGGGTCGGAACATTCTCGGCTAAATGAAATTTCATTGAAATACGCTGCTCCATCCAAGCCAAAACAACATTTTTCAGAGGCATCTCTGCTTCCACAAGGTTTGTGCTGGGAAAGCTGAGAGGGAAAGTGTGCTCGCACACTATAGCCTGAAGGTGAGGTCACCAGCTGAGGGCCTGACTCACAGAGAGCTGCAGTAAAGAGCAGTGCACTTCCATCAAAACATCCAAATGCCAGAGCATCTCCCTCGCTATGTTATTCACAAAAAATAACTTAGCATGAGATACATGCCTTGATTGTGGTTTTCAAGAGATTTTATGTCTTCAAGCACCACACACAAAGTTGTATTTTTAAACATTTTAAGTTGACCTAAAAGGGAGCTGACCTCTTCCAGGAGTCTGTGCTTCTAACTGGAAAGTTAGTCAATATTTAAACTTTAAATGTCTCATCAGTAAGTGCAGTTCTTGGACAGATCAATAAATATTTGTTTGAAAAGTTACAGGCCATAAAAAGGAGGAAGAAAACATTCATATTACCAGGTAGAAAATCCTTATTTTTTCATTCTCATGGTTTTCACACACGAAGCAGGGAATAGCAGGAGGAAATATGTTTGCAATTAAAATGTATTTCATACTGTGGTAGGTCCTCCCATCCATTACAGTGAGGTTTGAAGCCTACAAGTCTTGTCCTAATAAAGGTGAGAACATAATTTTTCATTCATGAAGGTTTAAGCAGGAATTCCTTTCACTGCTGAGTTGAGCTGATGCAAACCTTTGCTTTCATGCACTATTACCTGTCTTCAGCTTGTGCAATTATTTTATTTCCCAAACATCAGCTTTGGTGAACACCTGCTTTTTTTGAAGATTATCCAAAGGTTTTTTGACATAAATGTTGGGCTTATAGCATTCACTGCTCTGTTATTGCACATAGCAGAAAGGAGCTGTGGGACACAGAAAATTGGGATTGTATTTAACCAATTCAGTGTAAAGAATAATGCGAGTACTACTTTTAAATTTTACTGTTTTTCTATTTTTATAAAAACACATTTTCTCACTTGGAAGCCCTGGTTTTTCTATGTTCTTCTTTAATTCTTAGCATATCATTCTCAAAACCATTGAATTTCTATTTGCATTGAATTTCTATTTTTCTATGCAATCTATTTAAAAACTGAAAACAAAACCAAAGACATAATTTCAAAGAGAGAAAATGATGAAGCATTGAGTACCTGGAACTATCTTCTCAAACCACTGATATTTGTGCTTTTCCTCCCTGAACATCAAAAATCTGAATTCAAGCGATCAGCAGCTGAGGACTGATTCTTCCAAAAGAAAGTGCAAATTTTTCTTCAAGAACATTTATGGAATAAAATTCAATGCTTATCAGCTTAGACTTCATCTTTGTCTTTCAGTTAAACTTTTATTGGAAAAACTCTGGAAGTTCCTGAGGTCACACTTTAAAATGCAGCAGCTGTGTGTTAATAATCAGATTGTGCTAGCTAGGAGGAACAGCATAGTAAATTCTTGTTCAATATTTAAGTTAGCCTATGAAGAGTAATTGCATTAATTTAAATGATGGGCCATTCCAATTCTCCTCATGGGATGCAAATTAAAATGTTTGAGTTGAAAACCAGAGCAACTCTCAGATACTAGAAAACAAATCTTTCATATAATATTCAGATTAATGGCCTTTCACGCTTCCCGCTGATCTCAAAGCACATTTTAATTTCTCTTCTTTTTTTTTTTTTAATTAAGGCCAGGCACTCTCACAAAATTAAAACACAGTAAAGAGGAATTCAATATCCTAAAAGCTCTGTGAAACCACAGTGTGTCCAGAAAGAAAAAAAGAAGCTTGCAAATTTTAACAGGCTGAAGCAGAATGGTGTGGTTTGCTTTCCATTACTGGCTGGCACTTCTCACAAGAAGTCAGGACAAGGGATAGAAATGAAATCCTGGTGTCAGGCTAATGATTTCCTTGGATTTTGTAGTGATTCCACTATCTCCAGCTGTACCTTAATGCAGCCATCCAAAAAAGCATTCCTGCTGCTGGTGATTTCCTGGCTTTTAGGTACTTCCCTTTGCAATGGTAAGGATGAATTTTAACATACACTATTGTCCTTTAATAAATGTATTAATTTTAATATATTAATAAACTTTTAAAAATATGAATGTCTATATCGTGACTAGAAGTATAAAAGATTACATCAGTGCTAAGTATCAAACTTATGATACTTCAACAATCCAAAGAGTTCTCACATGTTCCTGAAAAAAATATGAATTTTCTGACTTAAATTTTCTACCAGACACTTCTGACTTTGTATCAAAAAGGAGGTGAAAACTCCTTTCACATACTGAGCCCATGCATAAAAGAACATGTGTTATTTATTAACAGGAGAAAGCATTTATTAAAATCTATCCTGGCTTTTGCAAATAAGATGGCTTCATGTACAGGAAAGAGGTGTGTATGGTAAGTTGTTATTTCACGGCTGTTTTGAAAACATTAAAAAAGGGGGCTAAAACTATTTTAGATGCCACTTTTAATTAATCTGATTTCCAGAAGGAATTTGACCAGTCACAAAGCAAAGCATAATCTTTGGGAAAAACCTAAGCCACACTCATTTAAAACCCTTTATGGCATAGTAATGTTTCTAGGTCAATATTTTATGAACTGCAGAGGTGTCAAAAGCTTTTTATGGTTTGCATTGAACATTTTGAAGGTCTCTCTCAATTCTTATTGTAAAATGTCAATATATTCTGGAACAAAACCAGCAAAATATCTCTTACTACCTGATCTTAATCTTCCAGTCCATTCTGCCAAATGCTGAGAGGAGAATTCAAGAGTAATTCACAGTAGTCACAAACACTCAAATCACTTCATCTTCCACTGCAAACTTACCTAAAGTGAGATATTGTATCATATTTTCCTTACATTAATATCCTGCTCAGATCACCATCAGACTATTTCTAACTTGGCTATTTGAAATTTTTTCCATTTTATTCGCTACCTCCCTCACCTAAATGATGGGTAGAGTAGGGATTTTCCTGGAAAAGCTGAACTCAGTAGAACCTTCCACACTCCAGAATGTTGTGGAAAGTATAAATGGAAGTGTTTGAGCACAATCAATGGAGAAACCAGCAAGAAAATTCAGGATAAGTAAGAATGGGTTAGAAACACAGCATGGACCAGGACAACTTGATGCACACATGGACCTGATTTGGACATGGGGAAGAACAGGGTGTGATCAGTCACCTGAAAAGCAGCTGCATTCACTCCCTGGATAGTTTATTTTCATGTCTCCATGTGCTGATGACAATCAATGTCTCCTTTCTTCAGGATGGAACTCCTGAAGGTGTTGTGTCCCAAATGGTTCAATACAACCCCAACGAATATTTTGGAAAATTTCCAAGCTATGGAATGGCCCTTTTTGCTCTCCAGGCTATGAATTTTCAGGGAGCACATCTATTTTTTTTCCTCCACCTATTTCATGGGAGGCAGAAAAGGGAAAGGATGATCACAGATGAGAACAGGATCAGTCTGGAGTCCATAATTGCAAATTAAGTCAGATATTGAAGAAAATAGAAGATGACACAAGAGCTGGTTTTAATGCAAATGACCCATGCTTTTGACACTGCCTAAAAAGAAAACCCTTTCATTAACTGCCATCAGTACTATTAAAAGGTTTCATTTATTTATGATGAGCCAGCATTGAACAATCCTTATTCTATCCTACCAAAAAATAAATTAACAAAGCCCCGATTCCAAGAAAAAAGACAAATATTTATATCAGCTCTTGCTTTTCATTGCAAAAGGGCGCAGTCACCACACTTCACTCTTCCTCTCAGTTCTCCTTTGCACACTTAATCACAGAAGCCATTCTGCACTCACACTGCCTTTATTTGATTTGGCCATAATTTCTCAAACCACTGCCCAATACACAAAAGTCACTGGTTTGTAAAATCAGCTGTGCACTACAGACAAATTAGGGAGCATTCCTTCAGCTAACAGGCCTGGTGAGGGAATTTTTAAGCTAAAACAGCAAAATATTCTTTAAATTTAGCACAGCACATCATAGGCAGTGCATGGAAATATTCCCAGAGAAAAGACAGACAAAAGAGAAATAATTTATCTTGGGGGAACAAAAATTTACAGGAAGGTATCCTTCAAAGTCATGTTAAATCTAACTTTTTACTTGCTGAAATGAAGTGAAATCAAGTGACATGGCAACCCCTCATGGCGGAGGGCTGGAATGAGTTAGTTTTTAAGGCTTCTTTCAACCCAAACCATTCTATGATTTTATAACATATTCATGGGAAAGCATAATTAAGAGATATGAGACCTTACAAGTCTCTTTCTGGAATTCCTTAGCTTTTCTTCTGATTAAATTCAAGTGAATTGCAAATAACATTTTAAATGAGTTGAAAGTCTTGATTACTTAGTATCATTTCCAGTCAGAATATTGTTGAATTAGTAATGTGTTATTAAATCACGATGATATTATTTCACAGTTCAGAACTTCTCCTCCAAAGATATGCAAGTTATTGCAAATAACAAAACAAATTTGCAAATAATTAGATATCAAATTATTAACCAATGAATGTGTCAGAGGAGTGCTGGAATTGCAAGTAGTGCAAAGAAAGGGAATTTAAGAAACAATGCTGATGAAAACCAAGGGTCTACTGGAAATATCCTCAAAGATATTACTCAGTGTCTTGAGAAATTTTCTTTTCTGGCTCCTGAGATTGAACACTGCATTAAAAATGTGTTCTTTTATCTCCAGTCTGCAGTACAAGGGAGTTTGGAGCCCTCAGGCTGAGCTTCCTGCTGGTGCAAGCAGCACAGCTGGATTTTCTTCACCAGTATTTGCTTCCATGTATTATTTTGTGAAATTCTTCAGATTTTCTAAAAAGAACTGACAGATACCCAGCGTTTCCATCACACAGGAAATTCCATTTTTGAAACACTTTGTCCTGATATCAAATCAGGACAAAAAACTCAAAGTATCCCTTTGGGCTTTTTCACACAGGAAAAACATTCCCAGCTCTTGTTTTTAAAAATGCCAACTGTTTGGAGTTGGTTTAGTAAAGAATGTTAATATTTTGTGAGGAATGTTAATGTTTTGTGACAAACTCTCAGTGGTGGGGGGGAAAATATCAATTTTCATGTCCCACATCTCCATTTTGACATCCCTGTACAAGTTTGGTTCCTAAAGTGCTGCAGAACTACTTTTCCTTGGTGACTGGATATTGGATGGATTTTGGTAAGGTATTTGCTGTACTGCAATAATTATCCTTGATTTTACTAATAACTAAATCAAAATTCTGATTACAGAATTCATGACAAAACCCACAAAATAGTTCAATAGATTTCTTTCTAAAAACATAAATAAATTGCTGTTTATATCTCAGCTGAAAATATGCATTAGCTCTATCAGTACCAGTACTGCTTCCATGATAATGGGATTTATTTTAATATAGGCAAGAGCTGGCCAATGAATCTACAAAATACGTCATTAATGATGATTTACAGATGTACTGTGCCTCTGAAATGGAGTCTTCCTTTGCATCTCTCACCTGTAATTTTAGTTATCATTCTCCTGACTCTCGGTTTAACTTTTAACTCTGCACATATCTACAATATAAAACTAAACTGATAAATAACTCCTTTTTGAATACAGTGTTTTGAATCATTTACACTCCCAGTGTTTCAATAACTCAAATTATAAGATGTGGCAAAATTTACTTTGCTGTCACTGGAGCTGTGTTAGGCATAGATGTACAGTAACTGATGTTTTTCCATTTAGTTGGGAAAAGTTCCTTCTTGGAGAAGCATAATTATTTCATATATTAATTTCATTTCTTGCCTTCCTAACTCTGGTGAGTTTAACAATTTTCTAGATCATTATAAAAACACTTATTTTTAACCGAATGTGTATTTTGGGAATAAAAATCATAATATAAAAAGACCACAAAAATAATGTGATTTCCAATATTAAAAACCTTCCTACTTAAACCTAATCCCCGTTAAGAACTATCAGGATTTTTACAAAAATCCTGTTACCAAGAGGGGAATATCCCATTTGATTTTTATAGGATCAGATGTATGCTCATTGCACTTGTCAGCTTTTCAAAATTAATTAAGGTCTTAAACACTTTCCATGAAAATACCGAAGGTGAAAGGCAAAGTGAGAAGCTATTCCTGTGCAATGTCATGTTTGCTGTGATGGGCAGAGGGGCCTGGAGAGGTGATTTATTTTGGACTCAAGTTTTATCCTGACTCATTTTGCAGCCAGTGCTGTTGATCACAGAATCATGGAATGGTTTGGGTTGGAAGGGATCTCCAAGATCATCCAGTGCCACCCCTGCCATGAGAGGAGCCAGGGGCATAAAAATTAACCATGTCACAGGCCTTGGGCTGTTCTGATCTTTTGCCTTTTGGGGCTCTTGGAGCTTATGCTTTTGGTTTTTGGGGGGATTTTTGAGGGGAGGGGTTGCTTTTTGCCTTGTCCCCAGCCTGCCTTTGGCTCTCCTGCCCTCGCTGGCTCTTGCTCACCCTCACGTCTGAGCTGCCTCCCAGGGTGCTCCAAGCCCTGTCAAGCCTGGCCTTGGACACTTCCAGGGATCCAGGGGCAGCCACAGCTTCTCTGGGCACCCTGTGCCACCACCCTCACAGCCATGAATTTCTTCTCAATATCTAATTTAAACCCAGTTTAAATTCCCAAATCTAATTAAACCCTAATTTAAACTCTGAGTTTGAAGCCATTCCCCCTTGTCCTGCCCCTTCAGTCCCTGATGCAGAGTCCCTTTCTGGCTTCCCTGTAGCCCCTTCAGACACTGGAAGGTGCTGTGAGGTCTCCACACAACCTGCTCCTCTCCAGGCTGAACAGCCCAAATTTTCTCAGCCTGTCTCCATAGGAAAGATGCTCCAGTCCCTTTATCACCTTTGTGGCCCCACAGAATCCTCACACAGCTCCAGTGTCCCACAGCCCAGGACATCTTGAGCGTGGAAGGAGCATTTTCATCTTGAACAGAGCAGTTAAACATGAGATATTTCCTGAGATGTCACCTTTTTACAGTGGTGAAAACCATACAGTGGGCAAGTCAGGATGCGGGATGCATCTCCCAGTAAACAATCCTGAGTGTGAATAATCATTCCATCATGTGCTGTGGAATCACAGATTTCTGTGGGTAGGAACTGCTTCTCACCTGATCTCCTCAAACAGCCCAGCACAGGAGCACTCTAATCTTGCTTGGGGTCTTCCAAGCAAAGACCTGTTGCCAACAATAGCTGATTATTAATCTCTTCTAGCAGGATTTGGAATGACTATGAGAATATACAATTTGGACTAACACAGCAGAAATAGGTTCTTTTTTATCTTTTGGTCGTTCTTTGCTCTCATATGCTTAAATAATGCAAAACAGAAGTGCCTCCCCTTGTTTCTGACTGCAGATGACATCTGTTCCTCATGAATCCAGTGAGTGCATGCATGATATTTGCAGTGCCTGGATCCTTTCCTTTGAAACATGCACTAACCAAGGATGAGCTTTTATTCTGAGACTAAACAAAAGTTTTGTTCACTGAGTGAACAGGTCTGCATTGGACAAGATTGGAAGTCAGAGTCTGGGCAAAATCTCTGGAGTTTTTAACTGAGCACTTTTATCTGAACAGAACAGGAGGAGTATGAAGATACTTTACTGACTCATCAGCTCCAGTTCATCCAAGAACAAGGTAAAGCTGCTTTCATTCCACATTTTCCACAGCATTCTTTATACATTACTCCTATTATCAAGTTTTCCAAGCCAAAGATTCAGAAAGAAAACAAAATATGCAGTCACAAAGCACAGCTATTTCCCCATCCCCAAAACCGCACGTGTTTAGAAGTCATACATGGCTTATTCAGAGCTCAGAGAGGCTGTAATCAAAATAAGAGTGACAAAACTGCAAGGGCCGGGGCAGGAATGATTTTCTAGTTCTCATGTCACTTAGTCCAGGGTCATCTGTTGTTGTCAGCTGAAGGTCTTGGATATCTGGAATTCAAACCATCCCTGTGGGCAGTGACAGCAGTGCCTGCCATGCAGAAAAAGGTGGCACAACTCTCTCTTTTCTCCCCCAGGATACTCAGAAGGAATTGAGCATCTCATGGTACTGCCCAGAGCCCTCTCTCTTCCACAAACTGTCAATATACGGAATTTTAGCTACAGCTGACAAGCACAGACTTTGCAAGTCCAGGCTTTTCCCTCACTTTTTTATTTTCTTCCCAGGGAAGAAGAGACAGAAATGTATCTTACAAAAAAACTCCCTACTTCTTCAGAAACCATTTATTCTGATTCTCACTGGGTTCCTCTCTTCTTATTCTCACTCCCTTCATAGTCTCCTTCATCTACAAACAATTTTATATAATTTATAGTTTTTCTTACCACACCATTCTGAGTTGGTTCATATTGGCACCAGTGTTCATGAACCACCCATTACTATCTCATCTGGGCACACTGGTTTGTTTTTGGAGTCCCACAGGCAAGAAATGCCTAAGAGTTATTAACTACTATTTCCAGAGCAGATGAAAAGTGTAATTTTGTCTGCAGCCACCTGCCAACTTAGAATTGTCGAAATTGCAACCAGCTTTTGATTTTTAAAAGCCCACATTTTAATGATAGTCTCTTGCAATCTCTGTTTTCCTTGACAATTATTTAAAAGCCAATTTTCCACCATTCATTCTTCACTTGGCACTCACTCTTCCAAAGGCTGGCACATGGAATTGTAGTCTTGTCTTATAATTTCATTCCATGGGGGCACTCCCAGCTTTGTGTTTCATAGATTTATCTCTTCATTTTGTTTGCTTTTAAGTTGTTATAGGGAAGAAGCACTGTTGAAAAGAGGCAATATCCTAGAACAATTTTGCAATCCATTCAAGATCTTTATGTTACTGAAATAGTAGCACAAAATTCCTCTGGGTCAAATTTCAGTGGAATTAACAGCAAATCTGAAAATAAAAGCAGGGCTTCAAGGAACAGCTGAGCTGTAAGAGCAGAGTTGCTCTGACATTTCATTATCCAAGTCTGCAACTTTTATGACATGAAAAAGCAATATAGCCTCATTCTGCCTTCTAAATCAGTCTGGTGGTGTAATGGAGTGCCCAGCCTTACTCATTTCAAACTCATTAATTATATGATATCTAACGACTAACTGCTACTTCTTGACTGCTTTATGTTTTCTAATATTCATCCAGGATGTCCTAAATGCAACTGCTTTTATTTACTTTCTTCCCTGGTACTTCAAAATTGTGGAGAGGGTGTAAGTCCACCATGTCTCTGTCAAGGAAAATGCCATTTACATGACACTAACAAAAAGAACCCAGTTTTTATTTATGCCATTAAGCATCTTGGGTATATATGGCTTTTTTAATGCTGGAAAATGGTTTTTGGTTGCCCCTATAATTGCAGTCATAACCACATAACCAGTTTTCTTCTTTGAGTCTCTTTGCTCTGTTAGCATGATTGTTCTTCCCCAAATAACTTCTCCTACAGATTTTTTTGCTGTAATCACAGCACCCATCTCCTGACCAAACCTTAAGCTGGCCCCATGCACTGAAACTGGGTTTATATCTTTGCAGAGAGGAACTCCCTGCTTCATCAAGTCCAAAGGAGCTCAAGATTGTGATCCCCCAGCAGTGCCTTTATAAAAGACTGTGCAGAATAATTATTATATCTATTATTGCCCTGCAGAGTGCAATTGGAGCATGCAATAATGAGAAAACATATTTCCAAGAATTCCTCTCATAGCTGTACGTGTCCTACGCAGCCTCAGGTGACTCTGGGAAAGAGATGAAAAGTAAGAAAATAGAAATATTTTGCATGAGTGTCTTCACATCCTTCAGAAATTTCCAAGCATTTTATCCAGATACTTTGAAACCAATAAATACCAACTAGGGAGACAGGTGAGGGGGGCTTTGCCTTTAGCTTTTTGAGGATCTCACTGCTGATGGTGAGCCAGAAGTTCCCTCCTGGTTCTAAACTTTAAACGGGAGTCTCAGCCCACAGATCATCAGGAGCAATATTGCACCAGCACTGCTGCTTCCTGATGTCTGGATCAGCATCCTTCAGACACTCCCCACCCACTCAGCCTGCTGGTACCTGGCATTTGGCCCTCAGAACAGTAGAGGCTGCTCTTTTGGACAGACCTTTCCATGTCTGGCAGGGGACTGAGACAGGTTCTTTTTTTGTCTTGTTTTTCACTGAGATGAACGAGGAACAGAGTGTGATTCTGGAGCTGTCATTTTGCCTTAAAATGTGACTCGAGCGGCAGAAAACGTGGAAGCAGCAGCTTCCCATTCATCATTTGCGACCCAGACTGAATCCTTGCTGGCTGCCTCACGATCTACAGAGATTCCTACAGAAATGGAAATCTCTGATGACATCAAAAGCTCCTTGTGGGTGCGAGAGGCACCTGGAGTGCTTTGGAAAGGCTTTCAACATGACAATGCTGGCAAAGCCCCTTTGATATGTCCCTGTTTCACTGACTCTGGGACCTTTTGAGAATTACTTGCGAAGGGTTTAACTCAAAGTACCTCGGAGCAGGAAACTTGCAGACATCTGGAAGGCTGCAGTTCTGCTGCTCACACTTTCCACTGGGATTACCTAGCCCAGGGAATTCTGCCTTGAGGACTGATTTGCAAAGAAAATAAATTTAAGGCTTCTTTCACTACTGAAATAAAACCTTTTTTATTTCACCATGATCTGTTTGTAGAGGGTTTGCAGGGAAGCTGGGGTGTCTGCTTTATAAAATGTTAGTAGAAGTATTCTCTGGGTAAAGTATCACCACACAAAAAAATTGACCCACAGATGTCACCAATCTATGACACAAGTCAGATACAACTCCTGTAAACTGTGAAACAATATTTTCAGATCAGTATTTTGTGCTGACACCCCTCACACAAAATCCTGCTTGTTCAAAAGAGCAGCTTTTCTGCTAAAAGACCATTTTAACTTGGCTTTTAATAAGCCAAAGTTGCCTTGAAAGATCAAAGAGACAGAAAGGATTGGCAAGGGACAACTTGTAACAGTTGCTGACAAAATGAGGCTTATTATCTTTTACCAAGCCATCAGCATCATGGTTTGAATGTCTAACTACGGTTTCCCCAAAGTGTCTGGAAGGAATACAAGACTCCTGGGGTCCAACATCAGAAGTGGTTCCACACAAAACTCAGGGCAAGGGACAAAAAGCTCAATCTAAAAATGAATTGCCTGCTACCAGCAGGCTCTGTGCCTACACGGCCCCTGTTGTGTCCTCATATTTCAGCAAATTCTGCACTAAAGTATTGTTGGGAGAATATTTTTCCATGCAGGGAGATTAAGCAATCAGCAAAGAATTATCATTGCAGTGCAGAACTTCTAAAGAACATTTCTTAGAGCAATTCACTCTGGTTATCACTCAAGTGCCCTGTACCTTGACAATACATGTCTAAAACACCTTGTTGAGAAATTATTTGTTATCTTTGTTAACCCAACTACATTGTATACAGCTCAGCATGCTTAGAAATGATCAAAATTCTTATAGACAGAAAAAAAATACAGTATTTCCATTATTCTTCAGTACACAGTTCAGAAAACGTCAGATTAGACAACTAGGGCTATGAAGCTATTATATTTATCTTTAAATAAAATTAAGGAAAAGATTTTTCTGCAAACAGTGAACATTTTAAACAAAATCAAAGCTATAATTAAATCCTGCTTCAAAGAAAATTAGCAGATTTTGCTAATTAAGTTTTTCAGAGCCAAATCCCCTAGACAGCCTTTTAAGATACCTCTCATGATGCAGTTCATGATGTCAGAAAACAAACCTTATGTTTGGAATCATTTTATCTTAGAGAAAGCTGTAGCCACAAGATAAGAAAAAACCACATTCCTGGAAAAGAACAAAAGAACCTTACATATGCACATTTCCTTTCTTTTCTTTCTGCAAGCAGCAGTGGCTGATAGTAATTTTTTTTTCAGGACTTTTGCAGGGATCTCCAGTTATTTTTTTCTGTCATGGCTTTCAGATTACGCTGCTTTCATACTTTTCCTACCTGTCAAAGGGGGAGCCTCTTTAATTTGTAACCCTTTGTGTAGCTTATCTACTGACACTGAACTCACAGAAGTGCCTGTTCTTAATTTCCTCTGCAGTATCTCCCCTTTGTTTCCATCTATAAACGGTTTCAGGAGAAAACAGGGTAAACTGCCCTGCTTTAAGTGAAAATAATCTGTTCATATGAGAAACAAGAAAGATGGAGGGACTATTTAGAAAGGCCTGGAGCTACGGGATAAGAGGGAATGGCTTCAAACTGACGAAGCTGAGGCAGAAATGCACACAAAAAAATCTCAGGTGGCTGAGACACTGTTGTTGGGCATGAACTCTTCCACAGAGCTGTGCCTACATCTAACCCAGCCCTGACAAAATATTCAGCAATATTCTCTGGACACTTCTGTTTGACAGGGTAGAAAACCCAAGCCAGAAATACAAAAGATGTAGCTGAGCGAGGGAGTGTGGCTGAAGCACAAACCCCAGCATCAGCCAACGAAACAGGCCTAGAGATAGACTGCAGTCTGAGCTTCTAAGGGGAAAACTGTTCCCCTCTGTGGAAATTTTAAGAGGAATTCCAGGAAAGGGAGAAACTGGTCAGAGGAGAAAAGCTGGCCCAGCTGGGCAGCTGCATGATACACACCGGGGCCTCAGGTCAGGTTAGTGGGGTTGAAATGTAGGAGGAAGCACTAATTCAGTGCTAATTAAGGCTGTCCTGCACTTTTGTTAGCTCCCACACATGATTATGTGGAGCAAATATACATTGTAATTATCACTGACCCCTGAAAAAATATAAAACTCTCCCAGCTGTACAAATGGGACTCAGATAAATTCACAGGTGGAACAGTTCTCTCCCAGGACAAGCCCCACACTGAAAAGTGACTCTAATTAATCCCTCTGCTTTTAATGTGGGCATCTCTGAAAACATTAGGTAAGGAAATCTTCATCTTTCATTGCTAAAATATGAGTATCAGAGAGGAAGGTGTGGATAGGTTTGGGTTAACCTGCCACTTATTAACTGCTATGGGCCATGACCTGATCTGATCTGGAAAAGTCCTGAGCAGCTGATGGCCATGCTTGCCATAATCATAATACTACTGGTAATCAAATCAATTAATTTTAAAAAAATGACTCGCAAGTGTCTTTATGATTACAGCCATAGTACATCTTCCAATTTAGACTCTGCTTTCTGCTGAAAAAATAAATAATACTGAAGCCTCCATCTGGCAAAGTGCTGTTATTTCAGACACTACCCCCTTACCCATATCTGTGTCCACATTAAAAATGCTTTTTAAATTCCATTTGCATTTCTAATCATTTCGATGTCAGTTTGACAGATATGATAGCTTGGTCATTAACTAAAAAATACAACAAGGCTTGTTCCAAACCCAGTAGATTCCATTATTATCATGTGCAGAGCTGTCAGTTTATCTCTGGTAGTGGTTGGAGTAAGACACTGGATATTTAATTAACCAAAATGACTGTGGGAATGCACTTTTTTTTCATATAACAAGTAATTTTGTATCCTGTCGTAGATGGTGTGCATTTTGTGCAACTTTGCACTTTTAGAAATAGAAAGGAAGCCATAGGTTTTGTGAGAGACACAGAATGGTACCTGAAGTTGATTGCTAGAGATGGACAAGACATTTTTACTGAAGTTGTGTTAGGCAAAAGCACTCAAGGCACAAATCTGACCCAAAGAGAAGCCTCTCCCTGTTTGTTAATTATTTTTATAATTAAGTTGTGGTCAGTGATCTGCTTCTCTGTGTTAGATTCAGGATGATACGATGGAGTGCAGGAGGAGGGGTTGCTTCAAAGTCCTGCCCCTCCAGAGCTCTGCATGTCTTCAGCACTGAGAAGAAATGGATTCTGGGTGTAATCTTAAACATGAGTCTAGGGAAGTGCAGATTCATGGAATCCCAGAATAGTTTGGATTGACAAAGACCTTTAAGATCTTCCAATCCCTCTGACATGGGCCACATTCCTCTAGAGCAGGTTGATCCAAGCCCCATCCAGCCTGTCTCTGAACCCTTCCAGGGATGGGACATGCACAATATTAAGGCAGCTGTTCATGGGATTGACTTCCAGCATCCCATTACTGCTATCCAGGGAGGAGCATCCCTGTCCCAGCCTTGCTCAGATTCCAGAGCAAAGGGATCCCTGCCCTCCCCATTCCCAGGGTTTGAGGGGGCTGCAGGTCAGGAGTCCATTCTCTCTCTCAAAAACAGACAATTTCAATGTGTCCCATGCCTGACATGTGCAGCTACCAGGACAGCCAGGGGTGCAAGCCCCCATTCCCAGAGGAAATCTGATCTCCCCCAGGATATCCAGCCAGAGGAGCCAGGCAGGACTGGCTTCCTGTCCAAATCCTGTAGCCCAGAGCTGTGAGTGAGTGCTCAAGCTGGAACTAGCTCTTGGTGTGTGTAGTGTAAATCAGCAGGGGAAGGTCTACAACAATCTGCAGCACACAATTTATGCTTTCACGGGCTTTTATCTTTCTTGTTCCCTAAGGTAATGGAGTAATTGCAGATAATTATTGCAGAGATTATTATCTAATTCATACTGGGAATCTACCTGACAGATATTATTCATTTAGCCAACAAGCACACCTACATTTAATTCCTATCTCAGTTCAGTCTTTCAAAATAAAGTAGTGATTCCACAATTCTTTGTGCTAGTGGCAAGGTACTGAGAAAATTGATGTGGATAAAATGCTTGTGCTTAGCAAAATTATGAATGTGCTTTATTTAACATGCTCTCCAAATTAACATTAAAACCTAATGAATATGTTCACACTGAGGTTTTAGAATTAAGAAAACAAGGATGAAACTATATTTCATTTTTTATTCCTGAAGGCAGAAATAATATTATATTTATCTATGTCTTTTCTATTTCTGTCCCAGGCATTCAGATAATTTTGGACACTTTCCTCACAATCTGTATTTTAAATTTTTTGTCAAAAGAGATATGTATTTTGTGAAAGACATATTTATCTAGAAGTGAAACCAATAATTATATTAAAACAGACATTTTGGCTCTATTTCTAAGATTATTGATTGGTTTGGCTTTTGAACCAATGAATTTACTAAAGGCAAACATTTAGTTTGAATTGAATCTATTTTAACAACCTTCTTATTATTTATGTGATAACTATTTTGGATGACTGAGAAATGCTTACTTAGAACTCTTAGGATGTGCTTGGCTTTTCTTTTTCTGATTACAACTGTTTCATGCAAAATAATTCTTTCTTTTCATGGTATAAAGGCTACCCCCAAGTTTCCTTTTATATCTCAACTATGAAATGATGTTGAATTTAAAAGACCTTTAAACACCTTTTCCTTCCTTTTCCTTCCTTCCTTCCTTCCTTCCTTCCTTCCTTCCTTCCTTCCTTCCGGAATTCCTTCCGGAATTCCTTCCGGAATTCCTTCCTTCCGGAATTCCTTCCTTCCTTCCTTCCGGAATTCCTTCCTTCCTTCCTTCCTTCCGGAATTCCTTCCTTCCTTCCGGAATTCCTTCCTTCTAGAATTCCTTCCTTCCTTCCTTCCTTCCTTCCTTCCTTCCTTCCTTCCTTCCTTCCTTCCGAATTTCCTTCCTTCCTTCCTTCCTTCCTTCCTTCCTTCCGAAATTCCTTCCTTCCTTCCTTCCTTCCTTCCTTCCTTCTGGAATTCCTTCCTTCCAGAATTCCTTCCTTCCAGATTTCCTTCCTCTTGAATTATATCCTGATTCAGATTATAATTTTGATTTAAATGACCAAGATTCCTGAAGCAACTGGGAAGCTGTCAATTCCCAATGACAATTTTTGCAGCATTGACGTGTATTTGGGAATACTATTGGAAGCACGTTCTTACTTTCCCATTTTATCAATTAATAAATTAAATAGATATTTAGCAAATAGGTATGTAGGATATGACCTGGAAAAGCCACCTCAGTGTTTGCTTTCTTTGTAGCACAAGTAGCACGACGGTGGAGTGGACAGGACAGCACTTGTCAAGCTTTACACACTGAGCAGAATGCTTTGCTGTCCCAGTTTACAAACCACCAAACAAAACCTCAGTTTGAGTGGATTAAGAAGTCAACACACTCTGCTCAGTGGTTCTGAGTGGTTCTGCAGTGCTTCACTAAACCCAGCATTTCCTGGCTCCCCACTCCACCGAGCGCGTCCTTCTGACGCACACAGATGCTGTGAGCCCACCCTCCTTCCCTCCCAGCCTCATCTCTTCGCCACAGTCAGCAAAATCCTACCCAAACTGGGGCTCACTGGCACCTTGCCAGCTCCCTGGGGAATGTGTCTTGCTGGTGCAAGCTCCGTGTCATCCGGAAAAAGGAGCTCCAACCCCAGAGGCTGCAGGTTTCAGCAAGCAGTGCTCCATTTTGGGCTCTGTAAGAGATATTTTACTGTACCTGTTCCTCTCAATAGCCCAGCATTCTACAGGAGCACAGGCCTTGTACCTGCATTGATTTATTTCTCTCTTTTTCCATGGATTTACTTAGTCAGGGTAAGTACCTCCTCACCTCAGCATTTGAAGAGAGTGGGGTTTCTCTGGCTACAATTTTTGCCCATTTCACATCCAAAGCTCAGTGAGCAAAACCTGTAAACTATGTTGGTTTCTAAGAGTTTTAACAAAGGAGTTCTTCTTTTCCCCTCAACCTTGGGGCTTTGCACACTCAAGGTTGTGTTCCCTTTCAGCCTGTGTCTATGCACTAAAAAGGCATTGACTTTAAAACCTATGTAACCTATAGGTAATCTATGTAATATATGTACTGTAAAAGCCTCCTGTGAATAGCATCCTCCATTATGAAGAGAGACAGTTTTAAAGTGGCTCAAGTGTTTAAAAAAATATCTTGTCCCTAAGCTCTTTTTATTGCCACTGGACAAAGCCAGATTTTTGAGTCCTTTAAGGTATAATCCTGTATTACCTCTACTTTTGAAGAAGTTTCTCTGTCCACTGGCTATACCCTCCCATTTCCTCTTTACTACTGAAATATTGAAACGGGGTTTTTTTGTTTCCATTTTAGAATAGAAATAAACTGTGAATCTTCTAAATGCCTCACATCTGTTTTTTGGAGAAAGACATGTTCTAGTGACAGGTTATGAGCTGATCCAAAGGAACAAGGATGTCTCTCTCCTGTTCTGCCACTTTGCATTTGGGATGCGTGATCAGCATCCCAAAACCAAAATGCATCAGAGAAGAAAAGGTTCAAGGGGAGTGCCCAAATTCAGTGAAAGCAACACCATGATGCTCCCTAGTACCACTATACCACTGTCAGTTGTAGACTAAGATTAATGATGAAGATTTGGGGTCAAGGGGAAATGATGAAGACAAGGGGAAAGCAAATATGTGTTTTCCAAGGTTCATTTAGACATTTTAAAATGCAAAATGCAGCGACTTTTTATGTTTCACTCACTTCTATCTTTAACCTGACCTCATAATTTGTCCAAGCAGACTTGCTTCCAAAAGCACCTGAGGTAATCTGGGCAAGTGCAAAAAGCTTTGGTCCCTCAGCACTCATAAATTCAAGGAGCAGATGAACAGCCTTACACAAGATTTCTGCTGAAGAGCTCAAAAGATTTTGGGGACTCCCAGTTGGGTGGTGACAATACAGCCCAGATTAGTCCAGTGAACATATGACCTACTCATTTCAACAGTGAAGTGGGAAAATGCTCAACCTTTACCAGCTGCAATGGTAATTTACTGTCTTATTAATATCTGAGTTCCTGAAGCACACAGTGCATGTGTGAGTGTGGCCATACGTGCCTCGTTTGATAGATCTGTCTGTATAATTATATACACATATAACATACAGAACAAATATACTGTGTTTATATACACACATAAATCTGTTGAATATTTTAGTAAAAAAAAAAAGTTTTTCTAGTCCTAGCTGACACCACTGATAAAGAACAGTCTAACACAGATTGTATTACACTATATATATATATATAGGACAATGTTTTATAACTACTAGACCTGCTCTGGTTAAAATATAGAGCCAGAAACAACCACTGGTTTTATTTTACATGGTTTTGCTTTTGATTTTAGAGAGCTCTTTGGGACAGGAATGGTGTCATCTTCTATGTTTGATTTCATTATAAACAACCCTGAGCACAAGGCCAGATTTTAAACAAAAGCAGGGCTTCAGCATTCCATGGACAGCAGGACTTTGTAGCTGAGATTTGCACACAGCCGGGCAATGGTACAAAAACTGAGCATTCTCTCTCCCTATAGCACCAGAATCCTGCTTTAAAAATACTAAAGTCTGATAAATAACCAGGTGAACGGCTCTTCTTTCTTCACATGCAAATGAAATTCAGCATCTTATTCCACATGGAACAGGCAAAAAACAAGCACACAGTTCTGATTTCCATGGCCTACCCAACAAGTACTAACTCATTAATTACTGCCCCTCATCAGCTTGCAGCTGCCAAGTGGCACTGAGTTTGGGAGAACAGGCTGTAATTTCAATTTAAATAACTGCTGATAGTGTGCAGACTTAAGTTTTTTTCCTTTTTTTCTCTTTTCCAGTCAAGGAGCATCACTCTCCACACCTTCATCTGTCAAGGGCTCGCACATCAGGAAAATAAGATGGAAACAATGTAGAGTATAATGCAGCCACAAGGCGTTCCAGATGTCTTCCATCATCAGTTCAAAGCATTTTAGGTGTGTTTTCTCAGATGCTGTTTACACATAAATCAGTGTATTGAACTATGATGACAAATCCTTTTTTTAAATGCAACAATAACATGAACCTGTAAGATATTCATTCATGCAGCAAGGTGCATGAGCAACTGCCCATGCAACTGCATCATAAAGCACAAAATTTGGAAAAAGGCAATTTTTTGTGGCTGTTCATAGCACACTCTGTGCCAAAATGCTTCAGTTTTTCTTAGATAAAAGCTCTTGAAGAAGACTGGGTATTGCTAAGAGGACATTTAAAGAAGTGCAAGAGATCAGAGTTTATCCCTTGTACTGATGATTTTTTTAATGACTTAAAGACAGAAAGGTGTTGAAAACAACATGAATCTTTCACACGATCTATGTTGGAATAAATCAAATAAAAATTTCTCACTTTCAATGTATAAATAGTTACATTTTTCTATTTGACTTATGGACTACTCAAACCACTTAAACCATTTGGCTTTTGAGTTGAGACCCAAATTCCAGTTTTAATCACCCAGAGTTGAAAACATAATGCTTCACACAAACATCTGGTGACAGTGAGGGGAAAGAAATGAGGAGGAAATGAAAAAGCACATGAGACAGAGTTAATCCTGAATCACATTTCTTCTAAAATTTAATTTTGCTTTGTGCTGAGAGAACTCAAGAGGTATTCTTGAGCTGTAAACAACTGTGATTCCAATGCAGTAAAGATGTCCTGAATTTGCTGGGTGTTTTCCCCAGAAAGTCACATTGACAGAGAAGTTTTAAGTATTCTTAGAGCCCTGTTGTGAAATTCCTGCCATGCTTCACACCTGAGCATCACGTTTACCTCATTCACTCCAGTGGGAATGTGTGACCTTCTTTTTCAGTAGATCACCCTCAAGAGTCCCCAGTGAAAGGAAAGCATTGCATTCAGTGGCTTAGGTTTTGTTGATTAAGGCAAATCACATTCTGTCCCTCAAGATGATACAAAAATTCTAGATATAAGACACATTAACAGGTTTTTTTGGGCAGTAGATGAATTCCTTACAGTGAATTTGTTCTCGGGGGTATCAAATTCTCCATTTTTACTCTAAACTGCCACCAGCACACTGAAAAACAACAGATGATTACATTTTGGCAGTAAATCAGAGAATAAGGACCAGTATGTGCTTTGTAGCCTCCAAGGAGTGTTCATGGGATTGAAACCTGAAACTGCGCATTTCAGAATGATGTTGCAGCAAACAAAAAGTATTGCTTTAAACCAGTGACAAATAGTCAGAGACAAAAATGACTAACGCAATATTAACCCAACAAAAGTCAGAGTTAACACCAGCGATTTTATTATCAGCAATTTTAATTATTGATTCTATTTCTAGAAAAGCTGGAAGCCCCAAATCAGACTTTACAGTTTTGCTGGTTATTATAGAGAGAAAGTTCAGACCGGTGCGGTGACAGAGGGTAGGAAAAGCAGTAGATTGCCCCTCTTTTATAAATGGGAATTGATCCACAAGGAGACCAAGATGTACAGCTTTGGTCATGTGGGACTGTGTTAGAAAACTGATTGCCCAGAGAAATTCTGGATGTGCCATCCCTGAAAGTGTCCAAGGCCAGGCTGGAGCAAGCTGGGATAGTGGAAGTTGTCCCTGCCCATGGCAGGGGTGGGACATGATGAGCTTTACAGTCCCTTCGAACTCAAAATCGCCATGCACTACTGTAGATAAATAAATATCAATTTATGCCTTGGTATTCACAGAGGACATACTTAGAAGAAACCATTTTTCTCTGCTTCATATTTCTTTCCTGTAAGCAATCAAACTTCTGCTGTCTGTTTGGTTTATCTAAAGCTATTTTTAAATTTTTTTTCCTCCTACTTATGAAAAAAAAATGATGCTGTTGCTGGCCAGAACCTTTGCTGGTAAGATACATGCTCACACCATCATGAAATACATGACCTATAAATTATGTGCTTGTGGAAGAAGATAGGGTGCTGAAGTATAAAATTTAACTCTTGAGTGTTGCAAGAAATAATCAGATCATGATAATATTCTAAATTAAAGGAGTTTAGGATCACTGACTAGGCTTTTATTGTTACATCGACATTCGGGCCACATCCCCTTTTTTAATCCTTTGTTTAACCCCCTACTTTGTCAGTAGGAAATCACAGAAAAAAATACTATGAAGAAATGTTTAATAAGATATTGACAGCATTTGTATTGCTAATCATCATTTCACTGGCAAAGTGTATTCCTAAACAGGAACACCACACCAGGGGAAGTAGAATATCAACCAATAAAGAAAGTAAACCCCCCAAACCCAGCCTTTTCTCTCTCTCTAGGACACTGTTACCCATTTTCAAAAGCACTGTACATCACCAGAAACACACATTTTGTTATGCTGACTTCCACAGCCTGTCATTCCTTCTAGCCTGTTCATGCAGAGCTGCCAGAAATTTAACAAAACATGTATTCATTTGAACTCTGTGTTCCTCCAGCCTTTGTTGGACAAAAAACCACAGCCAATACTACATGTTCCAGCTGCAGGGATTTTTGTTCTCCAAATATAAGGGAGGATGACTAAAGGGTTAGCACAGACCGAGCAAAGGAGATTGCAGATTGTCCACATTTAATTAAACAAGACAGCACTGATAACTGATGGCAGCTCTGAGTTGTAAGCACAACACATTGAAAGGTGAGGCTATCCAAAAGTGCCAGCCACTTCCCATATCCTCTTCCCTCCCTCTTATTTCCAACAGATTCAGGCCCTTCTGTGCATCCTGGTTCCTTTCACACATTCAGCTTGCTGGGCCTCAGATCACAACAGCCCTTCTGCACATCCTGAATATTAGTAACATTAATCATTAGTTCATGACCCCATCAGTACAAAATATCTGTGTAAATATATGCTTAAATCTCATTTCTTAAAGAAATAAAGGCAGATTTGGGAACATAAATAGGTGCTTTCTGAAGTAAAGGCCTGAGGTTGTCACCTCAGGGAGCTGAAAAGTTTTCTTTCTTCCATTCAAGTTAAATGAGTGATGAGAAAAAGGAATTCAGAGAAAAAGGAATTCAGAGAAAAAGGAATTCAAAGTATGGCACAGGAGCTCCCTGGGTTTTTTGGCAAGCAATGAAATTAATGTGATGCACAAGGTGTCACTGCACCATAGTGGTGTCTGCAGTAACATATTGAAGACTTGTGAAGTTCCAGTAGCTATTTAGGGTTTTTTACATTTTTTATGTTATGCATTTTGCTTCTATGCAATAACATCTGCAGGAGGATTTTATTGCACCTCTGGTTTATTGCACATCATTACTTTTAACACACTTACTCCTTGGAGAGGTCTGGGACTTTGTGGGCAGTGCAGCTACTCCTCCCTGCCTCGAACACTCTCTGGCAAAGTGACTGGCAAATAATCTCTCCTTAAATGAGAAAGATGACAAGTGGAAGGAGAGCCTCGAGAGCAAGAGGAAGATGCATGTCGTAAATGTGCAGTAAAAAACTGGGATAGCTCTAGGTGATTCTTGTACTTCCTAAGCCAATGGCTAAGCAGCTGACTGGAAAGAACTGGGCATAATGAGCGGAACAAACGAGCACAGTTTCCAAATCTCCTCCTGCTGCCGGGCTGCCAGCAGCAGCACTGCTTCCTTCAGCTCAGAGAGACCTGGGAGCTACACTTTCCCTCCCACCTCTGTCTTCCTGTTCCTCCAGGAACAGCACCAAGGAGACATTCAAAAGCCAGGATGAAGATTCCCTGGGTTTGTATGATCACTGAATAATCACTGCAAACTCTGTGCAAGCATTTAGCACAGGGACAATGTCAGACAGAGTTTCAAGGACATTTAAGTGTCACTCAGGCTCTCTGTGCCCTCCCCATTAAAAATGGGATAAGCTGGCCACTGCCAAGTTTTGAATTTCACTGCTCTCAGTCAAAAATGAGCCACCTTTTCCCTACCTTATTCCTCTTATCTTGTGATCTAACAAAGCTTACAGCTGAGCCATGACAGGCAGGAAGAAGAACAAGTTCTCCAAGTTATGCTGCAGGGATAACTCCTTAAAGTTTATCCTTCCCAGCCCGATCCAGACTATTCTAACACAAGAGCTTTCACCCCAAAGACACCTGGTTGCAATGTGAGGACATATTCAGCAATATAAGGAAAAACAAAACTAAAAAGAGCTCTGCAGAGCCTAAGAACAAAATCCTGCTTGCACACTGCAACCCAGTGAAGCTGCAAGAGAGGAAAAGATTTTAATGAACTTTGAACATCTGACTCCTTCCAGCATTATGGAAACAAAGTTGTCATTCCCTCTACAGTCCCTATCACAGCCAAGTCTATCCAGCACTGGAAAAAAATCTCTAGAATGGTACAAAATGAAAGCAATTATATTTCCAGTTGTCACAATATTTTCTCAAAATTTTCTCCCTGACAAGCGAAAGGGATTTCTTTCATACAGGAACTGCTTCCAAAAAGGCAGAGAAGCCAATGCTATTCATTCAAATCATATTAGAGGTAAATTTAATGTTAAAAGTAGTTCCCACACTCTAAAAGTGCTCAGGTTTTTTGATTGGTTTGTTTGCTTTTGTTTTGTTTTGTTTTTTAAGTTAATTATAATGTGCTATAGATGATTATATCCCAAATAATGATTGGAACATCTCCTTGGACTAACAGCTGTGTGTTGCTTAACACTGCTGAGGACTGATCACAAGGCACTGACCTGGGCCTGGTCACACCATTTTCAGGAACTCCAACTTCTCAGCAATTCTGGTGAAACATTTCCTGACTCAGATAAGTCTGATTTTTATCACAATGCAAGACTTAAAAAATGAGAACCCTACAAGCCAAGAACCCAGAAGGGCTCTCCAGACTGGGGGAGGATCTACAATAAATGGATATTGCTTTAAAGAACTGAGGGTAAACTGCTGTGAGTGTGGCTCTCTGCAGGAAACCCTACAAGTTTCATCACTGCTGGTGATGCAGCAGGCACATGGGGCCATTTGTCACTGTCCCCTTCAGCCACTGCCTCCCAAAACCAGGAATTCCAAAATGCTTCCCGCAGGTGCCTTGTGCAGCAGCACAGTTTTGGATGTCACACAGTCCTGCTGGGAGAACCACACTTCAAACTGCTCACAAGCCACATAGAATCCACAGGTTTAAATAAATTATTCCTAGCAACATTTAAACACTCCCAGGGGATGTGATGCCTTCAGGGAAGGAATTGCTTGAAAGGATAGCAGTGGGTAATGAGAGCATAATGAGAACCACATATTTCACACTTCCTATGTGCCTCTAGGTGGAAGATCTCTGAGCACACAGTTTAAAGCTGGCACAATAGTACCAAAAAAGCCCCAAGGATAATGTGAATCAGTACATGTTTTTATAAAATACATTTTCTTTCTGGTTGCTTTTATGTAGTGTGCTTCAAATATGCCCTGGTCAGTGGAGTATTTAATCAATGAGATAAAAATTGTGATACACAGAAACTCCATCACTTTCCTGGGCAGCCTGTAAGAATTTGGATGATAGCACCAAGCTAGAACAGAAAAAATAGCAGGCAACAACTCATTAATCCAGGCAATAGGGCTAATTTATTATGCTCTCCCGAGCTGTTAACAGCTGAAGAAAGCTAAACAAGGATGAGCAGGAATATCATGCTGTGCAATACAGCATTAACTACTTCAACCTGTTCCAGTCAACCAGAATTTTAAATTATGTTTTATGCTTCCCTAAGCTGCCAAATCTTTTTCATCCCTGAGTACAAAGGCATATTGAATTTCCAGTATACACCTGCAGAAGTCTAGAAACCCACAAGTCTATCCGAGATTTCATCTCTACCACAAAAATACATCAATCTTTATAAATAGATTGAAAAACAAAACAAAAAAGGAGGGCACTCCCCTGATATGCAGTCTCAAATATATTGAAACAAGAGTCAGGAAAATGAGTGCAACACCTTGTTTTGTAGGTTTCTCTTCCACGTACTTTTGTGTCCTAACTGATTTTTTCCAGTTATTTGCTCTCTGAAAATAAATGAATCAATTACTGCCAGTAACCATGGCTTGACATGCAGAAAATGTAATCTTTTCACCCCTAGGATTTTCGTCCTAAAGATGAACTCAACATATTTGAATCTCTGTATGTTTTTCAACACATGGAGCTTCCCTGGAATAACATAAAAAACAAGAAGAAATATGTACCATTGCATATAGCAAGCATATATCAGCAATGAATGCAGCTTTCAGTGAGGAAATATAGACATTTAAATAGACAGTAATTAGTAGTATTTCATGATTTTTCAGTGAAGTAAATAAATACCTGCATCAAAAAAAACCAGCAAAACAAACAGAAAGAGAATCAGCCTGGAATAGGAGAGGGTGTAAATGTAAATAATTATCCCCTAACTTCAGATTAATTATATCCATGTAATTATGTCTAGAAGTCACACAATCTGCTGTTATGACTCTCCTAAATATTTTTTTTTATTTTTAAGAGAAACTGAGAAAGCAGCTTTCAAAATGTCTTAAGTCCTTAAGAAGGGTTTAAAATTGATAGACCTCCATGGAGAAAAGGGAAAGACAAACGATAAGCGAGACAGTTGAATATTCTCAAGGATTTTTATCAGCGAAGTGTTTTGTACTTTAGTTGGTGGAAAAGCCAGGAGGACCTGGTAGGTCTGGTCAGTGGCTGTTGTTATTATGGAGCTTGCCCTGGGAGCTGTGGAATTCCAGCTTGGCTGGGATTTGCTGCTTGCTCTGGATGCTCCTGTTGGTTTGAACTGCCTCTTGCTTGGCCCCTCAGCGTGCCCCCCTCTGGAGGGGTCCATCACACCTCGTGTTGCACACCAGATGTTGGGCAGCCATCCAGGCTCCTTTCCAGCAGGAGAAAGGGAGCAGCATCTCCAGAGGTGACTCATTTCCCACAGCAGATATTTATCTTCCGATGGGATGGGCTGACCTGTCCTTGGCACAGAATTACTTCTCAGATGCTGAAGGACCTGGAGCATCTCTGTGCCCAGGAAAGGCTGAGGGAGCTGGGGCTGCTCAGCCTGGAGAGGGACACAGCTGAGAGGGGCCCTCAGCCCTGGGTGTCCCTGAGTGTCCCTGTCTGTCCCTGGGTGTCCCTGTCCATCCCTGGGTGTCCCTGTCTGTCCCTGTCCATCCCTGGGTGTCCCTGGGTGTCCCTGTCTGTCCCTGGGTGTCCCTGTCTGTCCCTGGGTGTCCCTGAGTATCGCTGGGTGTCCCTGTGTGCAGGGAGGGCTCCAGGCCAGGCCCAGGCTCTGCTCCAGGGCCCAGCAATGGCACCAGAGCCACGGGCAGGGACTGAACCCAGCAATTCCCCCTGCACAGGAGACACAACTTCTGCCCTGGGCAGTGCCCAGCCCTGAACAGAGACCAGAGAGGCTGTGGAGTCTCCTCACTGGGGATATTCCAGACCCACCTGGACACAACCCTGTGCCCTGTGCTCTGGGATGGCCCTGCCTGAGCAGGTGCCCCACTGTGGTCCCTTCCACCCTGACCCATCCTGGGATTCTGTGATTGGTGAATTTCTTTCACTTCGTCATGTTGGTATTGTTGTGTAATATTTTACAGAAATAATTTTGGGTTTTTTTTTTTTTGTACCTTTACAAAAAGCCCAATGCAATTAGGACTACTGGAGGAGGTTACTCTCTAAGGCACATTTCGGAGGTGGTGTTAACATGTGAGTTCTTAATTTCATTAGAGAGAGCTCCTTTGGCTTCCCACATTTCTCTTCTAGACGTCTAATCCAAGGTACCTTTTAAGTAGAAAATGGAAGCTTTTATTCTTCTTTCAGCTCTCAATGCTTTCAAAAGTCGCCCACCTGCAGTGGGACATTTGCTTTGATTTAGTAGCTTAAATTTACTCCACCTGCTTATTTTTCTTTATTTGATTTACGAAGCAATAAAGCCCAAAAATTCATGCAAGTTGTCTAGAAACCCCCTAGGGAAGATATTTCTGGAACTCTTCCTTTCCTTCTCTTGCAATTTTCTTGATTTCCATGAAGGCAATTATATAATTGTTCACATTACAATCATTGGAAGCCACTGTGATTGTCACCAGAAGAACAGATCTTTTTTGATATAAATGATACAAAACCAAAATAATAAGTATTAAAAAAATCTTAAATTTATGGCACTACATGTATAAATGCAAATTTTACTATTTCCAGAACTGTTGCCATATCACAAACCAACCAAGCACCCCATGTTTCTTTCATTTTAATGAAAAATGATTATGTGATTTGTGGATTCTGCCAATTCTCTTCTGTCAAGAAGCAGAGTTATTCTGTTCCTTCTTTCATCCTCCTGGTTGCTGTATAACCTCTGCCCTCACATATTTCACCTTCTCTTTCTCTTCACTCACAAGTCCAAGGAATTTCTAAGGTCTACTAGACATGAACTTTGCAAGTTCAAAGAATTTTTACTTCTAATACCATACTACAACGAAAATCTGCATGACTATTTTCTGATTAAAACATTGTAAAGTTCAATTAAATCTTAACAAATCTGTATTGCAGAACATAAAAATCAATAGCTAAATTTAGGTATGCCAAAAGAATGAAAGGAACAAATAATGAAGTTATGGGATAATTTTCCTTAATACCAGGAACTTCTAGCCATTATTTCAAATTTCCCTGCTGTTTGGAGAAGTCACTTGCTAATATATATATATGTCCTTTTATGGCTGAATCCTTTTTATGACATTTGCTATGATTTCAGACTTCGTTCTGCTTGCCTTCCAAAAAAAAGAAAGCATGTTTTCAAAGGAAGCATGATTACTAATAGAAAGAGGTTTCCATGTTTTTCTGGGAAATAGTTGTCTTTCCTTCACAACATGGTTTTGTTTTTCTTTCCCTTTCTCAAAATCCTTGAAGACATTAAGTGCTTATGACCCATTTTACAGCTAAAGCATTTTTCCTTGCTCTGTTAGTAAGCTAAATTATGTTAGGCCATGAGCTATAGGTAAATTAGATGGGAATTGAACTGGAAGAGGTGTTTTTCCTACAGTATTAGAGGGATTCTGTGTCTGTTGCATGCATTTAAACCTATGAGGGACAAGATTTTTCTTCTCTGAACTTCCAAATCAGCAGCTTATTTCGAGAGAGATCACTCAGGAAAGCAACTACTGAATGAAAAATCCAGTCCCTCTCATTTCTGAAGAGTAACAGATCTGCTTAGACTAAAAATGCCAATTAGCAAGAAAATGCCCTGATGATGTTTGAAGGATCGAAAGCAGAGCAGTCCTAGCGAGACATCCATGTAAGCACACACATACAAAGCTGAAAGAATACATACAACTGGTTTATAAATTGTTTTTTAAATTCCAACACCCTAGAACACCTTGGAAAAGAAGCCCTGAGGATAAAAATGCTGTGGAATCCGTGAAAAGCTTGCTGAGGTAGAAGCTGCTGTTAGAGGGCTGGGGGTTTTGCCTCCCTTATCTGGAGATGCAAGGCTGCATTGTACAGTGCAAACACATGCAAACAAACCTTAGAGCAGTGAAAAAGCTCACACCTCCAGCCCAGCAGTTCGGCTGGGTGCCACAGATCTATTAATAGAGCTCTCAAAGCCCAGCAAGGGTCTCTGCACTGTCTAAGGCGCTGCTCTCAGAGCTGACAAGGTCAGCTCAAATTCCCGTGTGAATTCAGCAAGGGCCAAATTCCTCCGGGCACATCTGAGGTACCCTGGCATGAGAAAGTGATAAAAGAGCCACAAAACCCATCTTATCTCCTTCAAACCTGAACACAACCTTTGAAAGCTTTTTTTTTTTTTTTTGTTGTGTTCCCTTTCATTTGACCCTCAGCCAAATCACTCCATAATCTGCACAGCTCCTATGAAGGGTAAGTGGATTTACGTCACTGTTTTCCCCAGAGGAAACCAGATCCCAGCAGGTTGCTCACACGCTTTCTAGAGCTGATGATCAGGTCACACACAACAAAAAAAACCCTTCAGGTTTTATTCAGATTTTATTCTGATTTCTCCCTTTCCTCTCTGCTGAGTTTACAGTGTTTTCTTTCAGTAATAATGAACATCTGTGACAGTGGAGGAGCCAAAATAAACCCAGTCAAGGAAATTCTGTGTAGTTATGCTAAACAAGTTTCACTCACAGGTTTAAGTTTCATACTAAAAGGGGTACAATGTCTTCCCATCCTGGCTTCATGTGTTATTATACACTTTACTGAAAGCAATGTATACAATACCAAAGGATTGCCATGTTCTTAAGATGATTTTTCAGTCGTATTCTCCTGGAGGAAAAAGCAGTTGTGCAGCTTTCAAGTCATAACAAGGGGCTCAATGGTTATTGTGTGAAATGTTTTCCTTTATCACCGTGATGAAAACCAGCCCGTGCTGGGAGGGAACCCACTCTAAGCAATTCAGGCATCAACCATTACCTAGGGCAAGTGTTGACCTGGCCTCAGACAAAATCTTTATTGTTCGCTTTGTTGTTCCACTCACTCTCCCTCCCTGTGTTTAGTGAGGAAATGCAAATCGGACATGAAAAGAAAAATCCCAGGTAATTCGCTCCTTTTCCAGCTTCAACAGCTGGAGATGGCAGCAAGTCCTCATGGAGTGATGTTGTGCTTAAGCCTATTTTATCTTGCTGCTTTTGTAACGCAATGTGGATTTAAGAGGGGATCAGTAGTTTGTACACCTCTGTAATTTCTTTGGAAGTATCAATGTGCTTTCCTTTTTTCTGTGCATTTCCTCCTTGCTTTTAAAGAGCTCTTATTTTTATCTTAGGATTCAATGTATCCACAGAGATCTCTTGCCTCGGATGTGAGGTCTTTAGGAGTTGGTAATGAGAGACCAACCGGAGCAAAGCAGAGGAGTCCATTAATAAAAAAATGTGAGGTTTTATCTAACTGATGCCAATCCACAAAAAGCAAGAACTGGTTTTTAAAGATCTCAGAGGAAAAGACAGAAAAGCCTCTTTTATTTTTAAATGCTATAGGAAGTGTTGCTTCAAATTGCTCTCAAACATTGTGGGAGCACTGGAACAAAATAATTATTTTAAAATATATATTCTAGCGAGTTTAGGTGCTAATCTGCACTAATATTAAGAGATTGCTCAGAGAAACTTCTGGAAAGATAGAGGAAAAAACAGCTTCTCTCCTCAAGAATGTAGAATACATATTGAAAAGACAGAAATTAGAGAATTTGAAGTTATGGATATTAATCTAGAATGAGCATTCCAAATTACTCAACTTCCAACAGTTACCCTGGCATGAATATTCTTGGGGTGCTTTGGTTTATACAAATGACATAAAGGGGTTAATCCTAAAAAGTGTTTTATTTTGGCTTTTTAAAATTTTGTTTTTAAAGATTACTTTCTCCTGTTAAAGAAAAAAATAATAAATTCTCCTATTTAGGATGAACTGAGAAAGCTCCCCTGGCACAAAGCCAGCAGTGACTGCTCACTAAAGTTAATAAAAATGTGATTACACAAGATGGAAACAAAGCTGAGTCCTCTGACTCTGTTTCAGCACTGGTTGGTTTCAAATGAACAAATTAAAAGGTATCGTTCTACCCTGTGCTCACAGGCAAACCATAAAATCCACATGTTCCAGAATATCAGCCAACGTGCCCTAAATGGAGGGAGACAACATCTCTCTTTGAAGAAATGAGAAAAGGAGGACTTTCTGCACCTTTAAAGCCTCTTTAGATGAATGCTGAGATAAGGAAAAGAAAAAAAGCATCTTTCCCACCTCCAGAGCTGGCTACTGATGGATGATTAGGTGCAAGAAAGAGTTGCATCATTATCCACAACAAACAAAACCCTGCTTTTTGAAATTGTCTTTCAGATCACATCCACAAAAGTAAAGATCTTTGTAATATGAGAGACAAAGTGTCATCTGCTACAATGCAGTTTGACTGAATAAATTTTAGGGATCTGCAATGAAACAACAGAAATAAATGTAACCCTCCCATTTTAAATTTTACCTTTGATGTACAAAGTGATTGATTAAACTAAAATAATTAATTTTAATGGTTAGCTCAGATCATCATTAAAAGAAAACCTAATTAAAACCAGGCTGACTTCTCATTCAATTCCTATCCAGAAAAGGATTTAGCATGAGGAAGATACTACACACATTGCTTATCAAGGCATTTGCCCTAAACCCCAACCCAATAAAAACAAACAAACACATTTGATATTAATCTTAACTTTGCCTAGCTGGAGTCTAATGGCAAATGGAATAATCTCCTACAGGGATGTATAGAAGTTCCACATATTTGACATTTGGCTTCCTTGAATGTCATGTTTTCTAGGCCTCCAGTACTGAAATAAAGAGATTTAACCTTTTCTGCATCAGAGATAATAACTAAATTACTCTATGGGGGCTCCAGCAAATTTCAGGGAAAGGGGACAAGTTTCCCAACCTATCCATGAGGTTCTCACAGCATTCCAGCAGGATGTAAAGGCTGCAAATGCTAATATTTCATAGTGGAACAGGAGATGATGCAATTTCAGGGGACGGGAAATGAAATAGGTTTCATGAAATGTGCCAAATGCCACCTGGGGTGCATCCCTGGGGTTCATGGAATACTGTGGTTTTCCTTGCAGTTTGCTTTTCAATAAAATTAAATTAGAACCACGGCTCCTCTAAGGAAATTTGGCATTACAAGATATATAATCAAAGTTATATTATGTTCTTTAAACTCTCTACAGAGGGTAGGCTTTTAATTTTTGATAATAGGCTCCACGTTCATTAGCAGAGCACCAGGTATTTTTCTTGGGCCTGTCTCTGCAGTCTTTCTGGAATAGCCATGAGTGTGGAGATTTATTAGAAAAATAGAGAAGTGTTTGAATAATGGTGCTTCAAATATGCAGAAGACATTGCATGGCCCCGCACGCTCACCCAAGAGCAGGATGACCCTGTGGTTACAGGATTAATTTGGAATTTTTTTCATGAACTTCTTGTGCAGCTGTGAAGAAACCATTGATGCTCTGGGCTCTCCTTCCCGCCAGGAGTAATTCTTCCTTCTCCCACCGGTTCCATTTTGATTATCCACATACTTCCAAATAATATAGCCTAAAAATATTAAGATTCTTTGGCAGAAAGTGCTGATCAGACCTACAGAAATATCCCTATGCTGGACTGGCAAAAGAAGATGAATTTTCATGGGGATTTTCAGGGGGAGGAACTAACACAGACAGGAGCCAACCTTCAGGTCGAATCTTCAGTTTTGCAGTACAAAGATGCTAATAAAAAATAATTCCTTGAATGAATGTTAGTGGCATTTAAGCAGCAACTCAGGAGCAGCAATCCACTCCTAGAGCCACAGCAAAGACAGAACAGATCTGAGCTAGGATAAAGGATTGGTTTTCATTTTCATATGTTGTAGAGTTCCCTGCTGCTGAATGGCAATAACAGTTGAAGTGATCAAATATTATGGGAAAAGACACTCTTTCAGTGTGTCTGGTCTGAGCAAAACCCAAAAGGACCCAAAAGAGACAACATTTCTTTTCTTTCCAGATTAGTGACTCTGCATATCCAACACATGAGATGTGTGGAAGCATCAGGGTCTAAGTTCTGAGAAGTGCTACGCACACACAAATCTCCCCCAAGCTAATGGGAATTACAGGTGTTCCCAGCATTGGTGACACTGAGGGTATCAGCACGAGGAACGATTGTAGGACTCAGGACTTTGTCCAAGTCAGACTGAATCTCTAAATCCTTCACAATAATCTTGTTGCTAAGTTAAACTCAAACTTTCCTTGTGCTTTTATCCCATTCCGTTAGGATCTTCAGCTCCCTAGCAACACAACTGGTGATTCAGGGAGCAAATCATCCCCTTTTCCACATTTCAGTGCTCTGGAGAGCACTGCAAGCTCAGCACTGAGCTTTGCCACAACACCTCCTGAAGCCTGTGGAAACATTGCCACTGACTTCCAGAGGGTCAGATGAAGTCATTGGGCTGGCAGATTTTTAAGGCCTAGATCCTGAGCTGCTGAAAAGTCACATGTCCAGTACATCCACAAGCTCAGCAGAATCTGCCAGCCAGGAGCACCATTTCCATTGCCTCTACACACTGCAGGTTAAGAACAATCCCTTGGCTGTTAATCATAAATGATTTTCAGAAAAAGCATCTTTGCCTTGAGCTTCCATGTCTCTGTGAGCAATAAAGAGCTCTGCTTTCCCTCTTTCCAATCCTTTACCCCTAAGAGCTATACAGATCTGTCAGACTTCAATCCCTGCTAGTATTTTATTGCCCTACTTCAAAAGAAGAGTTTCACTGGTAACTCAGGCAGACCCTTCTGCTTCAGACAGAAAAAAACTAAAGTGAAATGTGCATTTTTGCAGCCACTGTGAATTTACCAAATTATTCCACGATGGTGCAATAGAACTGGGAGTTACACTCACTGAGACAACCAGACAATTTGATGATGAGTGGCCAACATCTCCTAAACAACTGATCATGTATTCCTTGCTCACAATATTTTGGCTTTTTCTTTGTGACAACTGAACCTCAAAAAAAATTCATCAATATAGATCAGATTATGCAAGCATCCATAACCTGAAGGATGTGGTTTTGTGTGTTTTATTTGATTGTTTTTACTGCATGGCTGAACAGTCTTTGGTGAAGGATTTGGCCTAGGAGGAGAATAATGTTTTTCATCATTTCCCAGTGTTTGTTCATTTCCAACATGTCAGCACAGGAAGGACAGCAATACTGCAAGAAATATAATCTTGGCAGCATTTTCAGCACATCCCAACTCATTAGGATTTTCTCAAACACTGCAAATACTTATATTGAATAAAAATTAATGGTGCGTAATATTCAAATAATTTGATCGTGCTATGTTGACTTGAAGTTTGTTTTTTCACTTCTACACTTTGTTCTGATTCAGGCTTTTATCACAAAAGGCCTGAGAGTTCTCTGTGCTTTGTAAAACACCTTTGTCCAGTGACAAACAGGATACCTTGTTTTCATTATTCATAGGAGCATTGTGTTCCATTGTCAGAGAACAATATATGTAAAAAAAATATAAATATTTAAATATAAATTAGTGATACAGAACGTGGGGAAGAGATCAGGTCTTAAAATAAAGCAGTGAAAAGGAACATACACAAATTGAATTCCATAATCTTTAGAAAATATTCTGAAGAACCACTACAGGGATTTTTTTTCATGTTTATGAAGGAAACTTTTAATTCAGATTTGTTAACTCTGATGGGATAAGAAGACAATTAAACCAAGGGTCTTCCTAAGTGTACCCAGCTCTTTAAATTAGCCAGGGTAAGTGAAAATGCAGATATTAAGATGTATACTGTAGTTTTAGTGCTGTTAAATTCAAGTATCCACAAAAACAAAAGGAGAGCTTGTGTATCACCTCAGTTTTAATGACTTTAATAGCACTTAGGAACATAACTGAAAAAAACCTGGCAATCTGGGGCAAAAATCCCCAAATTCATCACAAGGAGGTTTAAAACAGATCTGACCACCAAAATTATACTGGTCATTCAACTGTCAAAATTGATGTTGGTACATAAGCCAAGCTTAGAAGTCAAGATTAGAAACATTTTCATGTTAATGTGAGGGCAGACTGGGTAACCAGAGCAGATTTAGAAAGCCCAGCTGGAACAACAGGCCCTTTAACACAATAGTATTAAAATAAAACAAAACAAAGAGAAACTATGGCAAGGTAAAGTTACTGCTTTTGCTGAGAAAGGAAGTATGCATACATGAATGTTATATAAAAATTAAATAAGTGTTCTTTGATCTGTTAACAAGAAAACTAAACAAGCTGGTGGATATTCTCCAAATAACTTGTCATTATTAGAATTTTTTTTTTGATGACTGAATTCCTTCCCAAAAAGAACAAAGATGGGTCCTCTGGGAGAGCAGACCTGAAAGCCAGAAATAATCACTGTCTACGCATCCTATTGTTAGATGGTGTCCAAGGTTAATAGTTTTGTAGGACTGAAGACAAAGACCATTTCCCTCAAGTGACTTCACATGAACTGCAACAGGACTGTGGTTTAAGCAGGTAAATGCTGTCCTCTTGAGTTTGGGAGTTTTAATTGACTTGTCTACTTCAGGCCTACTGTCCTTCATTCTTCATTTAAAAATCCAGGTTTTAAGAAAACAGATTAAGCCTTTGTGTTGTACCATCATCAGTCAGAAATGAATGCAATTCACCGGTCTCAACATATTTTAGAGCTGAGAGCTCTAAGAAAGGACTTAAACAATTAACAGAAAATAATGTCTACAGATCATAGAACTTTAACTGGCAATTCCACATATTTATTACTTTCTCCTCATTTCAATCTCCACTAGGAGGGCAGGTGAGCTCCATAGACAGGAATTTCATGGACCAGAAAATGGCAAGGGAAGAGGCCACCTTCTCCTGGAACTTCAGATTAACTGACCGGGTTTGACACTTCAGAGTTCACCTGAGGAAGTCTCGATCTTGGTGAGCTGATCATTCAGTGCATGCGTCTGACCGAGGCCCTTGGCAGTGGAAAGTATTCCAAAACACTTTTAGTAGATGTATGCTATCACTTTACAGTCTGGAGTGCCAAAAGTATATATTTAAAAAGATTGTGTGCAACTAATTATCAGTCAGGAATGTGAGGTTAGGGGAAAAGGTGTTGGATTGCAATCATGAGTACAGAAAAGGCAGCATTTTGTTTGATAGAAAAATGAACCCACCAAAGGTCCAATTCTGCAAATATGGTTCTAAGTGTCTTAAATTCATCACTAATTAAGAAAAAACAAAAAACCTGTATATAATTCCTTTTGGAAATGTTGTTATTATAAACAGGAAAAAAATCATTTATGTAATATGTTCTACACAAAAAGAGTAAAAACTAAAATCACTGATGTGTATAAAAAGGATACTTCCATAACCTGTGTCTTCCTTTATACATTTCCTATCTGCTGCCAGTTTTAGGTGTGCATTGACAATTGTAGAAACCTGATTTGATGAAAAGGCAATGAAACTGGGAAGGAAATTGTCACAGTTGAAACAATATTCAATATTTTGCTTAAAACTCAAAATTTTAAATAAAGGCCATAGCTTTTCCTATTAAAAAAATGTTGAGAATTGCAGTAAAGATAAAGCGGATTTATAATTTAAACTCATTTTATATAATCAAGTCAAAAGCATAAGTTATCCATCAAGTAAAGAAAATGTTATATTTGACTCAAAAAGGCACTTGAGTTCTAAACACATTGTGATTCATAGTTATTTAAAATATTTCCAAAAATGATCATAAAAACCTTAATAATACCACTACCATTAAAAAAAAGCTATAAAGCTTTTCAAGTCATATTAAAGATGATTAAAGTCTTTCAAAACTGTCTGTGAAGTCATGCAAACTTCCAGCCTTTGTTCAGTACAATACTTCCCAGTCTTTTTTTTTTTTGTGTGTGAATTTACTATACAATAGCAACAACAAAAATAACAACAAAGCCAAATCCTTGAGGCCTTTGGTTTTTCACTCTTAGGATGACCCTTGTTTTAATTGTCTTCTTATCCCAGCAGAGTTAACAGAAATAAAATTTTCCATCATAAACAATGGACCGTTGATTACTCAACATTTTTTGTCAGATTTTTTCTGGCTAAAAGGGGTTAATTTTTTTAGAATCTATCCCAAAAGAAGGCATCATCCATTTTCTTTCGGACCAGATGTGATCATGATCAAAAATCTGGGGCATGGTGGGGAAGAAGCAATCCTAACATAAATGAGCTTGAAATACCAACTCAGCCACAAAATCAACATTATTAAATCAAGCAGGATAGCTAAAAATCACATTCAGATTAATTAAACCAATCTTGTTCAGGTTTCTCCTATGTTCATGTTTTAAAGTTTATAATTAGCTGGTAACATATGGAATAAGAGGATTTTCTGTTTTTCTTCAGTGACTTTCTCATGAACCTTAAATTGCCAGAATAATTGTGCTCAAGGTAACAATATGCCTTCTGTGGTCATCTCGAGATCATCTGCACCATTTTAATAGGGCTAAATCTGTATCCCCTTGCTGCTTTCCTCTAAATTTAGCACATTGTTGTGCTGTCAAAAATAAGTTTCTTTGTTGCTCACGTACTCAGCGCGACGGCGACATCGTGTCTGTTCTCCTGCGCGTAAAGTGTCGCACCTTCTAGCAACCAGCGGGCTTGGGGAGAAAATAAACCTGAGGTAACTATTTACAGTGATTGGCAGCCAGCACTCCCTGCTCCTTGTTTATTTCCACGTCAGGAAAAGCATTCCCTGTGCTCCGTGTACAAAGGGATTCCTCAGAAGCGATAAAACCGCAGCACTGGGATAACGTGCCACTGGAAATACAATGTACAATTGGAGAGCGCTGCCAGGATCTCAGCTGCTGTCACTCTCCACAGCCAGGGGAATGGTGCCAATTTGCAGTTTTTAGGGATGTGGTCCCAGGGTGTAAAATGCTACAGGATAAAATAAGATCTGGTATTGTTGGGTTTTTTTTTCTGTATGTATAATAAACAGTAACTTCTCCAGAAGTTCTTATCCCCTTTTCCCTAGAACTATGAAAATAGTTTATTGTTCACAGCACTACATTTGAAGCTGGTCTGTCATTTACTGAGAAACATTTTCCGAGAGGCAGCAGAATCCCATGTCAGAGTAAAAAAATTGAAATGCTGTGAGCAGAACTGGTATCTTTACACAAGGTTTGATTTTGTACTTTTGTAAAATAATCACAAATACCCTGTGATCATAAAACAAAAATCAAATAGAATATTCCTAGCTATGAAAAATAATCTGCCTTCAGCTTTTACTGCACAGAATGGCAAACATTTACATCGGAATTAGCTTGGAAACATCTCTTTTGGTAATAAAATTAGATGGTAAACCAGGAACTTAATGCAACAATAGAGAAGATGTCCTTTGTCTTTCACAGTCCACACTACCCACACTGCAGCAATCACTGTAAAAAATAGATGACAGCAAGTCCAAGCCCACTAATCCAACATTTAATAATATTTGCCTGCAAATCAGGAACACTTTGCTATAACTGATGCTGAGACAAAGCAAACACAGAACATTTCTTGAGATTTCCATCACAGACCATTCACATCCCAAGGTAAGTTTGCCTGACAGAACATTTTGCTCTAGATTATGTAGACAGTTTTAATTTAAACACAGTGTCACAAGCTAGATATTAAACCAGTGAATCTGCCTCTATTTAGCATGTATAAAAAAGCAAAATTATGTGGAAAACATCCAAGAGCTGTGAATTTCTAAATTTTTTTCCTTTTATTACCAATCATTAATCTGAAAGATGTCACCCAACAAGTTGTTTACCTACCTCTTGATCTTTAGTGAAGTGTCATAACTTTATAGATGATTTTTAATTTCTTTTTGAGTACTGTTTATAGAGTTACTGAAGTAAACGCTTTTATAGCTTTTAGGCCTAAAAAATCTTTGCCCTGCAAGCAATTGTTTTTGTGTAAAAATAGCTGCAGGACTGGAGACTCGAAGACTTAACCCATAATCTTTCCCAAGAAAGTTAGGCCCAAAATAAATCAGTTTATCTCCAGAGAAATGGGTGTTTATTCTTAATCGGGTTTTTGTGCCTAATGCTAACTAATACTCAAATACTTGAGTTTACCCTTAAAGACATGGAACAGAAAAAAATTCATATTAAATACAAGAAATCCTGTGTTAAATATAGCTATGTACAAATAAATACATATAGATATCATGGACACCTATGTTTGCTAGTACAGTCTATGAAAAATTTAACCAAATATTACAGTGTGTGAAATATATAGGCCAAAAAGGGAATATCATTGATCCATTAGAAGATCTTCTTTAGAAAAGTAGCAGAGATGGGAATAAATGCTGCAAATTTTGGTTTCGGCCTTTGGTGCTGTGTCGTGGCAGAGCCAGGTTCCCTCTGTGCCAGGGCCTACTTGGAAAGGAAAGATGGTGACAACCACAAAGCACTTGGATCTTCCAGTCTGAGCCAGGGCCTTCTGCCAGGGCACTGCAGAGGAAGGAAGCAGGAGGAAGCTGGAGGAGGGACGAGGATATTTACACAGAATCACAGAATATCCTGAGCTGGAAGGGATCCACCAGGATCATCTGATCCAGCTCCTCGCCCTGCACAGGACACCTCGGGAATCCCACCCTGTGCCTGAGAGCGTTGTCCAAGCCCTTCTTGCTCAGGACAAATGTTCTCTTGATGGAGCCACTCTTGGAACCCTGGACTAGTGAAACCTGGAGACAGAGAGAGCTGCTCCCACATCATGAGGGAAAAGACTGTCTAGATGTTGTGGGAGAGGGAAATATCTGGTAACACACAGCATTCCTGCAGGACAGAGGTGCCTCAGCAGCTCCCAAATCCAGGAGCTGCAGCTGCACAAGATCATCAGTTTCCTATCTAACCTCGATTAAGCACCAATTTTTAAATTCACACTAAGGTGAATCCGTGCCGCTGAATCTTTGCCTGTTTAGTGTGTGGGTGGGTGCACAGGCATACAAGCAGGAGTACATTCTGCACACAGCCAGCCAGCATTACCTCACTGTTCTACAGCATTGGCAACTTCATGAAAAGGAAGAAATGCACTATCTCTTCCTTTGGAGCAAGAGGCCAACTCCTTGCTGGCTATTTTTCACAAGATGAATCTCTGACAATCATGCAGAATCATGCAGAGCAAGCAAATCCTTATCAAGCAAATCCTTCAGATACAACCAGATCTATTAGCATCACCATTCATGCCCTGGTTCTCTCTGCTCATTCTTCCCCCCATCCCCCTTTAAGGCTGTTTTGCCTTTTTGCTGCCACAGGTTGCTCTGTTTTTCCATGCTAATGTCAGTGTAAGAACAAAGGGGATGTGCATAGGGAAGGACGGTTGGTCACTGTTAGGATAAGGAATGAACAAATAGTTTCTTTTCTTGGAATCTACAAACCTTACTTCTCTAATAAGTTTCCCACAAATCCAAAGTTTATTCAAAATGCACAAACTGACCAACAGCGGCTCTTCTAAGCAGATTTGGTTGTCCTTATTTGGTGGGAACTGTGACTGCCCCTCAGTTTAGTCCCAAACATGTCCCTCTGCCCTTGATGCAGGGAACGGCCTCTTCCATAACTTTAATGATACATTTCCTGCTTGTTACTTTAGTCTGCCTGTCCTTGCTGTGGGTTTTTCTTGGCAAAACACTTAAGAAATGTATAAATCTCCTTTATACACAAATATTGTGGGAGTTTTATGGCCTTACTAGGCCAAATTTATCTCAGGCAGAGTTCTTTGTGTTCACACAATAAAAGGTTGCTGACACTTGACCAATTTGCGTGATGAAACGTGAATTGCCGGGTCAGAGGACACTTTGTCTACAAAGAAGATGTACAAAGTAATTCTGAGAGCTGCAGTACACAGCTTAATTTGATAATGACTGGGGAGGATAATGTTCCTAATGAATTTAGGCCAATCTGGGAGTTCTCTTTGACATAAGTACTCCCACAAACCTTTGAAAAGAACATGGTGTAAACCCTACTGACTCTAAACATGGACTGCTCTGAGGAGACGTAGCAGACAAAGCCACAAGAACGGGCTTTCCTTAACATCCAAAGGGAATTCAGAATTCCCAAAAGCTGTTGTTGCAGGCCTAAAGGAGGAAAAGAGGGTGAAAAGCTGGGAAAAAATCATCCTTCCCCTGGTCCCCCCACAGACTGGGTACAATTATTAATATATATTACACATCTCAACACATGCCAGGAAAAAAAGAAAACCCAGACCAAGTTTCTACATCTACTGCCACTACAACAGAATGCAGAAATTAAAAAATATTTATAGCTTAGTAAATGGAAACATTTTAAAACAGCAAAGCTAAATTTTGTGCCATCTTCCGAACTGAAGGTTATTACTAGGAATTACTAACTAGGAATTAATAATTACTACTAGGAATTAATAATGAGGAATTAATAACATGTGGCATTACAGAGAGGCCTGTGCAGCACTTTAGGAGCTACCAAGGGCGTAGAATCATAGAATCACAGAATATTTGAGTCGAAAGAGACCTTTGAAAGGTTGTCTAGTTTGATATCTTTGCCACGAGCAAGAACATATTCAACTATCCCAGGCTGCTAAAAACCCCATCCAACCTGGCCTTGGACACTTCCAGGGATCCAGGGGCAGCCACAGCTTCTCTGGGCACCCTGTCCAGGGCCTCACCTCATTCACAGGGAAGAATTGAATCCACATATGTAGCCTGAATTTCCGCTTTTTCAGTTTGAAGCTATTCCCCCTGTCCTGTCACTAGAGTTGCTGATGAAGAGCCTCTCCACCTTCCTTGCAGGGCCCTTCAGACCCTGGAAGGTGCTGTGAGGTCTCCACACAACTTCCTCTTGCCCAGGCTGAACAGCCCCAGCTTTCTTGTCCTGTCTTCACAAATCAGCTACCATTAACTTTAGAAAGTGATGCTAAGATGCAACTAATGCTTTGCATAGCTGTTCTTCTTTTCTCCACGAGAACCATGCCACAATATCTGTGTCCAAATTTCCTATCCCCGCTTTCTCTGGATGGCAGATGCTCACATCTCCTGCTTTCCTTTCACTGAGCACAGACTGCAGGTCAGCCTCTGCCTCCCTAGTTCCCACCAGTGCCTCCTTCCCACTCACAGCTATTATCCCTCTGCAACAAGGACTTTGAAACCCCCTGGAATGCCCACAGGAAAATAAACAAATGAGGCTTGGCTATTAAGGCACTGCCCTTTTCAACCAGGTCCCCATTGCCACAAACTCTATCTGTATAAAGATCTCACTGGGAGATTTCTTACTGACCTGGGGATATGCCTGATTAGGGTGTTTTTTTCTGCAAGATCAGGACTCTTCTGTCAGTTTACACTTAGTCCTGCATGTGTAGGAGTCCACCTTTCATAATACAGCTCATTAAATGATATTTTAGCCTATGCAATAATCCAAAGTGCTCTTTTCTGCAGGAAATACTTTATAAGGTCCACATCCTGCCATCAGCCTAGGCACTGATCTCCCACTTGAAAACAGTGGAGAGGTCTGTGTAAAATATCACTGTCAGGATATGGGTAATCACTGATCTTTTTCTGGCTTGCAGTAGGAGTAGAAATATGCTGTTTTTCTCATATTTAGCAGTTATTTGGTCTGAACTCATTATTTACCTGTATGTTATTAAGGGTATTTGAAAAGGCTTGTTTTCTTCAAATCCCTAAAGGGGAAGAGATCTATGCCAAGTTCTACCCACACATAATTATATATTTCTACAGCAGAACTGTTTGAAAAAAAGTCCCTTGTTTCAATCCAGGGATGGAGAAAAATCTGTCTCTTTGCCAATTCCAGCAATCTGAAAAAAAATAATAATTTTTGCTAACTTGAGTTCTAAAAAAATGTTGCTATCAAAATTCTGTATTCATTTACCATCTTCTTCCAAGAGGTAAGAATAGAGTGAATAAAGGAGAGGTGCAAGGACAAGTGATCAATATTTAATCACAATGTGGGATCTACATTTAAAAAAGAATATTCAAATACTGCTTACAGTCAGAAAGGGTAAAAGAGCAGAGAGAGGGAAAATCTTGCAAACTTTAATTTCAAGTCTATAGCAGCAAGTTATGGTGTGATTTTATGCCGTGCTTAATTTCGCTGCCTATTATGAGCTTAACAGCATGAAATGGAGTGTGTGGAGCGGGAGGAGTAGAGAGACTTCTCCTGTTCCTTTTCTGAAGCCATTTGCTTACTGGAGAATATCACCTTTCATTTTTAAGATGTTACCAAACCTCAGAATTACCGAAAACCCTTGGACGTACATCTTCAGTACAAAGAAGAAAAATTAAAGGCATCCCCCTATTTAAAAACTGAGTTTTTACCAGGGAAAAGTAGAGGAGGGAGTAGCTGACAGATATTTAAAGGATTGAGGTTAACAGAGTAGGATATACACTGAGCTCTCTCCATCTGCAAAGTTATCCTTCTGACAGCAGACTCCACAAAGGAGAAGGAGGGGAAGAAGGTGATAATTGAAGGAAACCTTACTCTTACATTCAAGAATCACAGAATCATTTGGAAGGGAAAAGCTTTATTAAATCACCAGGTCAAATCATCACATAGTGATGGTATCTTCTGTTCTGTCTTTCCCTGACAGAACACCCTGTCCTAAAGCTGGTACCAAATAATTTCGTGAACCAGGGTGACAAATTAAAAATGCATTAAATCTTTTAAAAGTTTTACTTATCCAGACCCACCAGACTCACAGAATACCGATCTGTGCATCAAAAATAGTAGGAAAGGCACAAGCTAGCCAAGAGAATCAGCTTCCTGCTGCATGTGGACTTCTACTCAAGCAAACATAACTCAGACACAAAATCCCCTATGTGCGTTTTCACACACAGTTTCCTTACTGAAAAACACAGAATAAAACCTGTGGGAAACAGGGGAGGAGAGATGGAAGTGCTTACATCACATCATCATCTCCTGCCTCATAGTAGAGTCCAAATATTGTAATAATTTCTCGTCCTGCATACTTCCTTCTGGCTTTTCAGCTGGTTCAGGGAACAGAACTGGCTCACTGAAGGTAGGAAGAGGTTGGGCTGCACAGCTGGGAACAGGGGATGTGAGGGAGGTCCATCTTCCAGTGGCTCTGCTCATCTGATTGAAATGCTAATTCTTCTCTCACAGTACAGGAAGCATTCTCCTAAACCCCTTGGGCTGTGTAAGTTTGCATCTGCGCCTTTCCTGTGTAACCTTGAATAGCCCCAATTTAAGCCATTAAATGAACATTTGAGGTAAGGAAATCTGGCCAGTTTGAACTCCTCTCACCTCGCCACACTGCTAGAAGAGAAACTCTTAATCAGACAGAGGACAAACACTTAAAATGTGGTGGCATTTTGAACTAACTCACAAGTTTGTTGTATTGAGGTTGCAATTCATGTTTGCCCAGAAAACAAATAATATTGTTCTTTCCCATTTACTGCAGGACATATTGCAAGTCTCACAGATTTGAGATAAGGGCCATGTTCTCTTTATTAATTTTCCAGGCTCCCTTCCCAAAACTTTTATGGTTTGCAAGAAAGAACTTTGACCCCCATCACCTCTGGCTCAATGCTGAGCCTTGCAGTCCTACCCCTCCCCTGAAATAATCTGCAAAACCATGATCACCTTCCTTTATCCATTTAATTGAGAGAGAACAATCCCAGCCTACTATGTGAACTCCCAGGTTTTGCTTTGGTGTTTTGAATTAACTGAATCTCAAATCCAAGTCATTAAAAATCAACTTTTCAGTTGATTAAATTTTACAATGCTAAAAACCAACCAAACAAAAAACAACCAAACCCCACAAACACTGAAGTCACTGTTGGCACAAAAGTATCACCACGACATATCTGTGGTGTAAGTTATCCACAAAAAGGGACCAACATGGTTATTTGGAGTAAACAAAGCAGTTAAATAAAGCAAGAACTTGAATGGACACTCCAAATGAACCTAAAAGATCATTTATGTCTGCAAATTGTTCTGAAACACCAGGCTTAACAAAGCTCACTTTTTGCCTGGTTTATGTTTTATGATGGATTGGCTTCAATGTAGGGAAATTTCTGACCCACATTTAATTTTTGTGTGTATGTGTGGACTTGTCAGTGACTGAGAGAATAATTTGATCAATTTAAACCAACATCAGGAATGGAAAATGCATCCCCAGCCTTCTCTTGTGCTGGTACAAACATCCATGGCAAAACACAACAAAAATGGTTTAAAATGAACCTTTTTATCCTCGTTGTTTGGTGGGTTATAGTATTTTTGAAGAGAAGAAAAAGTGAGCCCAACTCTAACTTGGACATATAAAACAAGTAAACCTAGAGTTAATCAGATTGAAACACAACCTGATTTAAATAGATGGCAATCACGATGAAATACATCAATTTTCTTGTTTCCTTGCAGAAGTATTCGGAGCACGTGCAAACAGCAGGCATGTGAGATTAGAGATAAACCTGCACAGTCACACACATTAGGCTGAAGGCCATTTTCCAGTCTTAAGGAAAAGATATTGAATCATTAAAATAAACTTGCCAGGGCATTACATGAACATAATCACAATTAGCAAGAGATGTGAAAGGCCACGGTTGGATTTGTGTAAGACGCAAAGGACAGGGCAATAGTGGGGAGATTTGTCCTCTCCAGCAGGTCACCAGCAAGATTTTTATGGTGGGAATTTAAATGGCTTGTTGCCTGTTCTGAATTTTTAAATTCTGATCGTTTTTAAAAATTCTCATGCACTATTGGCACCTTTCATAATCAATAACTTCATAATAAAAAGCAATAACTTCATAATAAAAAAGGGAAAACAAACTATTATTATTATTGTTAATATTACTACTATTACTGTTATCATAACCTAAAATGTCTGTGCATGACCTGAATCATTATCCTGCTTTGTCTAGCAAAATTCAGAACAGACAACATGAAATGATCCTGTGTGCACATTCATTAATAATCAGAAAGAAACACTTTCCAGTAGATGGAAATTATGGAACTTCTTTTCTCCTGGCAGGCAATAGATAGGAAAAACTTAACTGAGCCAAAGCAAAAATGTCAAAGTGTTGTTATCAGAATAGTAAAAATGTTATGGAAAGATGGTTTTTATTGATTTATGATGAGGAATGGGTTTTTTTGCAGCTTTTTTGTTGTTGCATTGGAAATTACAGTGCCAGGAAAGGATCTCCACATGAGTCCATGAATCTCCCCTTCTTCTTCCTCTACAACTTTTAGCTTTTTCATTTGATGCAGCTTTAAAAAGTCCTCCAACACAACTTGGAAAATTCATTGCCTGAAACTCTCTGAATCCGTGGCTGTCAGTAGAGGCTCTGAGAAGGCTTTGAGCTTGGCTTTAATCTACATGCCAATCAGTTTCCTTGGCTTCAGCACAGGATTTAATTGGATTCACTCTCAGGACAGAACAACCTTTCCACTCGCAGCCCTGACAATTCCTCCATCCTTCATACAAAGTTTTGCATTCATATATTTTTGTGCCTTTGTTGAAACAAGTTCCTCACATACTCAACTGTACGTGGCAAAACCAGAATTAGGACTACTCATTACCAAACTTATGGATGAGCTTTCACCAGGAGTATTTTGTTTCTGTAACCAATTTTCTCAGTCCATAGCACACCTTTTCAGAATTAAGACCTCTAACTTCAAGCATGCATTATCTCATTCTTCCAGCAAATTTAGTTCTCTGTAGCATACGAAGCTTCCTACAGCCATTCAAGTTTCCACACTGATGTGAAAAATTATGCATTTCTCTTTCCAAATTTCAGGGTTATTCTGGAGAACTCTATTTGGTCAATCCCAGCACAAATTTGGAAGGGAGAAAAAGGACAAGCTATGAGCAGGGCTGTGTTTCATACCTTTCAAGCGAGCAGGGCTGTGTTTCATACCTTTCAAGCACCAACTCTAAGAAGGTTTTATGATACTGAATACTGAGCAATATTGCATATTTTAGAACATATTTTTCAGAAAATCAAAAGCAAACGAGCTCCTCCTTCCTCTAGCCCTTGTTTTAGTGCATTGAATATCTAATTCTTTCAAGATCTCAAGCCTGAAGGGCAATGTTTGCCTTCCAAGTTGTCTGGAATTCTCATTTTTTGAAGGATGGACTTCCAGGTAAATCCACTGCAGTGTGAAAATATTATGTTGTGTACCTCAGACCACGTTCATTCTGGGTTTTTAGGATGACCATAAAAATAGCAATTTGCCTAATTATTTAGTTCTATGTGTAAAATGTCAGCACTTCTGGCTCTTTGGCAACATTAAGTGTAATTAAATACCCAATTTCATATCAAAGTAACATTAAGTGTGCAACGCCTTGACAGAAGTGATGAATTTGGGAGGATTCATTGAGAAAATGCATTAGGTTTGTACTGAAATCTGAAAAGTTTAACAACTGTGTTTGATCCTTAGTTAGTCAGAAAATGATTGTATTTACATATGGCTGGATTCATCCAGTAAGTTGGGAATGGTTCAGTGTACTTGGCAAGAAGGAAAGGTTTTGGCAGAGAAAGATTGCATCTGCATTTGTAGATCTTATGGGGAAAAGTTGTGTCATCAGGGCAATACAATGTGACACATTTCAATGTTTCATTAGCACCAATACAAACACATGAAGTGCAAAGCTACTACTTTTCAGTTTAGGCTTTTACACCTCTCATTTTTTAATTTCATTTTCTTTTCAAAGCAGTGTTGATTCCAATCCATTTGTCATGTGTCTCAAATCTCTTTGTGATTTGGTTTCCAACAGAGGAACGTTAATATTCACACACACAGGGTTGGTACTCAAGACCTGACTGCTCACACACCCCCCAAACCAGATGAATCTGAATATAATTGTTTCTTATAGATCCTTCAGAAATTAAACACAGCATCCCTGGGAGTGTCCAGGGCCAGGCTGGATGGGGCTTGGAGCACCCTGGGAGAGTGGAAGGTGCCCAAAGGTTCCCTGCAGGAGCATTGGAACAAGATGACCCATTCCAACCCAAACCCTTCTATGATTCCAGTTTCTTTCCAGAACAGAACATTATTCACACAGACAACATTAAAATTTAAGGAGTGGGTTAAAATTCAAATTAGGGAATGTAGGATGTAAAAAAGCTTTTTAATGTAGAAATCTCCAGTGCTTGTAACAAGGTTCTTTGCCAAGAGGTCCCATGTGTAAACCACATGAGCAAAGAAAAACACTTGGGACAAGAGGCTGTGTCACATTCATTTTAAGTGTTTTTTCTGGCCCCTAGTGATACTTAAAAAACCCCTTTAAATATAATTAATTTAGAGTAATTGTCAAGATATCTACTGCAAAAACTTAAAATAAGAAAGGTAAAGGAATTTAGGAAATAGGTGACATGATACAGTCATTTGACTGGGAAAAAGAATGAGAAATAATCAAAACGAGTTACAAGATCATTATACAAAAATGTATGGATATTCTCAAATGTTCTTATGAAAAAGATTTTCAGTTCCTTTCTCCCTTCCTCCTCCTCCTTCCCATAAAACTTTGCAATGGCTTTTCTGGCGATCCCCAGCAATGACAATCGCACAGTCTCTCAGGGAAATCCACTGCAGCTCTTAAGCACTTTCATTATGGAAAGAAAATACATCTGGCAGGTAATTTGTTTTGATTATGTGATCTGACAGCTGAGCCTATCTGTTCTCAAAAAGTCCTTCTCTTCCATAGACTAACAGCAGCATAGGACCCCAAAAATTGGCATTCAAGTGATATTTACTGATTTAATTAAATTTTAGGCTCAAGGTCACATTATTTCATTGCCTGCCTCTCCATGCTTTACACTGGGTGGGCAGGTAGTGGGCACTACACACAGCAAAGCCAAGGAAGAAAAAGCTGAATATTAGGATAAGGGGGTTGGAGCTAAATGATCCTCAAGGTCCCTTCCAACTCAGGCCATTCTATGATTCTGTGTTCAAAATTAATACTAATTAATATACCACATGGCTTCCCTCACAATTCCATTGACAATCCAGTACTGGAGCTCAGCCCATGAGATGCTGGAGGTTTTTTCACCTTTATTTGAGTAACATGAACAAAGTGCTGGCCATTTCCCCACTCACCCAGAATGCACAAAACCTTACTGACTATAAATTCTTGCCTCCCACACACACAGAGCTCCTTTTCTGATTTCAGAGGGATCTGCAGGGAGAGTCGTCATTTGTGCTCAACATCAACAAATGAACCTTTTCATCTCTCCTTCAGTTATGATTTCTCCTCCCAAAAGCAAAGTCCTCCCCCAAACCATCACTAATTATCTCCATGCCCTTCCCAGGAGGTGAGTGGGTTGATGACCTCCCCTCTGCTTCCATTTCTTCTCGCTGTGCTTTGCCTTGCAGGACCCTCAGCTGCTTTTCCCATCTTTCAAAGGGCCACCAAGAAATCTCCTTCATGCCTTCTCCTCACGCTGCCAGAAAACTGGGATTCTGTCCTGCCCTCCTTCCCTCAGGGCTCATGGGATGCAAAAGAGGGAGGCTGATGGAGACATCTGGCAAGGATCTACCCACCTCACTGCTGCTCAGAACAGAATTGGCTCAAGGTTGCATAAAGTGTATTTAAAGCAGCAACTTATTTCATTCAAATGGACTCATTTCTATTTTACATGATAAAAAAAATAGAGAAAGGAAGAAAGGGCAGTAGTTCAGTTTTATTCAGATTGAAGTGAAATTAAATGGTATTTTTGCTATGATTTCAGGGTGTTACACTTTCAACATCTCAAGAACTGAATGTCAGCTCAAATCCTAAGGAAACAGAAAAAATTAAAAAATATGTGTTTATATGAAGAGAGAGAGAGAAGGAGGGCTGTTCCTTTCCTGAAAAAAAGTACATCACACAAAAAATGGCACACATGCACTACAAAAGGAAGCTGGAATCCAAATCCCAATATTTGCTATCTTTCAGACATAAACTTTGATTTTTTCCTTCTCTCCAATGTGTTTTTTAGTGAGTTTTAGTCTTTATTCTAGAAGTCTTGAGCTAATCACAACATACTGAGTAGGTCATCCTTATGAAGATGTAGTGATAGAAGAGCTGGGAGCCCTTTTTGGCATAAATACATCAGTATTCCAGGTGATCCTGTAGGACTGGACTCAGTGTCACTCCTTATAACTTGAAATTGCCAAGATTTCCCTCAGCCCTTCACTCTGCATGCTCAGTATCTCAGCTTGATGCTGCTTTATTCAATACTTCAAAATGTTCATAACGCAGATGCTGGAACTTGTGTATGTATTATGGGACACTGTGGAGAACATGAGTCCAGACCAGAAGCACTGCAGGTCATCTTGCCCTGATTAAGAGATATCTCCAGCTGGGATGCACTAAGGACACATAAACTTTCTCTTTAATGAGAGGATTTTTGATGTAAATGAACACAGTGAATCTGTTCTAGAACAGCTGAGGTAATTTCTGCACAGAAAGTTCTCAAGGGATGCTCTTTCCTTCAAGCAGAGCTCCTGTAGAGGGAAACTCATGCTGATTTCCCTTTTCAAAGTTTACTGTTATCTCTAATCGCTAAAAAAATGATTTTAAAGTTCAAGCAAGATCATTGAAGAACACACACAGTTCCTGACATTTCCAGTGAAGGATGCTGCAGAACAGAGAAGGGATAATTAAGTCTTTTTTTTTTGGTACATGACAAAAAAAAAAAAAAAAAAAAGGAAAAAAAACCTTTAGAAAAAAAGGACTCTCTTGGTTATGCAAGACTCTGATTCTGGGCCAGCTTTGGATCATAATCCCTATTATTTCAAAATATTTTGCTGGAAATTTTGCTGGAATATTACTAAACAAATGGCTGCACTGTTGGACTGCGACTTCCCTGCTTCTGAGTGCAACCTTCTCCATCATGTTGGGGACTAGACTTCATCAGAGTATTCACAAGTATGTTTATGAAAACCCTGAAAGGAAAAAAGGTATAACTGTAAACAGAAAAAAAAGTCAAAATCAAACCAAACATAACAATTTTAAGTTTAAAGATTCTGTATTTTATAGACAGTTCAATGAAGTTTTCCACAAAATTTTTTCAAATCCTAAATAAACTTCCTGAATTCTGTTGAGAAGCTCAATATAAAATAACTTGGCAATGAAATAAAAACAGACTCAAGGTTCAGTTCTGCAAAATTCTCTCTCCTGTGAGATCATCAGACATAACTATAGCAGAGAGCAGCATGTTAATCTGGAATGACAGGAAATTTCAATTGTTTGCCATATAAAACCCAGTAAAGCACTTTTAATGAGATAATTCATGGTGTTGGGACCACTTCAAAGTATAATCCTGGTGAATAAAAATCTTTATCTAATTTTGAACACAAATGCATCCACGACACAGCATTGCTCTAACACTGCTGTCCACAGGCTCCACTGAGAAAAAGGTTTGCACACCTCTCAAGACATGATTTATACAGGGTCCTTTGGCCTATCATAAATCTGGCTAAAGTGGTTGAAAAATATAAATTATATGATGCACTATTACTTTTTAAACAGCCACTCTTTCACACTGAAAATAATACATTTCTATTCTGTATTTTCAAAGTCAAATAACTGCCACTGACCATCAGCCAAGCAAATGCTATTTGGCCATCAGAAGGGTCAGCATCATCAAAAGCAGTGTTTTCTTGTGAGGAACCTTTGTCTTCCTTTTCAAATTGCACATTTTTACCTGATTGCTTCCTCATGAGCAACCGCAGTCGAGTTGGTTGCAAGCAGCGCAAATATCCCAGCAGTGAATCACAATTCAGAGAAAAAAGCAAACAAACATACAACTGAAAATAAACTTGTTTCTTGCCTTGTTTTTTCACTCTCAGAAGATGGAAGCATTGTGACACAAACACAAACCATTGGTTTCTTCAGGTGCACAAAGCCCAATAGTAATTTAATCTAAGCTATATTTGCTGCACAAAGGGCCTAAACTGAGTGCAACATTCTGGATAAGAATTATCATGCCCACTCTCAGGTCAAAATTTAGCTCCTCAAATCACTGGTATCTGAGGGCACTCTCCCACATCCTCAATGCACAAATGTGCTTTAAGGTGATTCATGCAGCCCAAAAAGCCCTGGCACAGGGTGCCCAGAGCAGCTGTGGCTGCTCCTGGAATTGTCCAAGACCAGGTTGGACAGGGCTTGGAGCACCCTGGGACAGTGGAAGGTGTTCCTGTCCATGGCAGGGGTGGCACTGGATGAGCTATAAGTCCCTTCCAACTCAGTCCATTCCATGATCCAATGAACACATGGATGTTGGATTACCTAAAAAGATGTGCATGTAAAACTGCCCCCTAAAGCCATGTTCACTGCCGATACAGCAAACGTTGAGTTTTCCTTCAGGAAATATCCATGCACGAGCAGCACACATGCAGAATTCCAACACAGCTGCTCCAGACATTGCTGCTGTAACACAGAAGATGATCTTGGCTGTGCAGGAGGATTTTTCTTCTGTGCATAAGGACTGTATGTGCCTGAGTCTAAATATGCACGTAATACTCCTGATAAAGTCAGCATGCTGGGCTCCCTTCCAAATGAGTTGTTTAAAACACACGGTATTGATGGATGGAGGATGCATGAACTGAGAACTATTTGGACTCCAACACATCTAATCATTTTTTGCTTGTAACAACATGTCTAAAGCAAAGCTCTTTTGACATCACTGTGTGTGCATTCTAGAATGTGGCTGTGCAACAAAATCTGATAACAAAAGATGAAGACAGACCTGCAAAAAAATAAAAAAGGTTACTGCTGTTTCTGCTCTGAAATTGAAAAAATGTGTTCCAGAGAAAGGCATTCTGGCTGATGAGCCGGTGCACACTTCCAATCCAAGAACAGTACTGAAACTGGAGCTAAACCACAATAAAGATTTTATAAGCAAGCAAATTCACATGATTGTTGACGTGGACTTTGCAAAACATCAGAAAAAACAAACCTGTCATGCAAAGTTGTGCTGCTTCCTAAATCTCTTGCAAGCAAGAGTTGCAGGAGATTTGATGATTTATGTCTATTCAGACTCTTTGTGTTTTTGCCCTTTCCCTAAGTGCTTAAAAAATACCTGCTCTACAAGTTTCAACGTAGAATTTGAATATCCAGCTATATTTGCATTTCGTTATGAGCCCAAAGTGCAAATATTTGAAATAAAGAACCCTCACGGTGATGCCTACTTAAAGCCCCAAACTCTCTGGGCTCATTATCTGATCCCGGTATCAATCAATTAACTTTTATAAATTAATTTTGCCTGTGGAATATTTTTATAGTTGATAATGTGAAGAACCTCAGGTGAACTTTTCAGTCTCAGGAGGAAGACACAAGGCTGTTCCTGTAAATTTAGTTGTGCTTGCAAAACAGCCAAATTGGACATAACAATGGGTTACAGGGACTGCGGGAACATTAGAAGGAAAAAGAAATTCCTCAGTGTCTCCTCTGTTTTTGTTAGTGGAAAAAAAGGTATCTTTTCTGAATAGAAGTATTTTATCTAAAAGTCACTTGTCTAAAAATGTGCCTGTTCTGCGATTATCTTTTACCTGTTTTCAAGTCCTTTTCCGCAGAGGTCCTCTCAAATCCTTTAATTCCTCAGTGTGTATAGATATTTTGATCTATTTTCACAGAATCACAGATTATGCTGAATTGGAAGGGACCCATCAGGATCATCAAGTCCAACTCCTACTCCTACACAGGACACCCAAAAGTCTCACCCTGTGCCTGAGAGCACAAACACCAAACACCTTCTGAGCTTTGTCAGGCTAGTGCTGTGCCATTCCCTGGGGAGCCTTTTCCAGCACTCGACCACCCTCTGGGGGAAGAGCCTTTCCCTAAACCTGCCCTGACACAGCTCCAGCCATTCCCTGGGTCCTGTCACTGTCACAGAGCAGAGATCAGTGCCTGCCCCTCCACTGCCCCTCATGACGATGCTGAAGACCATGATCAGGTCTCCCCTCAGTCTCCTCCAGCCTGACCAGGCTGAGTGACCTCAGCTGCTCCTCACAATCCCCCCCCCGCCCCGACCCTTCACATATTTTGCTTTCCCTGTTCTAAAAGACCAGTGGAGCATGGCAGTCATGCTTTACTTTGAAGGAGTCCCTGTTCCCTTCCTGGCCTTGCTGCACCAGTCTGGCAGCCTTGCAGCCATAAGTGAATTGCAGCAGTCCTCAATACTTGTCATAGAATCATGGAATGGCTTGGTTTGGGAGGGACCTTAAAGGTCATCTAGTGCCACCCCTGCCATGGGCAGGGACATCTTCCACTATCCCAGGGTGCTCCAAGCCCCATCCAGTCTGGCCTTGGACACTTCCAGGAATCCAGGGGCAGCCACAGCTTCTCCACCCTCACAGTAAAGAATTTCTTCCTAATATCCAATCTAAACCTGCTGGCCACGCTTCTGTGAAGCTTGACATCTTCCCTGAGTGATTACACTGAAAAGTCAAACTTGCCTAAGCTGTTTTGCCTGCCTGCTTGCTTCAACTCCTATTAAACTGACTTTGTTTTCAACACATTTGGCTGCAGCAAGGCCTCCTCCTGTTACTGGTCATGACCTGGTACGAAGCTGACAGGGTACATGGAGCTGAACATCTGCCTGGAGATCGAAGGAGGTGCTAATCCAGCTCTCCAACCCCTGTGTTTGTGCTCTCTCCCAGTTTGTACAGTACGTACACAAAGCACACTTGGCCTCAGGTAGGGCTTGTGCTCCACAGCTGCATTTTCCCTGGCTTCGTGTTTTTCCAGAACGTGTTCCATATGGTTTAGGAATGAGCTTATTGCAACTGCCCTCTTCTGGTGTGTCAGGGGCAGGCATTACAGACATGTATGGAGAGAAACATCCCCAGGAAGGCAAGGTGAAGAGGGGAAAAAAAGGAAAAATATCGAAACATCCGCAATGAACCAGAAATTTTAATTCAGAGTCTCCTTCTAGCAGGGGAAAAATGTTGAACAAATAGGTTGAAATGAAATGCAAAGATCAGGATTTAAGTGCCTCATCCTCCACAAACAAGAAAGCAAAAATCAAAATTTGGAAGCTGGATGAAATAAATTGTATTTTGTTAAACATTTGCGCTGCCAAAATCAGGGTATTGGCGCAAGATGCAGTAGAAATAGGATTGTTTGGTTGTCTTTACTGAACTGGCAATCTCAATAGGTTAAAAAACTTAAATTAGATAATAGGGTGTTCTAGCAGTGCAAATAAAATAGTCAGGGGTCAGTACCAAACAAGATAATTGCATCAATTTAATATAAAAGTCATATTGAAGTCACACATGGTCTTATTTTCCAGGAAACATGTTGAGGGGAGAGAGAGAAGGGACAGAATACTCCAGTCTCATTTAATTTTGTTTTTAAATGTCTCATGAAAAAGATATTGTGACAGGTGTTTTATAGAATAAAAATAATGCTTTTCTTAATGAAAGAAAAATAGATTTCTGGGAGAAGAACAATGGAACCACACTCTAAATTCTCTGAACACCAAACAAAAATTTTGTCAAAAACTGGAAAAGGTTGTATTGCCCCCCACAAAACTTAGCTCAGGGTAAGGAATCCCTCATACTTTGAAGACCACTAAGATTTTTATTAAATAACTCTCAAGTCATGACTTTCTGGGTATCCCAAAGGCATACCCCTCAAAGTAAACACCATCACAAGATAAGGTGCTGACAGTTGCCAAATTAGCAATGGTGCATCCTAGTTTAATTCTGAATTGTGTTACAGCTGTATCTGGTGATATCATGCTGTCAGAGAGGAAGGCATTGAGAGCCACCTTGCTACCTATGATGATCAAGAACACACAAAATGGACTTTTCTGACCCAAGTGTCAGCATAGGAATAGAGGAATTGTCCACAGAAATATGAACTCTCAACTACTGCAGGAAGAAGGGACTGAACATGTCAGGATCCAGCTGTGGATCCAGAGTGTTTCACAAATTCCCTGCCCATTTTCAGGCTCTGATCTCATCCCTGTCCCTATCACAGTGAGAAAGATTTGCTCACCACATCCACCTCCTGTGAGGAGGAAACCTGAGCAAGCAGGCTTGGAGGAAGCTGAGTGGCCAGGTTCCTGGAGATTTAGCCCAAGGGAACAAGTCACACGGTGGGAAATGAGTCATGCCATTGATTTCTTGAAAGGAAAAGAAGAATCGTGGGGGATGGCAGAGAAAACATTTAGACAGCTTTTCTCCCTTTGCCAAAAATAAAATCCTAGGTGGAAAGTAGTGTTTATAGGGAAACAAAAGAGTCACAGGATTTGGGTAAGCCTTAGAAATCTTGGAGAAACTGTCTTAGCATCAGAAAGTCCACTGATAGTAGTTCTCCTACAGAGGCCCCAAGAGAATTCATCTTCAATTTGTCCAGTAGGGAAAATTAGACCAAATTTTATTACTGTTAGCAAACATCCAACAGATCTGTACTTCACATCATTATAGATTATTGCTTTACTTTGCTAGCTAGGTTTTACTACCAGAAAACTATCAGAATACTCAAAGAGGCTAATGAATTTATAAATTATTTCCCATTATCCGTTTGTGCTGATAGACTCAACTTTCTTCCCAAGAGCTGGTATGGGGCTGTGTTTTGGGTTGGTGCTGAAGTGATGAATTTGTTGCTTTGCTTTCCTTGAGTGCACAGCTTTTGCTTTGCCTATTGAGCTCTTCCCTCCCTGAACTATCCTTACGTAGGAACAACAGAGTCAGGGATTGGCTGAGGTTCAATGGGACCTCTGGAGTTATTCTTTTTGACTGTCCTGCTCAAGCAGAGGCACATAAAGCAGGCTGCCCATGACCACGTCCAGACAGTTTTTTAATATCTCCAAGGAGGGAGACTCCACAATGTCCTTCAGCAGCCTGTGCCAGTGCTGGGTCCACCTCAATAAAAATGTGTTTTCTGCTATTCTCCCTGCATAGAAACCAGGAGATAATTGAGTCCAAACACTCTATTAGAAATACATGACCCACACTAGAGACTTATCTATTTCAGGGCCGGTGGTGGAGGATTAATCAATATTAACCATGTGACAGATTCAGGTCTGATTTAAAGGAAAAGTCTGCGTGTTTTTAATTGAGTTTTCAGTGCCTTGAAAAAAACCCACACAGTATTCATTTATAATGAAATCCTTTACTGTGTGTGTGGTAATGCCCTGACACAGGTTGCCCAGAGGAGTTCCTGGCCTGGAAGTATCCAAGGCCAGTTTGAATGGGGATTGGAGCAGCCTGGGATAGTGGAAGATGTCCCTGCTCATGGCAGGGAGTGGAACCAAATAATTTCTCAGGTCACTTCCAGCCCAAACCATTCTGGGATTCTATTCTATAATTCCTACAACAGGAAGGACATGAATCCCAGAAACTATAGAGACTTCAGCATGGCTTTTCTCAAATGAAGAGTGAGAGAGGAGGTTATCAGAAGGGTAAGTCCTAGAAGGCATCAGAGCAAGCCTGAAGCATCAGTCTGACATACATAAATTCAGTTTCTACTGAAAATAAACTATGTTGCTTCAATTAACTTCCAAATGGAAAGTTGGAAGTTGGGGAGTTTCAACAAATGTCAAAATATTCCATGGTAAGAGAAAAAGGAAAACTAAAATAAAGCCAGACCAAACAATGCATGACCAATTTGATCACTTGACGCCATCAGAGATTAAACCACTCCAAAAGTGAGATCTGCACAAGAATTACATGCAGTTTTGCCTTTTAAACCTACTGTAATGATTATAAAAACTGATCAAATCTTATTTGATGCTAAACGTAGTGACAAACACAATATCAACTTTCCAGCCAGGCTACAGGTTTAATTCCCTAATAATTTATACCAGAGCTGGATACAGAGACATCATTCCAGTCACAGGATTAGAGTCTGACTTTAATAACATGGAGCAACTGTCTCCATAGTAGTCACAGTGGATGACTGAGCTCTAGAACACATTTGACATTTAGGCCTGATTTTACAGTCTTGTTCTTACAAAAATAACCTACATTCATGTGAGTTTTCCTATTTTATGTATGTTTGACTGTTACTTACAGCTGAAGTCTTTGTTTACCTGTGTGTGCTGCCACAAAAGACAGTAAAGCCTTGAAAATCCCTACAATAGAAATCAATTCATTACATACACAAAATGAAAGCTCCCAAGATTGCACAGAACCAGTTCATCTTATATTTTAACCTAAAGGAGTTATGGCCCCCCTCACGTTTTTCCACTGAATATTCAGAGGAACCACACTTCCCATGGAAATCAGGCTGCCGAGCCTGATTTTTGTCTGTGTTTCCACATCCTTCTGACATCACCATTCCAGGCTCCCCTCCTTGTGCTCCAGCAAGAGAACTTCTGTTCTCTGCAGGACAGGGATGTTTCACCTGTCAACATTCTGTCAGAGTACATCTCCTCCAGAATGGAATAAAATAAAATATGCAATAAAATCTGATAGATCCATACAGCAACTCCCCCTCTGTGTCCTCTTTCAAAGCAACCAATTCAGCCTCCATCCATCTTGAGACTTTGATCTTGCATTGATTTCCTACCCTCTTGGCATCTCTCAGCTCCTTTTGAACTCCCTCTTTTGTTTCTTTGGGCAGACGTGCAGCTTCCCAGTGCCTGGGGCTGGGATCAGGGTCCAAAACTATCACTTAGCACCAGTGTCCAGCTAGAGAATGCCCTCACACTGAGTTGTACCCTCAAGCTATCAACCAGTTCTTTTTTCTATTCCCAACTGTGCTAAAATCTGTTTCTTTTGCTTGAGTTCTCCTTTTCCACCACTGCTTTCCTTCAAAGCTTGGAAACCAGTGGTAGAGACTGCCATGACTGCCTGAGTCCCATCACTTGGGGATTAGGCAAGCCAGGCTCATTGCAGAATTCAGGTTCTTTTTCAGGATCAACTTCCTTTATGAGTTCATTTTTCTGGATCAAGAACTCAGTGAGGTGGGTGCTCATCCACTAACGCCTGAATTGAGACAACCACACCTGCCTCCTTCAGCTGTGATAAAATCAGGTAAGCTTTAAATCTCTGTGTCAGTGGGGTCACCCACCCCTTTGCAAAATCACTGCTCCTCCTGTGTGCTATAAATAACAAGAAAGTGACATATAAGGGGCCTAATCCTGAAGATTAATAATTTAAATGTAAATATAAAACATGAGCAGTGAGGTTCTCAGCTGTTAACTCATGTAAGCAATAAGGAAGAAAGTAAAATGCACCTTCTGTTCCAGGCAGCCCCTTCATAAACACAATATTTTAATTATATGACTGTTTAGGCTATCTGAACTTCCATTACTGACAGCATTCTGCTCTTCAGATCTCCAGAGTGCTGTCATTGTCCCTATTTTCCACTAAGGTGTTTAGGAAGTGCAATGCTGCCACCTAGCATCCAGGAAAAATGATGGGAACCTCCTTTCACTCAAAGTCCTGGGTCAGTTTTACAGGATTTTTGGTGACCACAGGTTATCATGAGGATTCCAGTGGCCTGGAAACTGCCTGCTTTCCCTGGAAACACCAGGAGAAATGCACACACACACACATACTGCATAAATATATATATATACAGGTTGTATATATACTATAATGTATGTGTAAAGTGTATATGCTGTACAGGCTAGACATCTGGATTTATGGTTTCATTTCATTTTGCCTCAGTTCAGATGTATATAATACACCAGTTATGGCTAAACAACCTGTCTAGACTCCTCGGTGGAGAAAAATAAGCATAGTTTCAGATGTCTACGTTAGGGTGAGATGAATCATGACCTCGAGGTGTTTATTCATTTCCCAAGATATAAAGGAATCCTGGACAACCATCTTCAGCATGGAATTCTGCAGTGTTGATGTCTAGATGGCAGTAATTAATCCTGAGGTTTAGGTTTTTAAATCCAAGGAAACTGTGAGCTCAGCATGTCCAACTCTTGTTTAACACAACTCAGAAACATTCTTCAAGCACCACCTGATTTAAGCCTGATATCTTCTTTTTGCATAACAGTTTTTTTCCAGAATGGTATCTGGCCTGGATTCAAAGGCTTCAGTCAATGGACAATTCAATTTTTCTGAACAATTTGTTCCAGTGGTTTATGACCATCCCTGAAATGATGTAACATGGTAAATAAACACATCAGTTCCGGTTTTGCTTTAGGTTTTGTCTTTGATTCTGGCAAATATGTGGGATAGTGAAAAATCATGTAAAAATGTACAGATTGCATAGCAGTTAAGTGCTTAATTAACATTTCATTAAGTATTTTCCTACAGAGTTATTTCATGGAACTTCTAAGATCCCTATCATTCACCAACAGCAGGCTCAGGCAGCAGCAGCCCAATTACTTTTAGATGGAAATTGAATTTCTGAATACAATATTCATGAATTATTCACTTGCTGGGAAAAATTTTTTCATTGGGTTTTTGCTGGAATTTTCTTTGGTGATTTTTTTTTTCCCTTGGTTACACAGTTAATTATAAGTAAACTATATTAGTAAACCTTAAAATCACAAGCCTGTTCCAAAATCATATAAATAGTGCTACAAAATTAAATTTCTTTTATCTCCTTACGACTTAAAGCTATCGGATTTGCATAGGACTTGAAAACTGATAAAAATCTATACTTTTTTGTGGATGGTGAAAAACATGGAGCTTCATTTCTAATAAGGACATGTACCCTAAACCATCACTACAACCATTTGCAAGCTTCTTCCAGAGACTTATGACAGACATGCACTAAATGTATTGAACACTCCACATTTTAGAAAAAAACACTTTGTTTTCCATACTTATAACTAATTTTGTGTGACCTCACATCTTGCTCATCCACTTATCTATTTGTGGCTGACTTGAAAATATTTATTGAGATGCAATAACATGAGAAATAAATGCCAAATTATTTCAAAATGTTTAAAAGCCAATGTTCAGCTAAACCTCATGTTCCTCCAGCATTAAGAATTGCCTATTCAAGGCACGTGGTGACATTTACCATTACTGTCAAAGTAGTCATTCAATTGATGAATTCAAGTCATAAATTCATGTCTGCAGTCCATAGCAGACTTCAAGACTGTCACTCAATTAGAATCTCCTGCAGGGGAGCAGGAAGAAATACTCCCATTAGTATTTTTATCAAAGGAAACAAAATATAAAGAAATCATCCTTTTCTCCCTCTTGCCCTCAAACCCTAATACTTATATAATTTTGATGGAACAGTGGAAAAGTGATTCATTCATTCTATAAATCCATAAGGGAGACTGGATTTGGTTCAGGATAGGTTATTGCACTGAGTACAAATTATTTTGGTATCTTTACCAATTTATCATGATTAGCACATATACAGAAAATTATCAGAAGTTGAAATGGGGCTGAACTGCCACAGGAGTCACCTCAGGCCCCAGAATGCAACACACAGAGATTGCTTCCCTTGCGGGAGAAACCAACAAATTAAACAGAGAGAGAGAATGAGTGTGAGGGAGAAGAAAGTAAAAGCATTTAATTAAAACTGAAAAATATGATATTGAGAGAAATAGTCCTAGTTCGCAGGCTGCTAAATTCATCACTGTCTCTTCAGCCTTTCTGGATTATTTCAGCAAGTCTAGAGGAGATTCCTTGCTTTTCTTTTTGGGGGTGGGCTGGCTCCCTGATTTATGTGAGGAAGACCATGAACAAGACTTTATCTGTAAGGCACTCCAGAAGCCCCCCCACGCTTTCTGGGAATGGGCAACCACACACTCCTGTTGTATGTGATTAATCTGTTAATACGGAAGATTAATCTATTTTTTTGTATAAAGTTAAAGATAAACCCCAACTTCAGTAATAAGGAAGAAAGCAGAAAGAGGAGAAGATAGATTTCTGTTTGTTGTTGTTAATGCGAGCTCATATTAACAGGCCACATAAGGTGAAATGATGAGCAGCCTCAGGTTGTAGGAGCCATTTGGGAAAGTCACAGAAAATTTTTAAAATCTGGCTCTCATTTCACCTTCACAGAAACCATGTTACATGCAGGGGTGGCTCTAAACTACTCTTAAAACACTCTAGTTAATCTTCTCCAGCATAATGAAGAGTAGATTTAGGCCCACTGCAATTCATCTTTTCTTTCTAGCAAAACCTGACCATGTTCAGAAGGCCACAAAACTTTAAAAAACTTTAAAAACCTTCAGAAAAACAGAAAATACTGAATACAACTTAGGTTTTCATTTCCTTTAAACACTGGGAGCAAAAATGTGGAGAAATTTGGAGCAATGTTTCCAGCTAGATCTGTTCTACAGTCAAAAAAAGCATGGTATTTTAACATGGGTAAGAGGTCAAGAATAAAGTTGAAGGAACTTGGTAAAGAGCTAATTATATCTTTTAAGAGAATCACAAAAAAAAAAAGGAATTTATCAGTGTAGGTAATTTGTAACTTGTAGGTACTTTGCAACTGGCTACAAGTTTATTTGGGACTTGTTTATTTGCTTAAAATTAAGCACATGCTTAGTGATTCATTCATTGAAGTCTTAATGATGACTTCTCTCCATCCTAAGCCCATCTAAAGTGATTAAATGGACAATGCTTTTCTAGAAATTTGCTTCCTGGCAAGGTACTCTACCAAAGTGCATCCTAAATTCTTTTCTGTAGTGTAATATAGTTTTATATAAACCCATATTTGGATTCTATAAGTTAGCACTGGATATTGCTTGAAAATGAGAATTCTATATATTGATTCCAAATCCACCAGAAACAAAAAATTATATAGATGCAGACACCTATCTATGCTACACTATCATAGGAATGTGTGGGGTTTATGCATGAATATTTTCATACACCTTCTGTTTTAGACATCCACCAAAATAAATGTATCCATTAAAAAAAAATATTTTTTATTATTAACCAACAAATAAGTCAAAAAGTAGGACTTAGACAGTGAGCTTTTGAAGCCCTCTATATACATTTTGTATACATTAAAGCTACAGCTTGAACTCTGCCTGCAGGCCATTTGCTGCTAATGAAATAAGAATGTTCCGCCTCACTTGTTTGAGTCAATGCAGAATTTGAACAACCACAAGAGAGCAATAGCAAGTGAGAAGAAGGCATTGCACGTAGCTCTCAAATATGCCAAAGAGTCTGGAGTCCTGCCTGCAGATTGCTTACTGTTATTGATAGGGATATGGCTAATTTAAGGTAAAGTGTTCCAAAGTAAAATTCCATTACTGAAAATTCGTTGGCTCTTAAAGGCTTTGAATGACTGCCAACAATCTGCAGAAATTGTTGTGAGGTGCAGTAGCTTCCAATGAAAACCTAATCTTTCTTTTGCTTAAAGGATATTCTCGTAGTTCTGACTCCCTTTATGCTTTATATCTGTCTTGATTAATTAATGTAGCTCAGCTCTGAGGTTATTTGATTTCCAAACTGAGACACTCATTCAAATACCTTGCTGAACTGGAGCCCAGGTTTCGACATGTGTGCTCATAAAAGAATGCTAAATTAGCATGAATTGTTAACAGAACAGGAAATGTTCATGTAGCAAATGTTCTATATATAGCACAGTAAACAGGAAACAGTAATAATAAAAAAAAAAAAACAAAAAAAAACAGCTGTGGTGACAAATGAGCTTCCATGTAGCTTGAGATCCCCAGGGCATGGAAATATGGAGTGGTTAAACCATATACTGCAAATAACACACAGTCATAGCAGCCATTCCACAGATATCTCTGACTGGCCTTACTTCCCCCAAACACGGCTTATTCCTGAGTTCTGACACAGGAATTAATAAATAACCTAATTACAGAGACACAAATGAAACACAGTAATAGGCAGTGAAATCAGCGAAGCAACAGGCAAAATTTGAGACTTTTTTTTGGCTCAAAAGGCCTAGCTACAAAAAAAAAATCTCATTCTGATGCTAACTGGAATGAAAGATACATTGAAAATTCTCATTACTTACATTTCAGCCACACAATGCGTTTGGAATTAAATTTTCAAGTACTGACAGATCTGAATCTGCTCCTGAGTGAAATGTCTTGAAGGACAAATGTGTTTATTCTTAAAATTAGATTCTTTGTTCTATATTTTACGACTTAATTAAGTGGTTTTATTTAAGATATGTAATGATGAGAGGACCAATATAAATTAAAATATCAGTTGGGTCAGCACATCAAAAATTGCTGCATACCCTAAAAGCTACTTGAGGCCCCAAGTTTGAAAATGTGGGATATTATAGTAATAAAATACAGAATTTGCCAGTTTGGCTGGAAATGCTTTGGTTTGTTTAAGTAAACATATTTATAATCGAGCAATTACAACCAAAAAAGAAAATAAACCCTCTAAAAAACATAAATCAGAAACTGTTCTCTTGCACAAAGGCAAGCCACATATACCTTAAGTATGGCTTTAGCTACCCGTGTCAAAGAATTTTCATTGGCATAGGTTAGAAAATGAAAAATACTATTTTTTGCTCATACAGGAGTTCAGTACATACCATGAGTTTTACAACATATTCATAAAAATGGAGATAATGTTCTTAAGAGAAAAAGCAGGAGGAAGTGACCCAAAGAATGAGAGATAATTGCAATAAGCAAATGTGGGATTTATTATTCAAACTCAGTAATTCTGTCTTTATTGGTCTGTTTCTGTCACCAGGTATGTAGCTGGATTCAAAGAAGGAAACAGAACCAACTATTTATCTCATTATATTATTAATTGCACATATACACTTTTAGTAATGATATTCAATTCCTGCTCTCTTAAATATGAATATTTCTGAGATAAATGTGAAACCAGGTTTCTTGAAAATGACTCATAAAGATTAAATAGCTAATTGCAATTTAGACTTTTTTTTCCTAAAAATGTACAGCATTGAACCATTCCCACACATCCTGTCACAGGGTGCCTTCCTTCCTTTTAACACACTCATGCCACTCCTACTGGGCCTAAATAGATATTTCTAAAGGTAGCATTGACGAAATAATCATATAAAACAGTTTCTGGGGCAAAATGTCCCAAAAATATCCCATATCACCCCTATCTTTGGTATGTTGTCAGTATTTGTAATATTTTATATGACATACTAAGCATCCATGTTGTCACTCCACCACTAAAACAAAACCAACCCCCAAGGTAAACACCACAGATGGTTTTAAGTCTGAAATTCAACTGAATGTCTTCTCTTGTCCTAGAAACACAAAACAACTGTTCTGTGTGATGTCTAAAGGATGTTGCTCTGTTAGGGCATGCAGACAGGAGAGTTGCTAAGTGACAACAACAACCCCTGTCCTGCAGAGTCTGAGATTAGGCAAGATCTGAAAACACTATAAAAAACCCCTTGTTAACTTCCCTTTTTCATGTGGCCCCTTTCAGCTATGTACATATGGTTGAAATTTTCCTGAATAGCAATTTTTAAAACCTTTCCTGATGTGGGCACCCTGTGAATAATGCACTGTTCACCCAATTCTCTTTTTCTTTGCCTGTTGCCATATGGCATCTCAAACCTTTTTGAGAAGGGTTGTAGCTCCATGTTCGTGATCTAAGAGATAAATATGAGTTGCAAAAGAGAGGGAAGGTTATTTTCTCACATGCCTTTTGCATATCATGATTTGTTTTTTCTAAATACCTGTGTTATACTTTTCTGGATGCTCAGGATTTTGAGTCTCTGTCTCAGTATGGTTCTGCTACCCGTGTATTTTACATAAAAATCAGGAGGAAGTATTTTCTGCTAATAATATACTTTTTTTTCATAAAGATTCACACAATATCTTCTGAAATCTTTTCAAAAAAAAGGCTGGATAAAGTACCCAGGTTTGTGTTCTTAGTTATTATACCCAATCTGAAGACAATTAAGCCTAAGTTATTATTTAAGCTTAAGCTTAAATTATTTAGTACTCTATTCAACAAGAAGAAACATGCTTTAAATAGAATACCTTAGGAGTTTAAACTATTCTCCTTTGTTTCACAAAGCATAACTGGAAAACCGACAAAGAATTTTTTTTTCTTCCCACAAAATATTTTAAAAATGATGGAAATCAGGACTTTGCATCAAAGTACTTCCTCAGCCTCAACCTAAAGCCTAATCAGCTGGTATAAAGTATGTTTGTGTTGGCTGAATTAATTGTGTATTGAGGAGCCACAAATGTGCATACAAAAGTAGGAAGAGGTGGAAATACCACAGAGTACCAGTGCCTTTGTGGGAAAGTGAGAAGCTGTGAAGTGATATACAAGTTCAAAGACTAATTATGTAATCACTCACTGAAAGGTCAAAGTCAGCAAAGTACAGAGATAAGCCTTAAAATATCACTAATAAAAAAAGGGGGCATGGATTTCAGGAAGAAAAAAGCATTCAGATACTTTCTGCCCTTTAAATGAGAGTTTTCCGAGATCCAAGAAGCAAAGTGGAGAGATCTCCTCTTACCTCCCTGCAGGACTTTCTTCTCCAAGTGGTGAAGCCACAGAGCCACAGAATTCCAGGATGGGTCAGGATGGAAGTGGCATCTGGTGCCACCTCCCTGCTCAGGCAGGGCCATCCCAGAGCACAGGGCACAGGGTTGTGTCCAGGTGGGTCTGGAATATCCCCAGTGAGGAGACTCCACAGCCTCTCTGGTCTCTGTTCAGGGCTGGGCACTGCCCAGGGCAGAAGTTGTGCCTCCTGTGCAGGGGGAATTGCTGGGTTCAGTCCCTGCCCGTGGCTCTGGTGCCATTGCTGGGCCCCGCAGCAGAGCCTGGGCCTGGCCTGGAGCCCTCCCTGCACACAGGGACACCCGGAGACACACAGGGCTGAGGACCCCTCTCAAGGCTGAACAGCCCCAGCTCCCTCAGCTTTTCCTCATCAGGGAGATGATCCAGGCCCTTCCCCATCTCCGCAGCCTCACTGGCCCCGCTCCAGGAGCTCCCTGGCCCTGCCATGCTGGGGAGCCAGAGCTGGACACAGCACTCCAGATCCCTTTGGCCTCCTTGCCCTCAGGGCACTGCTGGCTCGGGGACAGCCCCTTGTCCCTCAGAACCCCAAGGTCCTTCCCCACAGAGCTGCTCCTCCAAGCTGCTCACCCCCAGCCCGTGCTGGTGCCTGGGGTTGTTCTTGCCCAGGTGCAGGACTCTGCGTTTGTCCTTGTTGAACTTCAGGCCGTTCCTCTCTGCCCATGTCTCCAGCCTGTCCAGGTGCCTCTGAAGGGCTGCCCAGCTCTCGGGGGTATTGGCTGCTGCTCCCAGATTTGTACCGTCAGTGAGCTTCTGAGGAGGCATTTGCGCCTTCAGCCAACGGGGCCCAGTACTGAACCCTGGGGGACACCACCGCGACAGGCCTGCAGCTAGGCCCGGGCCTTTGTGTTTAGAGCTGGTTTTATCACAGGTAAGTTGTGGCTAGGTTTAAGTGCATTGTTTGATCTGGGTCTGTGTGGATGCTGCCTCTTGACCTTGGTGCAGATGTCAGGCCCTGTGGTCTCGCTCACCGCCTCAGTCCATGCAGGGCAGACACAGCCTGTGCCTGTTAAATCCCTGTTTACATCCCACAGAATGGGTCTCCATAGCTGGAAATAGCGTGAAAGTGTCACCTCTCCCGTCACCCTCACTGAGCTACAAGCAACAGGCAGGAACAGCCACATTGCTATTTTATGTAAGATACAAATTTCATTGCTGGCTTTCACCTCACTGAGCATGGCCTTGCTTGGTTTGGTGCAATCAGGGTATAAGCCCAGGCAGGAACAGATATCCACGGCAAATTCTGGAATGAGTATTGGGACTTTGTGAGGGTGAGAAAATCCTGTCTCTTTTCACATAGGACATTTTTGGAAACAGCAAGAGGCAATGTTTGATCTTCGTGAGGAATGGTAGCCTTTTCTTCTCTTATCTTCCTGACAGATGCATGGAAAAGGAACAGTGAAGACAAATATTTTCTGTCTTTAATAGAGGGACACTCTTATACCGATGGAAATGACTGCCTTTTTTGATCTTCATTCAGTGCAAGAACTGGTGAATTTCAGTGCCTGGGCAATGTAAAGTAGGAAAATGGCACAGACACAGGCCAGAAATCCTCATTTATGGAAACCCATTGCTGACAATTCTTGACAGCACTGGCTGAATTTCCTCCTAGGGTTGGTACCAGAGTTCAGAATTTACATTTTGCTTATATTACTATATTATTATTTGTTTTCCAGACCGCTGCACATGCTGGCCAGCTTAAAACTGAAATACAGCCTCTGCCTTGGCAACGGCAATGTTATCTGTGAAAATCACTCTGATACTTACTTCACTTATGTGACTTCCTGGGGCTTGTGGGTGTTAGATTTGGGTTTCAGTTGCTTAATTCCCCGTTGGGTTTGCATGGCTGAATCTGCAGAAAAGGTTACAGCTTACACAGTGCCCTGTGTGTATTTGCCAGCTCCACAAAGCACAAGGTAACTTGATTAAGGCAGGCACTTTTGACTTCCTGATGGTTTTTCAGTCCAGCACAGCAGAATTTTTATAAATGTTTTACAGAGGAAATATGGGATCTTTTTGTCTGTTGTGGACATCATTATGTAAAATGGAAATACAAGAGAAAAGAGGGTTTTTTTATGTTAGATGCTTAATACCATCAAAAGTAAAACAAAGACATTTTTAAAATAGCAACACTAAGGATTGAACTTGTATTTTCTAGGAGACCTTGCCATTTTATTAGACATTTGTTTTAGAATTTTAATGACAAACACCAGTGTCTTTCACTGAATCATACAATAATTTCACTCCACCAAAGGCAATGCAAGAGGACTCACACACTCAGCAAGCTTGTGCTTGTTTTCAGGATTATGTGCTGCATCTGAAATTCATATTTTATATATTAATTGATTACTGCTAAATAATGTTCAATCATGATATCTATTGAAATTCTGTTGAACAGGGAGCCTATTACTCAGTGGGATGAACAAACTGTCATACGTGGGAAAGAGAACACTAAACTGAGCTCAAATTATTTGAGTCAATCACACAACTCAGCCACCTACATTCTGCAAGAACACAGACACAGCTTTGTAGTGCTGTAAACTCCTGGTGTGCAAAATCTGCTCATTGAAAAAAGAATTCTGCTGGTCTAAGGATTTGCACATAGCAGGAAAACCCACAATTTCTCTTTGGAAAACCAACACCCCTCTAGTTTTAGTCTTCCCACCTTTGAGGGTGGGAAAAGCCCTTTGCTGAAAAATTAAGCAAATATATGCATATACGGAAATATTTACTAAAAAATGAAGATGAAAATCTTCTTTGATGACTGTGGCACATGATGTGAAAATTTTTCTCACTATCAGGAGAGGAAGTTTCTTCTTTGCCAGAAAGCAGGGATCCTACATGTGCACTTAAGGAAACTTCCCCACAAAGCCTGATTTCTGTGATTAAAAGATTAAAATCATAACCCATGGTTTAGCTTTAAGGGAGCTGAACTACCTAAAGTACTCTTAAGCACAGCAAGCCCAAACCTTGAGCTATTTATGTCAGTTCTACCTTACCAGTCATTACTCCCTGTGATAACTCCATCTGAATTCCTCAAGGAACCATTTTGTGGCTGCTGTCATCATAAACATCTATAGATTGCTTTGCTTTCACCACATTCCAGCAATTCTCAGCTTTTCCCATGACCCCATTTCCACTTGCACTTCCAAGATCATGACCTCCACTTTGGAAACAGCATTTGCTCCAAGATATACTCTGCCAACCAATGCACTACCCCAAAAAAATGAGCTCTGTGTTGAGCATGACCAGGAAGAAAGGTTCTGAAATAACAGTCACAGCTCCAAAACCTTCCCCTAAGGAGAAATGACCTCTGAAAAATCCAAGCTCCATTCTGTCAGCTTTCTCAAGAGCCCATACATTATGCTATGAAGTTATAGGCTGATATCCCTTATGGGACACTCCCAAATCTGAGCCTGCTATTTTATGGTGATGAACTCAAGGCCAACTGTCTGCATCAGAAGGTATGGCAAAAATTGGTGGTGAAAGCTAGCCAGTGTCCTCCTCATTTCCTCAAGTAAGATATCCAACAGGATTACTGGTTTTAATTAAATTTAGCCCATGAGGTAATGTTATTTCCCTAAAAAGTGTGATTTATCATGTTCATCATTACTCTGAGCACTTCAAGTGAAGCTGTTATACCATAAAGCTTTTTATTTTTCACTGCAGTAAATCTCCCCTATATTTGCAAAGTCTAGAAACGAACACTTCTTTTGTGATTTCAAAAATGACAAGTTTTCAAAACACTGTCTGACCCATTCAAACCCAGAAGGTCTGAGTGACAGACCTTTGTTTTCCAGCATGACTCTCAAAAATTTGCACAGAGGAGGCCCAAATACTCCCCAGCTCCAGTTATGCTCGTTAAAATTGGAGTGGTTCCATTCATGCCAGCTCAACAGAAATCAAAACCTGGCCTGAAGCCTTGGATCTTCATATTTCAGCTGCTCACAGCAGAAGAGGCCCTTGGAAATTAGTTCTCTCAGCATGTGGTCTGGATGGAGTAATCCTACCTCCAAAGCAATAAAAGACAAGAAAATGGCTGTTTTGAGCTGAAGTCAATGAGTTGAGCTGTCATTGTAACCAAAGCCATGGGCAGGGACAATTTTCACTATCCCAGGGTGCTCCAGGCCCTTTCCAACCTGGCCTTGGACACTTCCAGATATCCAGGGGCAGTCACAGCTTCTCTGGGCACCCTGTGCCAGGAACTCCACCTCACAGTAAAAAATTTCTTCCTAATATCTCATCTAAACCTTCATTGCACATGAATGACCCAACTACTAAAGAAGCCCTTGATCTAGAGCAGGAACAGAAGTGAAAATGAGAAATTCAATCCAAGCCAGCAAAACCAGCTACTATGGCAGGAAGCCTTCATTTTCTCAAAGGATCTATGCTTTTTCTACTTTTGAGATGGACAATTGAAATAACAGTTACTGGCCTACTCTTCCCTACAGACCTGAGAGGTGCATCCACAGAAAATTCAGGCAAAAGGGGATAAAGCACACAGCAGTTTGCAGCTATCCCAGCCCAGATTGGAGGGCTACATAAATCAGGAGCACTGGATTCCTCCTGACATGTTGCAGAAAGGATGCACAGTCTGTCTGAACAGGCATCTGGCAACATCACAACCCAGTTTTAACAAGCTGTCTTGTAAATCATTGTCTTCAGCAATTACTTGGTCCTGTGAGTAGCAGCAAACTTCTTTGCAACCAAAACAGCTCAATCTTCTGAAATGGGAGTGGAGGGAACTATCCATGAACTCAGAGAAAAAATTCTGTGAAAGTCATGAGCTATCAACACCAGCAGGGGATTAAGATGTTCAGTAGGCCAGACATGGCCTATTTTCCTTCTCCAACAAGTCGTTGCTATTAGGAGGCCTTTACAGGCACCATCCCTTCTGCTCACATTCTATACTCACAAAATCTCTGTCACCCACCAACACCACCCAGGGATGTTATGTAGAGGGATAAAGCTGAGGATGACATAAGTTAGAAACACAGCTTAACAAAGTAGTTCTGCAGGAGAGTAACTCAGGTTTTCCTACTTCCTTGGCAGTAGCTGGAGGCTGCAATGTTAACTGCTTGGACATCTGCATCCTCAGAAGAATTTATTCCTTTAGTAGCCAGCATAAACTGCTAGGAACCAGAATATATCACCGCTCAACAAAAGCAACTGAATGCAAGGAAAGAACTCAATCTACTCTCAAATTCAATAATCTTGATTTTAATGCCTGGGAGAGAATGGCTATTTTTTTTTTTTCTTACTTTCTTTACATGAAACTGAGAAGGACATTTTTAAGGTCAGGCATTTCCTGAGCTTTGCCCATAGTGGGTGTTGTGAGGTCTATTACATCCACACCTCCCCAGTGCTCCTATTTTTTATTGTTCTTAACCTCAATCATGGCACCTGATAAAGGTTAAACCCTGTAGGTTGCAACACAGTGCCAGCAGTGACACAGAGCCCACGCCCCAGATGTCATATCCCCCTCAGAGGACACGGAGGAAGGAAGGGAAGGAAGGTGCCAAACTGCCTACATGATTCTGTTTCAATTAGCCAGACTCCTTGCCAGCCGTGTGGAACTGCAACAGGCAGAGCATGAGGAATATGCTTTGCCTGTAATTCTGAGCCACTCTAATTGCTGTGACAAGTGAATAAAGCGGAATGAACTGAAGAAATTTTTTTTCCAGGTGAGAAAGAGAGAAGAGAACAGTAATTTGAGTATCTAAACATTTAGAAGTCCTCCTGCTTCACACTGCAGAAGTAACTACATATATCACAAATTAATTTGCTGTGCTCTGTGTGAGTCACGTGCTCAGGTACTAAGCAATATTCCCATGAGAAATATGGGGATGAGATAGAGAAACTGTTCTAGGAGTTACCATCTCTTAATTCCTGGCCACTCATTTTCTGAAAGGCACCTCTGATTCATAAGGGAAATGTTGGGATGCTAGGAAAAAACCCAATCAGTTCTGATACCATGATTTCTTGTTTGTACCAGCAGCAATGTCCCCCAGATGCCAAGGCACTGAGGGATTCTGGGTTGGAAAGATAAAACAGGCCTGTTTTGCCAGGGAAATATGTGGCCAGATTTTCAGGAATTAATACACTAAGGGCTCTTGTAAACCTTTTGTCATTTTTTCACTCATACGAAGGCAGGCTCATCTTGGCTGGGCAGCTGTGCCTTGCTCTGAGAGGATCAGCTAGGGAAGTGCAACTCAAATATTCCATAGCAGTACCAAAAAATGGAAAAACAGTTCATGGTTTTCTCATTTATTGTATTCATGTGCTTATTTCTATTTTATTCACCTGTGTCCTCTGAAGTACATTGTGTGCTACACGGCCTGGAGAACAGAATATCAGGGGAACTGTGCCATCAGCAGCAGCGTGCTGGGGACACAGCACTCCTCTGACCTTAAAAGCACAGTGCCATGTTGGTAAATTGCCACTAAAATTAAAACAATGATGAAATCTGAGGACATGATTCACCTTATGGAGTTTAAAGGAAAACCATTGTTGCTGGAGAAGAGGTTGAATAAAACTCAGCGATCAATCCTTTACTGTTCATATGCTACTCACACAAAATAATGGGAAGACCAAGCCATGGGGAGATGTGTGATGGGAAGCACCAAGTAAATAATTTGTTGTGAGTGCTGCATGACTGCAGACCCCATCCTGGCCATATTTGTTCCCGTCTGAAGCCACAGTGACTCCTTTGTGATTTATGGGGTAACAGCAGCAGTCAAGTGTTCCCATCACTGCTCCAAGTGCCAAGCTCATACATAAAGGCTCTTTAATGGCTCAGGTCTCACTTGCTAAGCTTCACTGCACTGAGTTATGGAATAAAAGAAATCTAACACCAAACAGTAACAGGGGAAGGTTTGGCCATGAACTTCTCAAAGCAATTTTAAGGAAAACACATTAAAAGCACCGCTAGTTCACAGATCAGCTGTGCAATGGTTTTTATTCCCAATCTGTGAAAGTGGATATTTTCCTTGTAAGCAGGATTCATTTTCCATAACCAATTTTTTTGAAGTGCCACCTGTTCTGGAGAAGCATCTGACATTTTTAAAAGAAAACAAGACTGCCAATACACATTTGAGTTTACTATAAATTTGTTCCTGACAGGTTTTTCAGATGCCTCAGGCCAAAGTAGCACTGAGTTCTCTGTAATGTTATTTCAAATTAACAAACACTATCTGAAATGTGTAACCTTTATTTCACAGTATTTAGTGACATCCATATCTGAGCTCTCGTGTACACTTCAGGTCAAGTCTAGCAGTAATTATAATTAATTTCCTGTTTAAGAATCTTTTACTCCATTAAAGTAGCTTAATAAGGTCTCATTTTGACAAGAATTAGGCCCAAGGTTTGTTAACTTTTATAGTATGTTCAGTGTACTTAAGTGTGAAAAAATACACATGCCCTAAGTTAATTTGATTTACTATCTGTTCTCAAAATTATTTACAGTTCTATCCTTTTGCTACTACTTTGGTGACCATATTTATCCACTCCATTTTTTGAGTCACTTCTGTGAGCTGCACACAAAAGTCTTATTTCACCCCTATCTCTAAGGGAAGGCAAATATTTTCAAAGCTAGATCTCTATTTTACTTCTTAAGCTCTTTATCCTTTCTTAAAATTAATATTATTTTTTTGCTACCATACTTTGTCTGAAAGTAGTGCTAAGTAGCAAACCATGCTGCCATGGAAAAAACTTCCCACAAGAGAGTGAAGCAATGTGAATATAGGGAGAGAGTAAAACCCACGATGAAATAGTCCAGAGGGAAGCAGGCACAGTTCCCTTGTTCTCTTTGAAGATGAACCCACTAACAATAAAACTTTAATTGGTATATGCATATTTTAGGGAAATTAGATATTATACACAGTGCTGGCTGATTGAGCTCTTAAATTCTTCCAGAATAATACACATGAGATGCTCTACACCACAGCACAGCAATATTCTGCTGAGAGTTTTTAAAAGGACTTGGAAGCCACGGGAAACCAAGGATGGCAGTAACAAAACATGAGCTGCCAATGTGAGATTCTGTGGGGTCTCCTGTTGTGCCAAGGAGCTGTCATCAGTGCCCCAGGCCTGACTGGGGACGTGTTACAGCTAATACCTCTGTGGTTCATGCTGTATGTGGGCCAAAAATGATTTTTCCAGAGCTATCAGTGAAAAATAAAGATGAGCTGAACTGGGAAAAAGCTCCTTGCCTGTCCACATTGCTCCTTGAAGAGACCTCCCTTCATGGATCTTCCTCAGCTCTCCTGCCATCCTCAGGCAGATCCTTGAGTCCATCTCATCCTTGTGAGCACTGCTCTGTCTCCTCTCTGCTCAGAAAAAAGCAGCCTGACTGCAGCAGCTGATGGGCATGTGGGAGAGGGACAGACAGGGACACCCAAATCCATCACTGTCACCCCGTCTTTGAAATCCTTATTCTCACATTGGTCTGTCTTTTCAACAGCCCAGTGGACCAAACCAAGAAAGCCAGAAAGTAAATGCCAGGTAGCCCATAGCTAAAAATAAGATTTCCTCTCATATATCTGTTTAAATACTCTCATAGTGCTATTAAAATCGGTGCAAAGGGGCTTAAAAGGAGGGGGAATTAAGAATCCTTTTATACACAGCATTATTGTAATAGAATTGATCAAAGGAGATGCTGATCAAATGTGCAACTTCCATGAGGAGACTGTATTTGAAAAAAGAACTCGACCAGGCTATAGGCAAATGAGCAACAGGAAAAAAAATAATGAAGTGAATATTTTAAGACCTAAGATTTGCAGGATGAAATACACATCCCACATACTTCTTTTTTCTTTTGTTTGTTTAGTTGTTCCAGAGATTTCTTTTCTGTAAATTGACTGACAATGACATCACTTGAAAACCCTGCACATTCTCACATGCAATGTCATTTAACACTGCCATGTGGCTTCCTTAACCAGGCAGGTTAAACCTCATAGTCTGGATTTCAATCACATAAATTCAGGTGGATTAGTTAGAAACATGTTTTTTTTCCAGTTTTGAATTATGTAGAACAACAGAATAATTATAAATGTTCTTCCTTTTTTTTTTCTTTTTTTTTTATTTCCAGAATGAGAACAAAAAAGCACCTGGCAGATGTATTCTATGTACCTCTGAAATAAAAATTATTTTGAGCACTGCATAACCTAGAAGCCACTGGTTCAGGGACACTACTATTTAAACAGGGGTTTTGAAGAGCTGGATTGGAATGCTTGGAAAGTAATAAAAAAAAGTAATTCAAGCTATGCAAACTATGGTAAAATGGGAGACTAAACCCTCATGCTTAAGTTTTACCTACAAGAGAGGCTAGGAAGCAATTTTTCTCCTAATCACACTGTGTAACTGAATAAGTAGACAGTGGCTCTGATCTGAAGCCTGCTGCTGCTAATGAAGCACTTTGCATTTATTTTCCTGAGCTCTGGCTCAAGCCTGTCACGATCAGAGAGCTGCTCATCTTCCATTTGGATCCATGGAAAATTTTCATTGCTGGAAGCAACAAGGCAGACAACAGCACAGTTTGATCAGCAATGAGGCTAGAAAAGAAAAATGCAAACTATTCTTGCAAACTCAACCCCTGTGAAGTTCCCAGCCACTGCAGATGTTCAAAGTATGAGCACACATTTGTGATCCCTGAGCTTCTTGGCTGCTGAATGCAGAGTAGACTCTGCTGAGTTACTTAGAGATGCTTTCCTGTCCCTAAAGCTTGGCTCCACGTGAAAAAGAGAGCTCAGATATTCTTTAAGCTCTTACTAAGCTTTTTTAATTGAGAGGGTGGGCTGGAGGGAAATGGTGAGTTCTCTCAGCAGAGGTGCCAAAACTATTGTTCATCAGGCAGACTTTCTCAAGCCGGTTCTCCTCTCCATCTGCAGATTGTGGGAGGTCATGGATCCATGTGGGGGCTGCAGAGGAGATGAAAGAAGAAATCAAAGCTTCAATATCAGTGCTGGCTGATGTGACACATTCACCTGCAGCTGCTCCCACTTCCAAATGCCTATGGCTGCCACTGTCCTGAAATATGGATATCTGCTGGAGAGATAAGTACATCTTGTTCTCAAAATATAAAGTCAGAAACGTGTTTGTGAGTAGGGTTATTTTTTTCCAAAATGCCCAATAGCTAGTAAATATTTCCTATTAGCTGGGAACAATTAACATAAAATAAGCATTGTAAAATCTTCCATCACCCTTCTGCACTGTTCCAGTGAAAATAAAGGAAGAGCGGAAAAGGAATATTCCTTATTTCAGTTTGATCAAAATTGCTGAATCCATTTCCAAGACTATACAAATTATTTCCATTTTATATTTTGAAACTGTCACAAGTCAAACCTAGATGGTGAATTAATTAATGATGCCTGCAAGAATGACTCCTCCTTCAGCTTTTTAATTATACTTTGTCATGTGCCTTTGCAGGCTCTTTCAAGGCAAGCAAACAACTCAGTTGTGTTTTTACTTTATACCTTGGAAATGCTGAGTGTATTGAAAGTGAGTGACTTCCAAAACACAAGTCCTTAAGTTAAATGAAACTGAAATATTTCAGCACTGCAGCTGGGGTTTCACATTGGTCATTGCTGCTCTTTGGGGCAAGAAAGTGTCTCTCTCTCCCATCAGTTCTTTGATTATTTTGGGACTTAAGTTATGTGCCAAATGCTCCTTGTACATTTTCTGTTAATGCATAGTCTGCGTCACTTAATGATTTTTTACACCAAGTGTATTTGGTTCTCGGGAATAATTTAAGAAGCTGTCCTTTTCAGAGAAAACAGTATGACAGATTTATTGTGGGTAAAAACAAAAGTTAATGATGTTTTTTGTTTTGTGTCAATATTTACCGAAATATCTCATTAATATAAAAAAAAGGCAGGGAGAAACACTGCTTGAAAAAGTAGTTTCTACAGCTAATATCTACTAAAAAAGTATTCTCCAATTGTAGAGGAGTCTGCAAATGATCTGACATGGCTTTAATTATTTATACATAGATGTAAGCACTTGGAAATCTCTTATAGGCAATGCAGTTGGTTTTATTTAACTTTGCATCTTGCAGGGCTCTAACCTTTCCCCTAAAATCTTTTTTCCTGCCTGAGGAGGAGAAGAGAAGCACCAGGGTTTAAAAGTGGCCCATGAAGGAGCTGCCACATGATCAGCCCCAGCACTGGTGAGGGCTGTGAGGCCATGACTCCACTGTTGCTCATCTGCTTCATGTGATGCCTGCAAGCTCCAGAGAACAAATTAACCAATTAAAAAAAAATTTCAGTCTGCAGCCACAGAATAAGGCAAAGCCTGCAAGAAGGAGGCTGAGAAGCAAATGGTCGGCAGAGTGTCCTGCTAGACAGGGACAGACACAGCCACCTGCAGCTACCTGAAAGGACACAATTGTGTTGTCTTCTGCCATACTCACAAGTTGTTTTCTCAATTTTTTTTTTCTCAATTTGACAGCATTAGCAAGGACTGAATTAGCTCTTGGGTTGTTTTTCCTTATTAAAGCAAAAATCTCTCACGAAATGGATTTGTTTATTTAGGGTAGGAGAGTTCTCAGGAGATAGCAGAGATAATCTGGCTTGAGTTGCACCTGCCTAACTTTGGGGTGTGCTCACACACGGGGGCAAGCAGGAAGCACTTGAGACTGTGGGGATCTGTGGGAATCTGCAGGGTCTGGGGAGCAGAACTGTACAGGGCTTGCAGCAGAGCTGTCCCTCTGAGGAAGGTGCCACCCTGGGGAGATGCTCACAGCCTAGCAACATGGGTGAGGGTGGCTGAGACCTGCCAACCCAACCATAATTTTCATTTTGGCCCAAGCTGACAGGCTGACATGTGACAGCTGAAAAAGAAGCTGAGAGATCTGGAAGATAAAGGGAGCAGGAGTGATGTGACAGACAAAAGGAAGAGCCAATAAGCAAGAATTTTCCAACTTATATTTTACCTTCTCTGTTCATACAATAAAGCAACACCATTATAGAGAAAAGGGTTAAAAGTGACAACAATCCTCCTTTCATGCCAGACTGTAAACATCCACTTCCTTTGGAAATGAACCAGGAAAACAAGATAGAAATACTGTAAGCAACTCCCTATGCAATGATCTGTTCATGAGCTAAGAGGGCCTGCCATTTAAGAAACAGTCTGATGAAACTTCGTCAGAGTAAAGAGTACATCCTAATGCTCCATTTATTTGGGTTGGTTTAGTTTGGTTTGTTTTGCTTTGTTTTTTTACAAGTGTGTGCAGATTTTATTTTGTGTCTCTTTCTTTGTGTACACATGCTCGTCAGAGGAATCAGCTCTAAGAAGGAAAGAGCAACTTAAGAGCTATTTAATTTGTAAACTTAAGGTAATTTCAATTTACAGCTTAGCTTAACATCTAGCAGTTCAAATGGAAAGATCCCTGTGAGTTTACTGGAACATCAAAGATCAGCAAGACTTAAAAAACTGTGGCTTTCCCTCAGCTCCTTCTCTGGTATCAGCAGTACTGCAGATAATAGTGGGTGCTGATATATTATGCTCAGTAACAACTGCTTCACAGCTATCCCAAGTTAGAGTTTCCTCCCTTGGAAAGGGTTAAAGGACTGAGAAAACTCTGTGTGACTTCAGTCCGACATGAGACCGACCCAGCTCACCTCTCACAAGAACTACAAGCTATGGCTTTGAAACCAGGGCAGTCAAGCAGAGACCAAAAAACCAGAGCTTTACTCTTTCAACAGACTAAACCTTGCCCTGAGTAACACTAAAATGATGTCTCCAATGAAATGAAATACTTTACAGTTTGGCCTGAGGGCTTTATTTGTGCTTTACAGGAAGTCAAGGGACCACAGTGTTAGTCAGAGAAGAATTAATGACCATTTCTTATTAAACACAGAGAGTTTTAAAATATAAGTGGAAAAAACCAAGATTACTGCTGTTCCTCTAAAAAAGACACTTAGAAGGAGAAAATGGGAGTCCAATGGTATGCAATAAAAACAATTTAAAGAGAACAACAAATACCAAGTTAATGCTTGATCAGTAATGCTTTTATTCCCTTGCTACGTCCCAGCTCACTAATAAACTGAGGTGAAACAAAATCAATGTCTGAGTGCATTACAGAGGTGTCTAAAATGCTCTGTTGAAAACAGAGTTTATGGACATGTTTAAAAACAATATCCATGCAAAGATATTGCATCACGCATTGGTGTAGCAAGATTTCCTTCCCTGAGGCCAAACTTGTTTTAGCTTATGAGTTGCTGCCCTTTAGCCAGAATTGGTGGGCATGGCAATTATGCAAAATGAGAGCACTTTTTTGCTCTTTCCCTGGTCCTGCATGGCTCAGGATCCTGATCATCCTCTGCAGAACTCTGCTTCAGTGTCACAACCTCACTCATTACAGGGGGCTTGAGTCTCTCAATAGTGCATGAAGCATTTCAAATCCACTCTCATTTTGTTGGTGACACAGGGGAAGATCAAAGGCTTGACAAGCTCACATTGAAGCGATAATATTTCCCTATCACCAGCAGTATCTCCAGATTTCTTGCTTCTAGGTGACATCAGTAAATTCAATCAATAAAATAATGCTATTTTATTTTTAGTTCAATCTCTCTGTGTTATGCCCTGCCCTGCTCAGCAGGTTTAAGGGGAAGGTAGTTGGATTCTCTCTGACTTCAGTCAATGAAATATAGGTCACTGCACATCTCATCCTGTAGTAAACATCTACGATAGGTCAGGGAAATCCTAAAATATCCTCATTCTCTCCTTTGACAGTTAAATGAGCCTGGGATTCCTGGTTAGGATGTTGACTCTACTTGATAAACAGCCAAGGTCAAATGAGATGAATCTTGACCCTTCTGGGACCTGGAAAAAATTATTTCCTGAGTTCTGTGCATAGATTTCAATTTTTCTGATTTCTAAATTCACATTGAGACTTTACTAATTCCACCATTCAGAACTTACAGTCACAGCAAATCTTCCTTTCTGTGCTTTATCTTTCTTATGGTGTGGACTATTAGAGCTTTAAAATGTACAGTACCAACTGTAACAAACTTCTTAAATGAAAATATTCATTGTTTTTCTCTTATGAGAGGTGAACAATTCACACAATTGCTCACCACATTACACAACCTGGCAGGTACCACTCCCCCTATCCCCCAAAATGACATGAGGTGGTATAAAATAATCTCCAGATCATGGCCATGCCCCCTCCAGACTGCTGGAAAATCAACCCTGTTTCTCTACCACTTGTTGGACCTCCCAGTTAAAATCCAGCTTTGCAAAATTCATGCCGCCC